>CM068829.1:123037745-123387745 GCA_028554795.2 Sinohyriopsis cumingii | reverse complement strand
ATATGCATAGCTACAAAATGTGGAAATCCCCAAGTCCATATTTATAGTCTCAAAATTTCCAGCGTCAGTGACGTCACTGTACTGAACACTAGGGGATAAATGGCAACAGTGTTGCAAGTGGCTGACCTGAATACGCGCTACTGTAGGTAGGTAGGTAGAGTGTATCTGATAGGGATAAAGTGAGTTTTATAGGGACAAACAGAGACCAATACACACACACACACACACAACATACGCGCGCAGACACACGCACACACACACGCATACACACACACACACACACATACACAGAGGGAAGAGGAAAAAACAAACCCTAAATATACTATCAACACAGAGGGGAGATAATACAAACCCCAAATAAACTATCTACACAAACGTACGCGAAGGCATACAAACCCCAAATATACTATCCAGACTCGAGAGGAAGAAAAAAAAACAACCAAATATACGATCTACACAACGTACGCGAACACACACACACACACACACACACACACACACACACACACACACACAAACAAACACACACACACACACTATAAAATGGATTAAATTAGTAACTACTTACAATATCAACTTCTGTGATGATCGTGGATAAATACCTATGTATCTATAATCAGCTGAAATTCCTATGAAATCCCACTATCTATTTATAGCTCCAACTTGTGGGTTATTCCTTTGGAAAATCCCACTATCTTTTTATAGCCTCAGCTTGAGTGACGTTCCTGTTTATGAATTCTAGTATATATGTATAACTACAAAATGTGGAAATCCCCAAGTCCATATTTATAGTCTCAAAATTTCCAGCGTCAGTGACGTCACTGTACTGAACACTAGGGGATAAATGGCAACAGTGTTGCAAGTGGCTGACCTGAATACGCGCTACTGTAGGTAGGTAGGTAGAGTGTATCTGATAGGGATAAAGTGAGTTTTATAGGGACAAACAGAGACCAATACACACACACACAGACACACACACACACACACACACACAGGGAAGAGAAAAAAACAAAATCCAAATATACTATCAACACAGAAGGGAGATAATACAAACCCCAAATAAACTATCCACACAAACGTACGCGAACGCATACAAACCCCAAATAAACTATCCACACAAACGTACGCGAACGCATACAAACCCCAAATATACTATCCATACAAACGTACGCGAACGCATACAAACCCTAAATATACTATCCACACTCGGGACGAAGAAGAAAAAAACAACCAAATATACGATCTACACAACGTACGCTAACACACACACACACACACACACACACACACACACACACACACACACACCACAGAGGGAAGAAGAAAACCATTATACACTATCCACACGGAGTGAAGAAATAACCCTTTATATATATGCTATCAACAGAGAGTGAAGAAAATAACCCATTATATTCCATCAACACAGAGTGAAGAAGAAAAAAGTTTTTTGAAAGCACCTAAGCCCTCACCTGCAATGACCAACTCTGCCAAACACCTACACCCCACCCCACCCCACTCCCAACACTACAAAACCCATTTAACCCGTTATTTTATGGCATCAGTGTGTGCTTTAGGAAACATCAAGACACAAAATGATGGATGAATAAACTGACTATTGTTTACGGACTTGCATGCCTAAAGAGCGTGCGTGAAGGAAAACATCCTTCCATTTCAATTCTAACTAAAACATGATCCAGAGGGATAGAGAGGTGAAAGAGCACAATTTCATAAAGTGTGAGTAAAAACAAAACACGCCATCCTTATTATACAATGTCAAGACCAAGAGACACTTACGTTTTCTTTCTGGTCTATTCTCTTTTAGAAGGTAGTATGAAATTTCACATCAGGGCCAACGCATCGGCTCACATTGTCAATTTTTTCCATTTCCATGTCTTTACTGGCACAAGTTCTTCATCATCTTCAATTTCTTCTTCTTCTTCTGAATCCCTCTTCTCTGTTTCGTCTTGTTTCTGTTTCTTCTCTTTTCTCGTAGGGCACTCTGAATTCCAGTGTCCTTTCTCCTGACAACGATATTAGGTATCTTGACTTTTGTCTCTCTTTCTTAGACGAAGCAGGTATTTTGGAGACAAATACCCATTTACCTTTGCAGATATAGCAAACTTCATTAGCACACACTTTCGTATGACTCTCATCAAATCAACGACCAAAAGAGTAAGTTTTGTTGCCACTTTCGCCTGTGAATTATGCTTTCGTATGACTTTTAGCAAATATTTGACCAGCAGGTCGATCTGTGCTGACTCTTCCATCTTCTTGATCGTTTGAGAGTGGAATGAATACTCTGACGCTAAGACACTCTCCTTATATACAGGGACCTGCTGCGTATACAACCTAGTCAAATGTAATTTTGCAATAAGATGAAACGATTTCATTGAGGAAGTAAAAGGCAATGATGTACCGTATCGCCTCACACAAAACCTGAAGTGTTAGCTCAGATCCGTGTCAGCGATTTCGAAGACGACATAACTGAGCTTTCATCAATGCTCTCCATTTATGCCACAAAACCACGAGTCCTGATTCACGCCAAAAGAAATTTCGTTCGGTCAATAAAAAATAGTGTCACATCTGAGAAACGCAAAAACGAACTTCCAGAAAACTGAGAACGACGGCTTACACCTACAACGTGAAATGTATGAGTTCAAGTAGTGCGTAAAACTTAGTCAAATTAAATTTTTATAGTCAAGACGAAACGATCTCTTTTCGAAGAAGAAAGCAGACACCAAGCGACAATGGCGATCCGTGTCACACAACACTTTTCAAAATGTATATGATCAGAGAGGTTTGTTCTAGCGATCTGCACGGTTAAATTAAATGTTGATGTATTTTGTAATAAGACGGACACAGTTTCCATGGGATCGCCCATGGAACCATTGTTAGTGCATTAGTTTAATTTTTTAAAATATTTTTTTATATAAATCGCCTATAGGATAGACCCAGTAAAGCATGGCCATTCTCGTCACTGTGTGAATAGCTACTCAAGTCAATTCGAAGTGAACGAGGTAAGAAAATAAGTATAGCCAATGAAATGGATTACAACGGGTGATGCTTTGTTTTGTTCTAGGACTGTGTGGCATAATAATCCCTATGTTCTTGCGTTGTTACCATTACAGTGCAGACAGACTGAAATGTGAACTTACAAGCCCTCTTTGTGTGTGTTGTACCATTTCTTCTTACCACATCAAAATACTGAGCGTCACAGTATTGGTTCGCGTTTTCAAGCTGACCATTTTTTTTTATATCTCACTTAAACATTTTAACATAAACGCTCACACTCACATCGGTAGAGTCAGAACAGACGTGTTACAGTATTGAGGGGCATGTTATCTTTTTTTTTTTTTTTTTTTGTTTTTTAAACTAATGAATTTGGGGTTTGTATGAAGTAAAGAACCGAAAGTACAGTGAAACTCAAGGATGATGACCCAATCTGTCTGTCTATTGATGCGTGTATTTACTTAAGAAGAAATATGACCTCTAAAACACAAAGAGATACGGCAAGCATGATTAGAATGAACATAATGATGTTTTCCTTCACGCCCGTGTAATTTAGAATTTCAATCCTCTTTGAAGACAAACTTGGTCTCCTTTTGTAGGGCTTGAAATAATAAAAAACCTGAAAAAATCTTAAGCACTTTGCTATAGATAATTTCATCAACAGACTAAACAACATAAATACCGTTACAACACTAGAAAGCCTTAAATCTTCTATCAAAAAGAAATGCATCAAAAAATTAAAGATTAACGATTACTAACCAATGAAACCGAATTTAACAAAGGCAGTGACATGTGAAGAAATGTCTCTCACTTTGGAAAGGTAGGCGAATGTACTCTGTCATGCACCATCAACTTGAAAAAAAATTATAAACAGAGAGAAACCTGAATTCAAAATTCAGTTGTTTTTTTCTTCAAAATTGTTTCGTTTCTTTTTTCTTTTTTTGGAACAAATCTAAGCACTAATATAGAGTGGAAAAGGGAAAATGCACATACAAGCTTTGATATTTCTGAAAAAATGAGGGGATATTCCTAACGTTCATAACGACCTATGGACTTGGACTTGTCTGTGACTTATCCACAAAACAAGATGTACATATTTCTGGTCAAGCTGCAAGTGTGTGCGTGTTTTTGAAAATGGTAAAAATGGGATATACAATTTTCTCGTGACACTTATAAAGTGAAGAGTCTGTGCAAGTGTCAAAAGCCAAAGTCATATAAGTTTTGTATTTTGTACGGCTTGTAAAGATTTCCACTTTAGAAAATGTGAAGTATCACAAGCTATTATCACAAACAGAAGTGGAACATAGGGGCTTGCAAGAAAGAAAATAACCCAGACAGTTGGTGTCATCAAAAGTGCTAGAGACGGTACCCGAACTTGCTTGCTTGCTTACTTGAATTAAAGTGATTTTCGCTCTAATGGAGCATATATCACTGGTTTAATAACGCACCGCGTGATTTTTAATTACTCCTGGGGAAGGAAAGAGAGCCTCATCTCCCAGGCTTTTATGTACTCACAGACTACTTTTAAATTTAGCCACTCAGGTGTAGGACTAACTAGTCCTTAACAACCTGACTGAAAGGCTTTAAACATGAGTGGGAATAGTCTCACCACACACTCATTTTTCTGTCCGAGCGTGGTAAAGGAGGAAAAAGGTGCTCAAAAAGACAGCCATGGGTGTTAAGTACTCAACAAAACGCTAGCCCGTACTTATTTCAAATCAAGTCCCATTTTTGCTAATGGACAGTAAAAAGTACCAATAATGTGTTAACCACTTGTGCAATTAGTTCAAATCTAACGAGTCTGTTAAATTTCCTACTTCCTAACATATCTATCTAATATTAGTACTTAGTGTACATAAAAATAGCCATACTGATCTTATTTAAATTATTATGTCTAAGAGACATACACCAGTTTGGTCACTGTTAGGTTTAAAAAGTTAAGTTTGTTGCGGTGTTCCAATGGGTCAAGTTTGTTTCGAGAATAGTTTAGTCAAGGAGGGATACCAAGCCAAATATGGTTCCCTAGTTAATAAAAAGCAATCTTTTGGAGCCCTAAAAAAGGCTGTTTTTTCTGTTAGAAGGTAACACGTCTCTCTTTTGCTTTCACGTTCTTTCCCGCACTCCTAGTCTCATGATTCTTGATATCAGGAAATGCGTAGCCATGATGGGCGGCAATGTAAGCAGCGGCTTCTACCAGTTGACTGAGGGGGTATCCAGTGTAGGTTTGTCTGTAGAATTGGGGAAGAACTCTGACCCTAATCCCCATTGAGAAGGTCTTGGTTTAAAGGTGTCTAGAGATTTGTAAGCAACGTATTGTATGGCTCTAATAAACTACCCTGCTTTGTTGACGTCATACAATGCTTGATCTAGTCCCATTTCGGTGTACTTCTCAACGAGGGTCAGCGTCCCTCCCACCTCCTCCTCAACCGCCTCAATTTCCTCTTCTGGTTCTGATACTAATTCTTTAGTTGAGGTAGATAGTTTCAAATCCGATGCTATGGTGTCTGTCGCTGTTATTGTTGTTGTGGTTGTTCTTTCAGCTGAGATTACCTGTAGTATCGGAGTGAGAAAAGAACGTTGTTGTTGTTGTAGGGTTTAACGCCATTTTTCAGCACGCGATAGACTATACATGGCGGCCAGTATTAATGGTGGAGGAAGAACCTGGGAAAAACCCGGAAAGAACCACCGACCCACGAGAAGCTACTGGCAAGCTTTCTCACATACCCACATTAGCCGAATCCGAGACTCGAACCCACGCAGACAAAGGTGAGATGACAGTGATCCGTAACGGAGAGCGCTTTAGACCACTCGGCCACTCAGGGCCCCAGAAAAGAACGTAGTGCCTCCGATAATTACATTTGAGTTTGCCATACCGTTTGTCTAACATAATTGGCCCTTTGTTTTGCCACCACTCTTTCCGGGGCAGGTCGTTTGTTAGGTATAGTCGGCTGTTGACTAGATGGTATTTGTGTTCTCGAGGTGGGTGGAGTGCTAACTGGCTAGGTCTGCATTTCTTGCTCCCGCTACTGTTGCGTATATTTCTTCCCTCCACACCGAGTTCTGGGCCTAATTCTTTTGATTTCGTTGTACCCGAACTTACATTATCCATATTATCACCAACAAAAAAAAACCGCACAAACCTAAAGAAACACTCATTCACTTTTTTACAGAACATTACTATTTTTAAAATTTTGATAAGCGACGGAAACGAAGGACTTAGAGTCGCACTTTCTAACCAAGATAAAGAAATCATGTGATGATAGACTCACTTCTGTATTTTTTCTTCTAACTGACTAACATATCATAGGCAATGGAATGTTATTTCTTTTCGGGAGTATGGGGTAGCCCTGAAATTTTTTTTGGAACTTGAAGCTATGGCGATCGCTTAGGTTATAAGATGGCGGCCTCCTCTGACGACAGGCTTTCTCACAGGATAAGGTCTGCTTCTTCGGAAAAGAGAAGAAGAACTCTTTGGTGTCGATACAACTGTTGACAAAGCCTCTGTCAGGTTCATGCTGCTGTTGCTGCTCTCTCTGCTGTTTATAAAGTCTGTACTTCTCCATCCATTCTTCTTTCTCCTTCTTGAATTCCTCCTTGAAGAGCTCTTCTTTCAGGTCTTCAGTGACTTTCAACATTATGATATTGTCTATCTCTTCAGGTCTCGGTATCAGACTTGTCATGACCCTATGCAAATTCACATAGGCTTCGTTCAACTTGGCTAATCTTGAGCACATCTTCGTAGGAAGATGAGTTAACAATGGATGGGCAGACTGGAGACTGCCCCGTTTTTATGGTCAAAGCGCGGACGTGAAGGAAAACATTACTACACGGTTTTCGAGCCGGAACGTTCAAATAGTGTTATGGGAGGGATAGAGAGAAGTCAAAGAGCATGAATCAAGATTCCTATAGCCAAACAAACCACAAAGGCATTTTTTTTCTTCAAAACACAACATTTTTTTTATTCATACTAACAAACAACTCTAACATTTTTTTTAACAATAATCCAACACTATAACATCAAACATTTTTTTAAAAAATGACAAACATTTTTTTCAATTGACAGTCTACTTTAAACAGGGCTGACAACGTTGTGAATGAAATTGTAATTTCCACTGTTGGAAATCATTAGGCCATTGATGGACACTACGTTTCCTAGCTTGAGACAAAAGATAAGCATAATGGTCACAAAACCATCGATCTACTTTCACATCGTTTCTAGAAGAAGAACGAGGATCAAAATGAGTCACTAAATGTTCTAAGGAATAGCCCAGGCTACGACGATGCAGAAAATACACACAATATTGTCCACACACCAAGGAATCTGTGCCTTGTAATTTCACATTATTGAATCGGGTGGTTTGAGTATTTCTTCTCATAAAGTCAATAATATCGTCTTCCAAAGGGGGCAATCCGTACGAATCAAAATATTCCACACATCCTTCTTGAGGAAAGTAGACGGCTACCCAGTGGGTTCCTGGGAGATGACTGTCGTCCGTGTTGATGACATAAGCTTGATGGTCTTGAGGTTTGCGATGAGGGAGTTCATCTTTAGCACAGACGACAGGATTCCAAGAAGCCGTATACGAACTGTGGTTCAAAAGGTAATAAAGTTCCCAGGTATCCATTGTTTTGTGCGTTTTTTCTTCTTCTTCTTCACAGGTAATAATAAGTCATCAATTCGATCCTGACTTTTTGCTTGAAAATGTCTGACAAATAACCGTTTCTTCGTTTCGTCTCCTCACTCTGATTCTGGAGAGCTTCGATACGATCGATCTCTTGAGTGGTTAATGGTGGACAAAAATGTTCACGCAAGTCTTTATACCACTGATGTAACACGTCTTCGTCCGATATGAGACTCCAAGCTTCGTCCAGATATTCGTCAATTTTTCTTCTTGACTCAGCATCAGGCATTTATCGTGTTGAATTTGACTGGGATGATCGTTATGACATCCATAGCAATCTTTCTTGATCAATTCCTTAATTTTTTTTCTGTCAAGACTATAGCATAACAGGAAACTAAATGTGCTTCTTGTTCTGACCATCTAGACTTGATCATGATGACTTCTTCGTCTTTGTCTTGGGGTTCTCCTTCCTCAGGATCTTCACATTCCATGTCCAAAGAATCCCTACTATACAAACATTGATAAAAGTCTTCCATGACTTATAATAGTCTAGAATGACATCTCTCAAACTGTTGGTTTATATCGTATTGTCCAATTCAGCATACAGGATGACGTTCACCGTATTATCTGCGCGTAGATTTTCTGCAAACTGAAATTCCACACGCATCTGGCCGGATTTTATAGGGAGAAAATGTCCCTCGTCGCTGTCTTGACTTACAATTCGTTAGAGAACCGTTTTCGAAAATGGAGTTTCACTGTAACTTTCCCTTTGGTGAATGGAATATTTTGTCCCAGATCTCCTTTTATAGCAATGTTGACAGTGTCTAAATACGACTTACTGACGGGCAAATAGTGAGGATGTACAAATTCACGGTGTACGTGATAGGTGTTTGCACCTTCCTGGTCATTGTTTGTGGTACTATCCACATTGAAAGGAATGACAGGCAGTAACGGCACAGAGGTGTGTCCCACCACGTTGTACTCCACCACATCGGAATACACAAAGATCAAATTAAGTCCTTGGTTCAGTTCTACCGGGTTTCCAAAAGCTCTGTAAAAATCCATATTACTTTTGATCTTGGGGCTCATATTGTTTGCGACCATTTCTGCATGTCTACCCAAAATTTCAAACAAACTACCATTGAACCTGAGGGACAATGTGTCCGTATCTTGAAATTTGATCACGAGACGATGAGCCACTTTATGGTACTCAATCTTCACACTTTTTTTGGCTCTGTTCAGTGCTTTGCCAAAGGCTAAGTTGAACCTGTCCGCAATAGTATCCACCAAATGTTCACCACTAAAATAATAACCTGAAGGAATTTTCAAGGTGTAGATAATGAAGGCTGGATTGCTGGCTGGTCTTGTGTCCCCTAAAAACCCGATTTTGTTGATTTCTTCCTCCAATTGGGCATTCAGGATTTCCACCTCGAAAGTGTTTTGCTTTTCGGTGATGTTTTTGATTTGTGTTGGGTGAATGATTTCCACTAAAGCCACTTCCCAATGGGCTTCGTGATCTAACTGGATGGTCTGAGGTAATTTGACCGTGTAACAGCACAACGTGTTCTTGGGAAACACCTCCATGGAACTGTCACTGGGTAAGGTTAAGTAAAATTGGTTGTTATTGCTTATAATTCCAGAGTTTTCTGGCTCTCCGAGGCGATACTGGAAGTTAGAGGAGTGTCTCCGTCCAAAATGGGGTTGTTGTTGTTGTTATTGGAGTGGTGACTGGCACTGGCACTGGACACAAGGTTCCCGTGGTTCCCGTTCGAAGAGAATTTCAGGGAGGGATTGGGAAGCAGGTAACCGATGCAACTGCTCAATAAAATGGTCCACAAGTGTTTGTCTCCTTGTTGCAAACTCAAATTGGCAATGGCTGCGCCGATGACACAATACACCACAAAGGTTTGGCAGAAAAAGACGATTTGCGTTTTAGGCACACGTTTTCCATACCACACCCACAAGGGTTGTGTTTGTAAATCTTGCAGAAAAGAATTGGGTGAAGGAGTGATCGCAGTAGCTGAATCTGTGTGAAAGGGCATGATGGTCACTTCTTTTCATAGTGCGAAGCGTCGATGCAAGAATGAAAACTGGGTGGATATCCTTTCCACCGTACTTTGACTTCTTTGACACGTCGTTTGACCACTTTACGGTTTCTGCGTTTGACAATGTCTTTGATGTCGTACACGTCGTCTTTTTTGGTGACACGACTTGATTTGAAATAAGTACGGGCTAGCGTTTTGTTGAGTACTTAACACCCATGGCTGTCTTTTTGAGCACCTTTTTCCTCCTTTACCACGCTCGGACAGAAAAATGAGTGTGTGGTGAGACTATTCCCACTCATGTTTAAAGCCTTTCAGTCAGGTTGTTAAGGACTAGTTAGTCCTACACCTGAGTGGCTAAATTTAAAAGTAGTCTGTGAGTACATAAAAGCCTGGGAGATGAGGCTCTCTTTCCTTCCCCAGGAGTAATTAAAAATCACGCGGTGCGTTATTAAACCAGTGATATATGCTCCATTAGAGCGAAAATCACTTTAATTCAAGTAAGCAAGCAAGCAAGTTCGGGTACCGTCTCTAGCACTCTTGATGACACCAACTGTCTGGGTTATTTTCTTTCTTGCAAGCCCCTATGTTCCACTTCTGTTTGTGATAATAACTTGTGATACTTCACATTTTCTAAAGTGGAAATCTTTACAAGCCGTACAAAATACAAAACTTATATGACTTTGGCTTTTGACACTTGCACAGACTCTTCACTTTATAAGTGTCACGAGAAAATTGTATATCCCATTTTTACCATTTTCAAAAACACGCACACACTTGCAGCTTGACCAGAAATATGTACATCTTGTTTTGTGGATAAGTCACAGACAAGTCCAAGTCCATAGGTCGTTATGAACGTTAGGAATACCCCCTCATTTTTTCAGAAATATCAAAGCTTGTATGTGCATTTTCCCTTTTCCACTCTATATTAGTGCTTAGATTTGTTCCAAAAAAAGAAAAAAGAAACGAAACAATTTTGAAGAAAAAAACAACTGAATTTTGAATTCAGGTTTCTCTCTGTTTATAATTTTTTTTCAAGTTGATGGTGCATGACAGAGTACATTCGCCTACCTTTCCAAAGTGAGAGACATTTCTTCACATGTCACTGCCTTTGTTAAATTCGGTTTCATTGGTTAGTAATCGTTAATCTTTAATTTTTTGATGCATTTCTTTTTGATAGAAGATTTAAGGCTTTCTAGTGTTGTAACGGTATTTATGTTGTTTAGTCTGTTGATGAAATTATCTATAGCAAAGTGCTTAAGATTTTTTTCAGGTTTTTTATTATTTCAAGCCCTACAAAAGGAGACCAAGTTTGTCTTCAAAGAGGATTGAAACTCTAAATTACACGGGCGTGAAGGAAAACATCGTTATGTTCATTCTAATCATGCTTGCCGTATCTCTTTGTGTTTTAGAGGTCATATTTCTTCTTAAGTAAATACACGCATCAATAGACAGACAGATTGGGTCATCATCCTTGAGTTTCACTGTACTTTCGGTTCTTTACTTCATACAAACCCCAAATTCATTAGTTTAAAAAAAAAAAAAAAAAAAAAAAAAAAAGATAACATGCCCCTTAATACTGTAACACGTCTGTTCTGACTCTACCGATGTGAGTGTGAGCGTTTATGTTAAAATGTTTAAGTGAGATATAAAAAAAAAATGGTCAGCTTGAAAACGCGAACCAATACTGTGACGCTCAGTATTTTGATGTGGTAAGAAGAAATGGTACAACACACACAAAGAGGGCTTGTAAGTTCACATTTCAGTCTGTCTGCACTGTAATGGTAACAACGCAAGAACATAGGGATTATTATGCCACACAGTCCTAGAACAAAACAAAGCATCACCCGTTGTAATCCATTTCATTGGCTATACTTATTTTCTTACCGCGTTCACTTCGAATTGACTTGAGTAGCTATTCACACAGTGACGAGAATGGCCATGCTTTACTGGGTCTATCCTATAGGCGATTTATATAAAAAAAATATTTTAAAAAATTAAACTAATGCACGAACAATGGTTCCATGGGCGATCCCATGGAAACTGTGTCCGTCTTATTACAAAATACATCAACATTTAATTTAACCGTGCAGATCGCTAGAACAAACCTCTGATCATATACATTTTGAAAAGTGTTGTGTGACACGGATCGCCATTGTCGCTTGGTGTCTGCTTTCTTCTTCGAAAAGAGATCGTTTCGTCTTGACTATAAAAATTTAATTTGACTAAGTTTTACGCACTACTTGAACTCATACATTTCACGTTGTAGGTGTAAGCCGTCGTTCTCAGTTTTCTGGAAGTTCGTTTTTGCGTTTCTCAGATGTGACACTATTTTTTATGGACCGAACGAAATTTCTTTTGGCGTGAATCAGGACTCGTGGTTTTGTGGCATAAATGGAGAGCATTGATGAAAGCTCAGTTATGTCGTCTTCGAAATCGCTGACACGGATCTGAGCTAACACTTCAGGTTTTGTGTGAGGCGATACGGTACATCATTGCCTTTTACTTCCTCAATGAAATCGTTTCATCTTATTGCAAAATTACATTTGACTAGGTTGCATACGCAGCAGGTCCCTGTATATAAGGAGAGTGTCTTAGCGTCAGAGTATTCATTCCACTCTCAAACGATCAAGAAGATGGAAGAGTCAGCACAGATCGACCTGCTGGTCAAATATTTGCTAAAAGTCATACGAAAGCATAATTCACAGGCGAAAGTGGCAACAAAACTTACTCTTTTGGTCGTTGATTTGATGAGAGTCATACGAAAGTGTGTGCTAATGAAGTTTGCTATATCTGCAAAGGTAAATGGGTATTTGTCTCCAAAATACCTGCTTCGTCTAAGAAAGAGAGACAAAAGTCAAGATACCTAATATCGTTGTCAGGAGAAAGGACACTGGAATTCAGAGTGCCCTACGAGAAAAGAGAAGAAACAGAAACAAGACGAAACAGAGAAGAGGGATTCAGAAGAAGAAGAAGAAATTGAAGATGATGAAGAACTTGTGCCAGTAAAGACATGGAAATGGAAAAAATTGACAATGTGAGCCGATGCGTTGGCCCTGATGTGAAATTTCATACTACCTTCTAAAAGAGAATAGACCAGAAAGAAAACGTAAGTGTCTCTTGGTCTTGACATTGTATAATAAGGATGGCGTGTTTTGTTTTTACTCACACTTTATGAAATTGTGCTCTTTCACCTCTCTATCCCTCTGGATCATGTTTTAGTTAGAATTGAAATGGAAGGATGTTTTCCTTCACGCACGCTCTTTAGGCATGCAAGTCCGTAAACAATAGTCAGTCTATTCATCCATCATTTTGTGTCTTGATGTTTCCTAAAGCACACACTGATGCCATAAAATAACGGGTTAAATGGGTTTTGTAGTGTTGGGAGTGGGGTGGGGTGGGGTGTAGGTGTTTGGCAGAGTTGGTCATTGCAGGTGAGGGCTTAGGTGCTTTCAAAAAACTTTTTTCTTCTTCACTCTGTGTTGATGGAATATAATGGGTTATTTTCTTCACTCTCTGTTGATAGCATATATATAAAGGGTTATTTCTTCACTCCGTGTGGATAGTGTATAATGGTTTTCTTCTTCCCTCTGTGGTGTGTGTGTGTGTGTGTGTGTGTGTGTGTGTGTGTGTGTGTGTGTTAGCGTACGTTGTGTAGATCGTATATTTGGTTGTTTTTTTCTTCTTCGTCCCGAGTGTGGATAGTATATTTAGGGTTTGTATGCCTTCGCGTACGTTTGTATGGATAGTATATTTGGGGTTTGTATGCGTTCGCGTACGTTTGTGTGGATAGTTTATTTGGGGTTTGTATTATCTCCCTTCTGTGTTGATAGTATATTTGGATTTTGTTTTTTTTCTCTTCCCTGTGTGTGTGTGTGTGTGTTTGGGTGTGTGTGTGTCTGTCTGTGTGTGTGTGTGTGTGTATTGGTCTCTGTTTGTCCCTATAAAACTCACTTTATCCCTATCAGATACACTCTACCTACCTACCTACAGTAGCGCGTATTTAGGTCAGCCACTTGCAACACTGTTGCCATTTATCCCCTAGTGTTCAGTACAGTGACGTCACTGACGCTGGAAATTTTGAGACTATAAATATGAACTTGGGGATTTCCACATTTTGTAGCTATGCATATATACTAGAATTCATAAACAGGAACGTCACTCAAGCTGAGGCTATAAAAAGATAGTGGGATTTTCCAAAGGAATAACCCACAAGTTGGAGCTATAAATAGATAGTGGGATTTCATAGGAATTTCAGCTGATTATAGATACATAGGTATTTATCCACGATCGTCACAGAAGTTGATATTGTAAGTAGTTACTAATTTTATCCATTTTAGTCTAAACCATTGTAACTTAATTTTCGGGGATATGTTTATTTTCCTTTAAATTCTGGGACAATTTCGTCATTTTAGCGTTACTTTTAGTCACATCCATTTTGTCGTTGAGCATTTCCTTGATTATAGCTATTTATAGCATCATTACAATTATGCAAATTTTTGAACACCCCAGCAAGATTTCAGGTCTTTGTAATGCTTTATATATAAATCTCAGGCTTGTACTAGTGTATGTATGTCTCTGTCTCTGTTGTATTTGACCCTCTACCATCATTGTCCCTAGACAGTCCCACCATGTTCAATTCCCCTTGACGCTATTCAGACCCACCATGTTCAATTTCCATATGTTAAATTCTCTTGAGGCAATATCCCCCCAGGGGTTTCCGTAATGTTAAATTTCCCATTGTCCCTAGACAGTCCCACGATCTATTCCCCATCTTCAGTTTCCCATTGTCCCTAGACAGTCCCACGATCTATTCCCCTGTTCAATTCCCCTTGTCCCTAGACAAACCCAAACTCTATTCCCCATGTTAAATTCCATTGTCCCTAGACAGACCCAAACTCTATTCCCATGTTAAATTCCCATTGTCCCTAGACAAGCCCAAACTCTATTCCCCATGTTCAATTCCCCTTGTCCCTAGACAGACCCAAACTCTATTCCCATGTAATGCTAGTTCCCCTTGTCCCTAGAGTTGCCCACGATTTTTCTCCATGTGAAATTTACATGGTCCCCAGAGTTGCCCAGGAGTGTCTGTAATGGTAATTCCCATTGTCCCTAGGGTGCCCCTATTAACTACTATTGTGATATCGTTTATATGCGATTTAGGTTATATTAATGTGAAATATCATGACGGCTAGCACATCACCACTATTCCACTATTGGTATATCAGCACATTCAAAATTAGAATTCATTCCGGACACCTATGTAATTATTTGGAATAATCTATACATTTGGACTTATTATATGAACTTTCAAGGACTATTTGTGACTTAATCCATTGTAAGTTTTTTTTAAAATTTTCATTTGGTAATCGAAGGAAATACATTATCTGGTAATTTTAACAAAACGTGTTGGTTTTCGCTCTTTTCTGTTACTTAGTTTAGGACCATAGAGACTTATAACTACCTTCCAAAAAGTAGATTTTCTTGATTGGATATGTTTTTAAAGGCACAAACCGTTGATTTTTTAATGGTGTTTCCTTCCTATTCTGCGCCAATGCGATTAACGGTTTCATTACAACTTCAATAAAAAAAAGAAGTTCTGAAATTTACAATTACTTAAGTACAGCGAAGTTTTACAAATTTAGCTAGTACAAATGATTCTCCAGTCTGTATAGTCTTTCAAATTAATGGCTGCTCTCGAACGCATTTCACAAGATTTAAATTTACATGAATATATTTCTTGCGCGGATTGTTGCAGTTAACATTGTATGGGTAGAGATTTTATAGAAACATTACAGAGGAAAATGGCATATGACAGATTTCGGAGATTAAGCTGTAAAAAAGGATTTTATTGACTTTGGTTCATTCGTATGGATTGAGGTTCTTGTCTGCATTTAAACCTAAATTGTTGGCTTTGTTAGCTTGCAGTCTCGTACGGTAGCAGATTTTGCACACAAATTTTGATTGTCACTTAATTTTGTTTTTCAATCAGCACCCACCAATGCCTGATATCATTCGTTTTAAAACATGATTATGATCGTGTTGAGAGTTAGAATCACTGCTTAAACAATTGTCGATAATATATTTAACCAAGCGTTGTTACTAAAATTGTGTCCGTTTGTCATGGAGTGTTAAAGGCATACAGTAATGTGTGTGCAACAGAGTATCGAATGGTAACACTCCATATAAATTCAGTCACAAATAATTGGCAGGATTCAAGTGGAAAACTGATTTAAAAAGGTAATAGTTAACCGATACATTTTGCTGTATTGGTGTTCGTTTTTAAGAGTCTTTTGAAACATCTATAATTTTGACACATTTTTGTAAGATCTGTTCTTCCTCATGGAGAGAGATTAAAGACGAAAAGAAGCAGAAGAATAAGAAAACAAATCTGCCTAACTATGGAAATAACGATTTGAAATATATACATAAAAGACGATATAATTACTTAATGGAGAGAATATAGCTCTGAAAGTGATAACGGAGCTGTGGAGATATTATTTCAATATTTCATTATATATATATATATATATATATATATATATATATATATATATATATATATATATATATATATATATATTACACTGCAAATTGCAGTCTCTTTCTTCTACGGCACCGGATTAAAAAAAAACGGGTTGGCAAGGGAAATAATCGATATGACAGAAAAACTGACAAACAACCGTGCAAAACTGATGCAAAACCATCCCGTGCGCCTTCGGAATGTCATGAATGAAATGTTCAGAGGGACATATAAACCAGAAAACACGGAATATCTTCCCCCCGAGCACCCAAGAGCGATGATGTTCAATCTGCCACCCAAAATGCCCAAACCAGGAAACCCTGTTGGGCCCACGGTCACCCAACGGAATAAATTTTCGTAATACATAGACTATTATATGAAGCCCCGCATCCATACACTACCTTGACCCCTTTAAGACACAGCGGACACCTAGTAACAATAAAGCCCGTGAAACGTTACCACCTGACACAATTTTTGTTACACTAGGCGTAACAGCTCTCTATGAAAACATTACGCTAGTTGAGGGAATACATGCATGTACAGAATCCTAAGAAACAAGACTGTGAAGACGCCACCCAAGGAATTCCTCGTCAAACTCCTGAAACTGGTTCTTAGACTCAACAACTTTGAGTTGAATGACAAGAATCACCTCCATGTAAACACAACATCCATGGGGATAAATATGTAGCCCCTTTTCTGCAAATATATTAACAAGCCGGTTATAAAGCCAACTTTTCGACTCTGTGAACTATAAGCCATACCAGTGGGAAGTTTTCATTGACAACGTGGAAATGAAATGGAACGTCGGGATATAAAAGCTAGACGAATTCACAAAAGCAGATCAATACTTTCCATCATCCGCTCAAATTCACTGCCGACGATTTGAACACAGGCCATATGTTTTTGGATATAAAAATTAAAATTGTCCATAACATACTTCATACAGGTTCATTGCAAACTGACTGACAAACATCAGTACTTTCTTTCATCAGTTGCCACCCAAGGCACTGCACCAGTAACATCCCTTACAGTCAAGCACGTAAGATAAGGATAATTTGCTCTGATGAGACAACTTTCAATAAGGGGTGTAGACAACTAACCCAACATCTGAGAGAGTCTGGCTACAAAAAATATATAATAGAGGAAATGATACATAAAGCCAAACAAACAAACCGTGCTGACCTTCCAAAGCTCAGGGGAAAACGAAACGTGAAACAAGCATATTTCATCCTCACGTTCCAACCAGAGAACCCACAAGTAGGTCGCATCATTCACAAACATTAGTCAATCATTGAATTGTGAAAACCGCTTAGATTGATCTTTTTACACAAACCAGTAGTATTATTTCGCGGACCTCAAAATTTAATATACATGCTAATCAGGACAAATGTAAAGCCACTCCCAAATCAACGAATAGACGGGAAATCGAAGCCTTGTGGAAACAAACGATGTAAAACGTGCCAACACATGAAGGAAGAAAAAACACATTTTTCAACACAGCCAGGGGTGAAAATCTTAATGTTCGCAACCATACTATAACATGCAACACTGAAACTGTGATAAACACCATGCAGCTCCCAATATATTGGAGAAATGTAGAAATTAAATATTAAAACTAATCTCCACAGATCAGACTGGCAAACTATTAAAGTGGATTGGAGCCCAGTGGTGGAACATATCTCTTTATTCCATACTTTCAGTGATATAATCCTGACTGGGATTACCCATAACTCAAAATGAAGCACAAAAATTAGGAAATCCAAAGAAGCCTATCGAATTCGCCAGCTGCGTATACTCAAACCCATCGGCTTAAATCAGGAATAATCCAAACGGGCATTTGTCGGTGCGTAGGTAACAAAGAACTTACAGGCAACCAAAACCACATTTTCCTACCATTAAGTCGCTTTCTCAAACTCATGGTCTTCTCTATCATTTTTATGTAAAAATGTCAAAAAACACATTTGTAAATTTATTAAAAAGCGTTTAGTAAACTATTAAATATTACAAACTCATTTATGTAATTTTGCTCTAGAACATAAATTCGTAAAATTTTTAACAACGCCATCCTAGCGTTACATTAGATTCAGGATAAAATATTACATCCGGGATGTAAAATTATATAGACAGCATAATGCTTTGCTAGCATTAAAAGTAACAACAGTCAACTTTGTTAAACCTTTATTTTGTAATTAATTGTAATTATTTACACCAAACACAACGCCGACTTTTTATACTACTTGCGTTTTTGTGGGCTTTTGCGGGTTTTGTTGTTTTCGTTTGTGTAATTGTTCTTTGTGGCTTTGTGCCTTTGAAAATGGAATCTGTGGGCTGGTTTCGTGCCAATTTTGCATTGTTGTTTGTCCGTGTGTGTGTGTGTGTATATATTTATTTAGTAATTTGCATTTTAATGTGTATTACAAATTGTGCGGCTTTTGAGTATATAGTATATAAACAGTTTTACGGTATTTTATAAATAAACTATGATAGAAAGATAACCTTTTAATATATTTTTCAATGATATTATGTTTTATATTCATGTACGTTAACACAGAACATATTGTTTTATACGTCATTTTTATAAGATGCTAAAAAGTTACATGCATTTGTTAAAACACTAGAAGTTGGTGTATTCGTAATATTATATATTTCTCCTCTTGTCAAAGATTTTTTTAAAAGATCTTCAATCAGCAAAATACCTGCTAAACTCATTTTTATTGATGTTTAACAAATACAGGAAGAATTACAATGCTTTGGTTCTTACCAACTAAACCCTTGCCTCACGATCACCACCACCACCCGCGCCGCCCCTTTGAACTTATTATTTAAACAATACAGAGCTGTAGAACAGTTTTTCAAAACTCTCAAATAAGTAATGCCTTAAAAAATTGTCTCATAAACCATAATACCGCTCACTTCACTTCGCACTTAGGGAATTTAGCTTCCGTTACGGCTTCCTTTAGGAGAATGTTTGCTAAATTTTATTAAATTGATCTTTAATTAGATTCGACGTTTCCTGAGAAACTTATTACAAAACTGCTACCACAGAACCGTTACGACAACATTAAAAAATTTAAAGGCTCAAGGATACAACATTTAAAGGAATCAAATTCGAAGATTCTGACAATATTGAAATTCCATCCAGATTACAGTAAAGACACGATCGACAAGATAAGTCTATCATCACATTTAACTTGCAAAGCTGTAATATTAAATGCAAATGTAATATGGTCTTGTTTCACCCATCAATTGTTGTGTGGTGCAAAAATGTATAAAAATAACATTGGGATAATTGGAAGTTTGGATGAACGTATCTGGGATATATCGAATAAGCAAGTTTGGAAGACTTAGGTACTTGTATTTTTGTTAAAACCATTAGGACAGCTAAACAAAGTTAAGATAATCGACATTCTGCTGTAACAATCGAAGCTAAACAAAAGATATTCGCTGGTCGGGTTATTGCTCCGTCAAAAGACTACAGATTACGTCGGAACTCAATAATCCTTCAAATTATTGGTACTCTATTCAAAGTTAACCCCTACAGACATTTGTTACAATTGCCCAAATACATTTCATTATTTATTTACAAAGAATATTACAGTGGACAATGAATGTTTTGATTTTGTATTCTTATTCGAACTAAAGTTTAGGTTATAAGCGGTATCTGTTGAGCTATTTAACTTACCAGCGATCCAAGGATATAGTTGTATCCATGTTTATTCATACCGACCTCTCGGATCTGAAAAGAGATGAGTTGCATTAAACTAAGCGCTATTCTTTGAAGCATATCTTTTATTCAACATATCCACGGGGCTCAGCTAAATCCTTGGCAAATCATTGTATAGGAAACTATCGCTGTACTGCAAAATCATAGCAAAATTCATATGCGGAAAACAAGGAACTGACTGAATGGGATGTTCTTTCCATAGTTTTTATTTGATTCAATCAAAGAAGGTCTCTAACGTATCCGTGGCACGATTACAAGCATCAAAATGTCAGGGCATTGAAATATTTATCCCACTCTGAATTTTTCCATGCGTATTGTCCCTGTATTCGCGATCATATGCATATGACGGATTTAATTTCTGCGTTTTTATTCTTTTGTATTGAACCCAGACACGATAAATAAGTTTTATATTACGCTGCTTTGTGGTGTAGCTAATTCGATTATACATTACACTGGTCAACAGTGAAATCATTACTGACTTGAAAAGGCCCTAATCTGTAGTATTTTGGTGTGCCGAACACGAATATAACCGTGAAAAATTTGTATTGGCTCTCGTTTTGAAGATATTCATATACCTCATTTTCTATGTTTCACTGTGTAAATTTCTCCAGTAGGACTGCAGCAACATCCGGAATAATGATGTAACATTGCATAATACCATCATGCTCACATGATCCACAGTTGATTGCATCATTTTCTGATGCAATGCAATACTAATGCCATGCGGCTGCTGAAGTAAGTTGACGTCAGCAGTGTACTATACATGTGTAGGCCTATTATACTAATGCCAGGCGGCTGCTGAAGCTGACGTAAGCAGTGTACTATATAAAGCCCAATCAGATAGGTTCAGCATTTAAAATATTTTAGACGTTGTGCGAGACAGTTCAAGCTACTGTTACATAAAACTTATTATTTTATCCATTTACGTACAATAAAGAACAGTAATGCCTCGAAAGTGTGTTAATACCGCGGACAATTTTTGCTATATTTGTGGGGAAGTGACATTTGCCAACCAGAAGAAAAGTATCAATTCTCAAGTGAAGAAGGCATATCATCTTTACTTCGGATGCAAGGTTGGTGACCAAGACAAGCCTTGGGCTCCGCATATATGCTGTGCTACATGTACAACACAGCTTTCACAGTGGTTGAATTGCAAAAGGTCATCAATGCCGTTTGCAGTCCCAATGGTGTGGAGAGAGCCAAGCAACCACCTAAATGACTGTTACTTCTGCTTGGTTCCTCCTCTTTCCGGCGGAATAACGAAGCGAAAGAAGTCGAGAATAGTCTACCCAAACATTCCGTCTGCATTGAGACCAGTTCCACATGGTGAGGGACTTCCTATTCCAGAACCTCCAGCAGAATATTCTCTTGATTCATCTGACGAAGACAAAGGTGAGTCGACCTGTTCTTCTCCTGGTCCATCAGCATGCAGTGATCCAGATTTTCACTGTGGTGCATCATCAACCCCACACAGAATAACACAGGAAGAACTAAATGACCTGATTCGTGATTTGGACTTATCAAAGAACAAGGCAGAATTGCTAGGATCAAGACTCCAACAATGGAATCTTCTAGAAGAAGATGTCACAATTACTGCATATCGAAAGCGCCACCAGCAATTGGAGCCTTTCTTCAGAAAGGAAAGTAATCTGATATTCTGTTCCGATATTGAGGGCCTCATGAATGCTTTAAAAATCACTCATGACCCACAAGAATGGAGACTATTTGTGGACTCTTCGAAACTGAGTCTCAAGGCTGTGCTTTTGCACAATGGAAACATTCTTCCATCTATTCCAGTAGCGTATGCTGTCCACATGAAAGAGACATACGATAACTTAAGGCAGCTACTGAATTCCATTGAGTATAACAAGTACAGCTGGCACCTCTGTGGTGATTTGAAGGTAGTTGCCCTTTTAATGGGACTGCAGCAAGGATATACAAAATACATGTGTTTCTTATGCGAGTGGGATAGCCGAGCAAGGGAAATGCACTACATGAGGAAGGAATGGACTCACAGGCAGAATGTAGCCATTGGAGAGAAGAATATCCAACACCCAGCTCTGGTTGAGGCTCAGAAAATCTTGCTACCACCCCTTCACATCAAACTAGGTTTGATGAAGAACTTCGTGAAAGCCATTGACCGGACTTTGCCAGCATTCCGATACCTGCATGAAAAATTCCCTCGACTCAGCGAAGCAAAGATTAAAGAGGGAGTTTTTGTGGGTCCTCAGATTCGAGAGCTTTTCAAAGATGACCGGTTCAACAACTTGCTGGAAGGTGACGCGAAACAAGCATGGAATGCTTTTCGCCTAGTTTCTACAAACTTCCTCGGAAATGTTAGGGCAGAAAACTATAAGGTACTAGTAGAAGACATGTTGATGAAGTATAAGAAACTTGGCTGCAATATGTCTCTAAAGATTCACTTCCTTCATTCCCATTTGGATTTCTTTCCTAGCAACTGTGGTATTGTTAGTGATGAACACGGCGAACGTTTTCATCAAGATATCGCAACAATGGAACAAAGATACCAGGGAAAATGGTCCACTACAATGCTGGCTGACTACTGCTGGACACTCCTCAGAGATGCTCCCGAACAGCTGTACAAGAGACAGGCGAAGAAATCTAAGATGTAGTCAATGACTTGATTTTTTATAGGTAGGCTATTACAGTTGACCTTTTACTATTGGAATGCATTTCGTTATGTAAACATTAATTTCTTGCAGATTACAAAAAAACTAGAGCCAATTTTGCAATTTGACTGTCATATTCGTGTTCAGCACATAAAAATTGATAAGAATTGACTAATTTTATTTCAGTAACATGACTTTTGTAAAAATTTGTTGTCCAGTGTTATCGAGGCACAGTGTCCAGATTCCGTCTGGTAACTTTGACCAAATAAGTTCGCGCTACTTCAAGAGTCACATACAATTATCAGCCTGTGTGGACATCGTTTTTCATAGTAATAAAATCGTTAATTCAAACAAATCACAACATTAATAGTTATAAAGAGAAAAAATGTCTTAATTAGAGAAAATTAAAATTTGTGTGAACTCAACTGGTCCCTAACTGCTACTACGTGAATCGTGCAGAAATTCCAGCTTCACGAATCTGATTAAAATTGATTAATACAGAAATATATTGCCAATAAACGAGCCGGAATTTGGTCACATTGGTTGGTGATGCAAAACGTTAGGTTATTGAACACCTTGGGAACAGTGTTTATATACTATCTCATGGCTTCAAAACTCAATCGTCCGACCTAGTAGAAAACTGTCATCTCTTGTGGCCCTTAATATGTGTGCACAGACAATTTAGTCTGCAGACTAATTATATAGAAAATAAGTATTAACAGTCGTATAGAATGTCTGTGAAATATAGAAGTATGTCTATTCTGCGACGTATTCATTTCCGTTCAGGACATTCAATCTTTCGACGGAACAAACTGTTTATGATAGGGTCTTGTGATAATTTAAACATAAAAACACATAACGCAGTCAGCAAGTGAAAAACTTTACGACAATATGTATGGTGGCACGACTAATTTCATTAAGGATTGCAAAGCGCACAGTGCAGAAATTCCGTCTTGGTTTGGATTTAGAATTTGTCCGAGTCGGTATGCAGTGACTAATCGTGTGATCCGTAATTTGTGTAGTCATATCAAAACTACAATGAACTAATTATATTGTCATTAAATATCAAAATATTTGGTCACACTCAGTGAAGAAAGAAATATGTTGCATAGCCGTGACTTTTATTGTTTTTTGTGAAAATTACTTTAAACAGTACAAATCTTTAATAATTCGTAACATAAAGGCTTTGCCAGTACTCTCTTGTCACAGGAAAGACATAGTCAGTTAATGAAAAGTTTATTTCCACATCAATGTTGCTGTTGCTAATTCAGTAATGGATTACTGGTCGCACATTACCGAAATTCTTTCTGATTTGAGAAGTCGCTTTACTGTATTGTTTTTAAGCCAATAACAAAGTGTCTTATGGGAAATTTTATTTCTTTGGCATTAAAATGTTTACTTTTGATTACGGCAAAGGGGTTAAGTCATATTTCATGGAGAAAGTAATGTCTGATGAAGCCAAAACACTGCTTTCCAATTATCGAAATGAATTCACCTTTCTGATCGATATATTTGACCTTTGTTCTAGTTCCGACCGTTACAATCTTTCATCAAACCAAGCATGAAGCGCCTGAAAAATTATTCTAAAACAATAAGAGATATGGCTACTTAGCGTAACTTTTTGTGACATTGTTGAAGGTATAGCGTATTTGATTGTAGTCACAAATTGCAGTGTGCGGAGATTAAATCTGGGGTTCAGAAGTGTCCGTTTCGCCCTAGTCCCCTATTAGTGAGATATTTTTTTAACTTGAAAACCCGCATAGTGAGTACTGATTAAATTTAATTTTAAAAATAGTGTCACCTCTGTGAGGTACATTGAACTTGCCAGAAAATACCATCAACCCTTGCTTCAAATATGGGTACAGTGTCAATATTAAATAAAACCCGATGCGAAGCGTATATGACAATATGATACTATATAGGTAAAAGCAAGACATATAGTCAGTCCCTGAAAGGCATTATACCGCACTGGTTGGTTAGTGAAGTTTATTCCATTATAGATTTCTCGGCACAAGGTCCTGACCTAGATTGTTGTTGTTGTGGGGTTTAACGTAAAATTTCAGCACACGATAGTCTATGCATGCGGCCAGTATTAATGGTGGAGGAAGAACCCGGGAAGAACCACCCACCCACGAGAAGCTACTGGCAAGCTTTCTCACATACCCACGTTAGCCGAATCCTAGACTTGAACCCACGTAGACAGAGGTGAACTTGCGAAGTAGGACGTACGTCTGAGGAATAATGATCGAATTTCAAGGAGAAAGTATGATCGCACGCAATGAAAAGAAGAAATATGTTGTCCAGTCTGCGAAGCACATTGATCTTTGAGAACATAACCTTCAATTCTTGTCTAACAACTCACTAAAATGAAAACTCTAGGGTTTGATTGTCTGACAGAAAACTGCCAATACAAACGGAAATTATAGGCAATAAATTAATTGGTGAGATTTGCATCTGAAAGTAAACTACCAATACAAACGGGACTTATGGCTAGTAAATTAATTAGTAAGATTCGCGTTTATTTTATCAGATCACCATATGCAGAGAGTGCTAAAATATTGTCTGTGGCTGGGGTCAGACTTGAATTTACTTCTGTCAGATCACCAAATGCAAAGTGGTAAAACACTGTTTGTGTCTGGGGTCCGAACTTCGCTGCGTAATGCAAAATTGCAATCCAGGGTGATTCTAAATCTGTGTTGATAATGCCATCAAAGAGATATGATGTCAATCTTGGCAAAATATTAAATCTGTATTCCAATCTGCAACAAAAATTAACGATTTTAAAAAGTACTTTCGGTCTTTTCAAACGTTGTCTCCAAACATTTTAGAACTCCAGGCATTGAAAATCAGATAACGAAGAACTGTTGAAATGAGGCATATGTCAAATTTATGACATGTTGTTTGTCTTATTATATGGTGTGAGGCAAACTGGGAAAGAAACAAGCGAGCATACCATAGATTAATTTCACAGGTTAGAAGAACAAATCTGAGATCGAGCTAGTTCAGAGAAGTGAGCATATGTGGAACATAATCTGCAAAGTATAAAGAATGAATATCTAAGACCATAACAAATTTAGTATCTCACTTCGATAATAAATATAAATATTGTGTTTTGTCTTGACAAAAAAACTTGTGCCCAAACACTGAGTCGTTTCTAAACAGTTGTTACATTGTAAATCGTTCCAATTCTCGACATAAAAGCTATTTAATCTCCTGGTGAAAATCGAAATAAAGTACAAGTGAAAACTCGACCGTCTAAATAAGCTAGTAGTGAAAATGTTTCTGTCTAAATAAGCTACGAATGAAAACACATCTGTCACTTTGGCATCAGGAGAGGCTAATTATATAATAAATCAGCAAGAGTAGTTGTTGTTGTTGCTGTAGGGTTTGACGCCATTTTTCAGCACACGATAGGCTATGCATGGCGGCCAGTACTGATGGTGGAGGAAGAACCCGGAAAACCCTGGGAAGAACCACCGACCCACGAGAAGCTACTGGCAAGCTTTCTCACACACCCGCATTGGCCGAATCCTAGACTCGAACCCACGCAGACAGAGGTGAGATGGCAGTGATCCGTAACGGAGAGCGCTTTAGACCACTCGGCCACTCGGGGCCCCAGCAAGAGTAGTAAGATTCTGATTTAAGAAATTCAATATGTTCGAACCAGTACAATTCGCCTGATAATATGGTCCTAAATTTGCGTCGGGGGATGTTGCCTATACGCAAACATTTACCTAAGCAATACAGCAATAATCCATATGAGCCATAAAGTATGGTCTCATTCTCTTAAAAACAGAAATCTGTCGTCTACATTGCGATGTTCATATTTACCGTAGCTAACATGACCTACAACCCATGTTCCACAAATTTCTGCTATGTAAGTTATCAAATTCCAGGCTTTGTGCCTCAAAGGCAGATGTACCAGTAAAAATAATATATATATATATATATATATATATATATATATATATATATATATATCTGTGTGTGTGTGTGTGTGTGTGATTACAAATCTACACTTAAAAGAACGGAAAGTGCTACCCCCAGGAAAATGCCTGACATTCGATAATGCTACCATAATTTTTGTAAATACTACCAAATAGTATAATCATACAGGTTATATATATATATATATATATATATATATATATATATATATATATATATATATATATATATATATATATATATATATAACAAATGAATCTTAGTAAGCTACATAAAGATGTAATATATGCCATCTAGTTTGACGAAGTGCTTATCTTGTATTGTTATGTACAACAGACACTTTGTTAATTAAATAAATCGAAAAGTTTTTTCCCGTTCAAAGGTAGATGGCGATGAAGATTATGGACTACTGAGCATAGAGTGCAAAAGTTTTGTCTGGATTGAGGAACCCAAATGGACTGACCTAGGGCAATTATTATCCAATGTGATTTTCTATTTGCATGTAAAGATATTGTCCAACTCAAAGATTGCAGGGAGTAAAGGATAAACATTTCATCGAGAAATAAGTGTTGCTTTTGGTAAATCAATAAATAATACGAATATGACGACTTGTCCGCTAAGACTTAAAGCCTCTGTGAACCCCCGTCATATAAATTGTGATTTCGCAAACCTTTCTCCAGTCACGACTTGAAGCGTCTGAAGGCAAATAATTAACAAAACAGTATTAATTCAATTTTTCAAATGTTCTCATCCTCTTTTAAAGCTATGTTGTTAATATTGTTTCCGATTAGT
Source organism: Sinohyriopsis cumingii (assembly GCA_028554795.2). Lineage (NCBI taxonomy): Eukaryota > Metazoa > Mollusca > Bivalvia > Unionida > Unionidae > Sinohyriopsis > Sinohyriopsis cumingii. Next base: position 123,360,455 of record CM068829.1, on the reverse strand, counting down.
GAGTTATTATTTAGGTTGAAGGAACCAACATAATAAAAAATTTAGATGGTATAATCCTTAATTTGCGAAGGGCGAGCAATGGTGGCTACTGAATAATTGCATAAAGGTTAAGTGTTATATTTCATACGACAGGCAATGAAAGTTACCGACTAACTACATTAGGATTAAGTGTTTTTTTCATCTAGACAGTATATCCATTGTTGATTAAACTTTGAAAGTGTCTGCAACGTACATGGCACATTCTGGTATGACCTTCAGTCCTTGTCCTACAAATTGCGCGAGTGCATATATTTTCAAACAAGGTGCGAATTCAAATTTGTGTAATAAAAACTAATTTGCCAACGTTGCGGCATATTATATTCGATTTAAAACAAAGCTCGTAGTAGGCAGGCCTATGCAAAAATGTAAATTAGTTTAAACCTTATCTTGCCTACTAAAACAGTATCTTCACCTGAGAAATCACCTGCGAAATATCAATCGCTCTGTATAGTCACACTCGCCGAAAAATAAAATGAATTTGACAAGTCGTCGACGAATCATGACATTTACGTAGATGACCTCCAACTCTTGTCCCGTTATTTTGATTATGCAGATATGTCACGTGATGTGTACTTCATATTTTTACCACGAAAACAGAAAACATAGCTTTCTAGTGAAGACTTAATTCACATTGGTTGGCTTTGCATATCAAACAACTTTGTGGCATATCAAATCAACGTTACTGACCACGTACATATCTAGCACCACACACACACACACACACACACACACACACACATATATATATATATATATATATATATATATATATATATATATATATATATATATATATATATATATATATAAACTGGTTTGCGGAAATCACGGTCTAAGCCACGGTGCGATCGTTAGTTTACGTTGGGATATAATGTTTGTTCTTTGTTTTGCAGTGTATATAGGAAATGAAATTAAACTTTTATAGGAAATGCATCGTCACATCTGCCGAAAATATATGCATTTGGCACAAAAAGTAAGATTTTTGAAAATGACCGTCAACGTCTGCCCAAGAACGGTTATTGTGCCAAAATTGCATAAATTGCGACCTGAAGCAACTGATGGAAACGTTGACTTTCAAGCAACTAATTAACTTTGTTTCACGTAGGTGTGCGTAGCGGCTAATTGGATTGCAAGACTAATTGCAGAGTCTCAAGATTTGTTCTGGATTGAGGTAGAACAGTTGACCAAAACCATTATAAAAGTGATAGCTTATGTAAATCTTCTATCAGGCAGTGTGCAGCCTTCAAATTACATTGGAAAGAACAATTAGTTTTAGCGGGAAAGTAACAATTTGTACTCAGATTTTTGAATTTATAGTCTTAAAAATGTATGATTGTACAGCCTGATCTCACTGAATATTGATCTTTGTTAAATTTATCTAGAACGTTTGTCTCTACAATTTTTTCTATCTCATCTTTTTGATTGCAATATCTGGTCGTATCACAGCAATAATGCAAGTGACTGAACTTGAACACGAAAGAAAAACGAAGAGCTCAGGCGAGACAGAAAAAATGATGGACGACGAACGTTGGAGATAAAAAAAAAACCACAGGAATGTATGAGACAATATTTCTGACATTTTTTGAAGCTAAGACAAGGACTGGTCGGTAAGAAACGACACTGCTTTATCAATTTATGTAGCAAAGTCTTTGATAAAAACAGTCAGTGCTTGAAAGATAGATGCACATATGGTCGTTAAAGATCACAACCTTAGGTAGGTTGTTTGATGGGTGTTTGGATAAATACTTTGAAAGTTTTAGGCGTAAAGACAGTAAGAGATAATAGAAAAGATGTGTATAAACCATTCCAAAACCGATCTGTACCTATAATCACGGAGGTGTTTTCTTTTTACTTGTACCAATGTAAAACGATGGCCTCTCTCCTTTTCCTGGTCAGTCCTCAATATAATTGTGGAATGGCTGCATACAGTTGCACGTGATACAGTGCCCTTGTCACACGTAGTACTATTTGTGAGTGTTGAACAGTGTACGTGGAAAAACCGTACCTTTTTAAAATGGTAAATCGTCTCCTCTGTGCTTTAGGTCCCCGCTCGAATTCCTGCTTTTGTATCCCTATTGTACTTTTTTTCAAAATATTTTCGTTACTGTTCATTGGAAGAGCAATGAAATCATGTCTAGCCATCAGCTAAAGCTTTGATCTTTTAAGAATGAATGCCGGTTTAATAAAGTATGCACACATGTATCTTACACATTGCTATATGTGAGTCCAATTACAAATATTGAATATATTAAAAACTTCCATTGACTGTTCCTTTAAACCCCCCTTCCCCCTTAGAATATCTTAGTAGATTTGTAAGACTGTACCATTTATATCATTTACATAAAAAAGACCACTATAATAACTAACCTAGTTTATATTTACTTTTACCTGTTTTAAGATTTCCTCATAAGCAGATTCTGTGGAGAGATTCAGAACGATATATTTTTCTGCTATGCTGTCGCTCTCTGGGTCCGGTAACTGCTTATCAAGTGCTCTCAAATCTTCATGGGCTTGGTTCACATTCTGTATCTGCCTTAATCGAACTCTGACAGGGTATTTATGAAGCTGCAAGGACTTCAGTATCTCTTGTAAGCTGTACAAACCTGAAAATAATCCACTGTAGGGTTTTGAATCTTTTGATATATTAGTTATGGAATCTGAATACTTGCAGAACAAATATTTTTGGGGAAATTCAGAGGCGTATAAAATCAAAATGAAAGGAGTGACATTTATCCCACCTCAGAATTGTCATCGGTCAGATTGTACCATGTGATGACCTGGTTTGATGCTATATCAGATGAAGACGAGAGAAAATATCAGGTTACAGTGACATGACGACAGTATTGGTGTCACTTTGTCACTAAGTCTATAAACATTTATCCGTCTGCCCCCTCGTGAAAATCACGCATAAAAATTTAATAAAGAGACAGTTAAGGTCATTTGAGTTAATGTCACTGATTACATAACTTACTAGTGATCCAGTATGAAATTATACTGGGACAGTAGAAAACATCTGGGCTGGGATGAAAGGCACCGTCTGGTGAGTTTTATACTCTCTTACCAGGTTACTAAAAATTTCCAATTAATTTTATGTATACTACTGTGTATTCTGTAGACAATGACACAGGGAATGACATGCACTATGAACAAGGTGAACAAACTACATTTCAATCTAACATACATATTGCCGCTGAATGACCTTAAATTTTCATAGGATGACGTACCATAAAGAAAGAATTTCAAATGATAACTACGGTGATGCCAGCGCCAAGTTTGAATACACCATGGCATGTTAAAGATAGAAAGCAATAGTCAGGTGAAAATAATAAGAGAGTAAAACAAACGTGAAATAATGTCATGTTAAAGAAAAGCATCAATAGTGAAATAAAAAATAAAACACTGAGTAATGTTTGTGATGTTTGGAAGTCTTCGCTGATAACTGAATGAATAAAGCCATTAATGTTAGTGCAGTTTTTCATACAAATTGAAACATCAGCAACTCACAACTTTTTAACCTTAACTAATGATTGTGTTCCTATTTGGATATAAATTGCAAATAAATTATGAATCATTTATAACACAGGTCATATTTGAGCATATAGCGATTACGTGTAATGATTTTCGAGCCCCCATGATCAAGGAGTTAACCACAAGCTAAGAAGTTAATTTATTCATTAATAAAAAACATGAATCCTAAAAGCCTCATACTCTGCCAGCATGAATTACATTTATTTCATGCTAGGCCGTGAATTGCTGGATTTTCTGCGAGAAATAATTTTGATATTTCACTGGAGTGAAAAACGATAAATATTTTTTTAATGCCCGTCAAAAGACATTGATAACATTATAATCAAGAACTCATAAAACTGCTGAATGACGCTTGCGTGGTCTAGTGGTTATCATTTTTGTATGTGATGTTTAATCTTCAATTGAGAAGAAGAATTATGATACTATGTAATTATTCTTTGTGAATGTACACAACTCAGCAAAGAACAGAAACGGCAAACTGCTGACATTAATAATAGCGGAGGATATAGTAAAAAATCTGCTACTTCGGTGTGCTATAAATAATGCTAGCCAATATGTTTGAGCATAAAATAAAATGAAAAAGTGCTAGCTCCGAGTGAATAACCGAACTACTTTATCTCGTGGCAAAAAAATGTAAGTATTTTCACTCGTGGCTGGCTTCGTCGCTCGTGAAAATACCGAGTTTTCACGAGCTCAAGGAAATATATCCGTTATTCTCAAAACAAGCAAATATCCTCTCAATATGCGACGTGTTTCTTTTATAAAAGAGTTATACAGTTTACTCTATCTTCGGACAATTTGTATGGATGGAATTATTGTATGTTGCTCACCGAATGAAATCAGTAACAATATTCGTTAGAGATTTTCAACCCGATATTTCGTATGTATATATAAATTTTTTACAATTTGTTTGAAATGTGTACAAAGATTGCTAATATTTCCTCCAGATTTACATTTTATAATCGCTCGGTAATTTACACTGCCAATAGGTAATAGAAAATGATGAAACGTGAATTTGGGTCAAAGAAATGAGTGCACAGACTTTTAGTCCGTCGTTAAAAAAAATACCTAATTCAATTTTATTGTTAAATGACACACAATATATCTGCAGTCATGTGCATTGTTCGTGGCCCTTAGTGCACATTAGTAGACGACCATGCATTGATATCAAATTCAGCGAAGTACTGCAAAGAAGATTTACGCATTGTAATATTTCCTTTCGAATTCGGTGTGGTCAAGTAATTTATTTCAATCCGAAATTTTGCTACTCGTTTTGACAACAACCGCAAAAAAGTAATTATATAAACTGAAATACGGTTTCCATTACATATCAAGCTAAATTTCAAGTACATAGTATGCTAAATTTCAGTTACATCGCATGCTAAATTTCCATTACATGGCATGCTACATTTCCATTACATATCATGCTAAATTCTAATTACATGGCATACTATATTTCAATTACATGGCATGCTAAATTTTAATTGCACGGCAAGCTAAATTTTAATTACATAGTATGCTTAATTTCAATTACATAGCATGATACATTTTAGTTATATAGAATGCTAAATTTTAATTACATGGCATGATAAATTTCCATTATATAGCATGCTAAATATCAATTACATAACATGCTAAATTTCAGTTACATAGCATGTTATATTTCTATTATATGGGAATACTTCAAGTATTGCACAACAGTTTGGGATTTGAGTCTGGAACTTGATGTTTGTCCTCAAATTATTTAGTGAACATTGGGCTAGGTGTGTTTCTAATCGACTATGATCTCAATCACACAATATGCACTGTAATAATGTCAGTATTACACTTAATGTAATGACTTCTGCAGAAAGTTAATCTAATTATCATTCCTTCGTGCATTAATATCTCAGCTTTAATTATTCTAAATTAATGTTTCTATATTATGAACGTTATATTTAATCAAACGCTTAACTGAAAGTAATTTTAAGTCTGCAATTTACAAAATACAGCCTGTTCTATCATTTAGTAAATAGCGTAGCATAAATAAATTTAAAAAAAAATTATGAAGTTTTTGTGAGCCAAATGAACCAGTTTCAAAATACTGATGATCATCGTTGAGTTACGCATACTTATATCCCTCTTTAAATCTGGAGTTATAAGCTACACAGTTATGTGAATGAAAAGCCTTGAAAACATTTGCAATACTAATCCACGTGATTATTACTTGTGGAATCATACACATTTTAATAGGTAAAAAAAACCCAACACTTTTTCATATATTTGCCATTGTTGTTACTACTAATAAATAGTCTTTAGTATATCACGTGCTCCAGCTAGTTTTGTAGGAACAATCAGGAAACACTTCTCTGCTGCTCTAGATGTCTGTTATTTTGAGATACCATACATACTCGCTTATAGATCCAGCCCTGCCTCAAATAGTACACCCAGATCTGCCGTCGTATATTGCGTGGTCACATCCGGATTTGTAATGTTTAATCAGTTGAACAAGCAACATAAACACTAATCCACTGGCATATTATCAGACCGCAGCTCAGGGAATATGTTGTTTGCAGTTTAGCTTTTTTTTAAACAGGGTATTTATGGCATGCTCTCTAGCAGGTGTCAAGCCTTGGAAATCTTTAATAAGTCCCTCTATATCATAACTGCTAGACATGTCAGACTTTTGCACTGATAATTTCAACAAATAACACGAAATGGAACCACAAATTGTACATAATCTTTCTCTTAAGTAAGTGTATTTTTTCCGACTTTGGAAATGTAATGTGAACTTTCTTAACAACAAAAAACAAATACAAAAAAATTGATACAAGTTAAACGGATAGGTTTGCACTGGTTTGAATTTAAGCTTCTTAAAAATAGGGATCACGAGTGGCCTAGTAGTCTAAAACCTATCTCAGCGTGGGTTCGAGTCTAGGGCTGGGCCAACGTGGGTATGTGGAAATGCTTTCCAGTAGCTACGGGTCCGTGGTCTTCACCGAGATTTTCCCGAGTTCCTCCTCCACCAGTTATTCTGGCCGCCATGTATACCCTATCATGCGCTGAAAAATGGTGTCAAATCCAAATAGCAACACCAATCATATAATGCCGTCTACATGTGATGACCTTAAGAACTTTGGTGTCTTTTTTTTCAAAACCCTATAATGATTTAAAGCTATGAAACCCAACGTTGAACAACAACAACAAAAGAAACAATACATCTCCTATTTAAATGGAAATGTCACCTACATATCATCGATTTTTAATAGCATCATTTTGATAATAATATTTTGGCTACATTTTCTTTACGGATGCCAAGTTTTGGGGAATGTAATTGAAAAAGCGTAGAACGAATTAGGAAACATACCACACTCAGCAAAGTAAATATATTCAGACACTGTACTCAGAACTAGGAAGAAAAAGCCATCCAATGTTTAAATTATATCTCACATGATTGGAGTTTAGATCTTTATTATAAATGAAACCAAACTGTAAACAATTTTTATTTTAAAAAATCATAGAATTATAAGATACCTGTTTACCGTGAGTAGTGAAGTGGGCCACTTTAGCGACAATGGGAATCAGCATTAAAAACACCCCCGGGCCACTTTGGCGACAATGGAATTTAACATTACGAAAACCCCTGGGCCACTTTAGCGACAATGGGAATTAACATGGGAATAGATTTTGGGCTTGTCTAGGGACAAGGGAAATTTAACATGGGAGAAAAAAGCAATTTTAGGGACAAGGGGAATTTAACATGGGAATTTTTTTTTGTTTTTTTTTAAAATAAAAAAAATATAAAAAAAGGGGTAGGCAATTTAAAGTCTATCTCTTTTCGAGAGATGTGGGTGGCCCTGAAAAGGGCTTTTGGGTTTTATGTTAATATTAAGATATATTAACATAAATGGCACTGCATTGGTCTTCTTCTTGTCCTTAGGCTGCGCCTGACTGCAGGACAGTAAATCAGGACTCTTTTGAGGCATCCTTGACGTTCTACATAGACTCTTCGCATCCACAGGCTGGTGTCTGTCCTGTGGATAACTGTCCAGTTGGATCGGACATACATTGGTATGTCCGTCCGGAACATCATCGAAGACATAAGCGTGGAAGATTGTACGTCGGTCCACATGTTGAGGCGCCGAGAACAGGTGAATCAATGCAGTAAACTGCACTTATTTATAGGGAAAGGAAGGATTGAAACGGATTGAGTTTGTTGACCAATCCAAACACGCGTTACAAAATTCAGTCAGCCCGCATCCAATCCGAAGAGAGCAGTCTGTGACGTCACGTGGTCTATATAGATTCGCTAGCGCCTGTGCGCAGTCAATTCATGCGACAGTTATTCAACATGACGGAAACTCAGAAAACGATCCATTGGGGTGCACCAGCAGTGGAGACCACCCAAGGGAACCCGGACTTACTTTCAGAAGAGGTAAATTGGGATTTTGTGGATTTTCTTACCTCGCAAGAATTTGTTCCGGAACCTTCGTCACCTTCTTCATTACCGCACGTGGAGAATTTTAGACAGAGACAGAAAGAAGAATTGGAGAAATTTATACAACAGCAAAAGGAAGCGGAACAAGCTTTTCTTCTACAGCAACAACAGCAAGAAGAAGAGGTAAGAAAAAAAACAACAACAACAAGAAGCAGCAGCAAAGAAACAAGGGTGTGAAAATCAAACGGTCACGGTACTGTTAGACATTTTAGCGGAGTTAAGAAGTCTGAAACAAATGTATCAGACTTCTTTATTACGACCGAAGAGAATACGACCTTCCCGAGCTAAACACTCCAACCCTGTGACTAAGCCTACCGTACCACCCTTAGTGATTTCAACCAAATCATCATCATCAACAGTACGCAGTCCAGAAGTAGGCCTCGGCCGTGGCAAAGGCTTAAGGCAGTTAAAGTTGATTGCTTAAACTCACCCCTACACCAAAAACCAAAGGCCCTTTTCAGGGCCACCCACGTCTCTCGAAAAGAGATAGACTTTCAATTGCCAATAACTCAAAAAAAACCCCATTTTACCCCTATAGTACGTGTGTATGAGTGTACGTTCTTATTTTAAAATCAAAACCCAAAGACACTTACCTTTTTTATACCTAATTTATTCTTTTATAAATATTTACAATCCAATTCATAATTCACAACAGAGCACTTTAAAAAGTTCATAGACTTCTTCTGTCTCATTGTTTAGTCTCTCTGATTTTTGAATTTCTTCACCGTCACAGTCTTTTCCTCCTCTTCCTCCTCACTTTCTTCCCTTCTTCTTTTCTTCTCCTGTTTCTTTTTCTTCACCTGTCTGCTTTCTTCCTCCTCGTCTTCTTCTTCCTCTGAAGAATCCCTCTCTTCTTCTGACTCCTCTTGTTTCTTTTTTGGGCAATCTGGAGACCAATGTCCTTTTTCTTGACAATAATAACAGGTATCTTGACTTTTGTCTTTTCTAACCCCTTTTTTTTTCTTTTTTGACGGTCTGGACACTCTGAAGACCAATGCCCTTTCTTCTGACAGATATAGCAAGTATCTTGACTTTTATCTCGTAAGGAAGGAGAGTAGTCCGTCGGCTGGTCTGAAGAGAATTTTCTAATGACCCCTCGCAAAGCTCTGATGAAACTTTCGATTTGCGTAGTCTCTTCCATCGTTGTGCTCGGTTTGAGAGTGAAATGAATAGTGAAAGGACAAGACACACACCCTTTTATATACGCTGGTCTGCCATGACTATAAATTAGTCAATGGTGTTTAAACTTTAGTCATTTGAGGTTTTGCTATCAAGATGAAACGATCCAATTCATTTGAGAAGAAAGAAGAAGAAAGTAAGAGGCAGAAACGTGATCTATCGCCTCGTACCAGGGCTGAAGTCTTGGCACAAATTCATGCCAGTGATTTTGAAGAGGACATGAGTGAACCAGAATTCAAACCCTCTAAACAAAGTTCACCACCCTTAGTCAACCCTGAAAAGTAATATTCCATTCAAGAGACGGAAAAGCGTCCCTCTAGAAAATTTAGAACCACGGCTTACAAATACACGGTGAAGTTTAAAGATTTCAAGTCCGAAGTACCGTTAGAGAAAGCAGAAGGGTTCATCACCGAGATGTGGGATTCTTTACTCACCACACTCAAGCGACAATGTCAACCCAAAGAAGACGATCGCTTGAGACTTTCCATACAACACGACGGCTTGAAATCCCTTGTTTGGATCGAGTTTAGCAGCCCTGCAGAATTGACCGCTTCCAAAGTCATGGACAAGATTCAACACGTGCAACAATCCAATGACCAGTTTGACATCACCGATGGAAAAGCCACACTGGATATGACCCACGTCTCTCCTCCTCAAGGGACTGGCCGCAAAAAGATCTTATTGGTGAACGACCTTCGCAGCACCAAAAAGAGTCTCGTCCGAATTCACAGCCCTCAAGACCAGATGTGTTTAGCCAGGGCTATCGTGGTGGGACGAACCTATGCTAACAAGAATGACACGGCAGAATGGAAAAGAGCCTGGAAAACTATTCAAAAATCGGACCGAGCCAAACAACGAAGTGAAGCAGAACTCCTGTTACAACAAGCCGGCCTGTCCAAAGACACACCCTGTGGCATTCCTGAAATGCAAACATTGCAAGATGTCCTAGATCCACGCTACACCTTGAAAGTGCACCCTCAAGAAATGCGTGGGCCTCTGTTGTTTCGAGGGAAAGACTTTAAGGATGGAAAATACATTCATGTCGATTATCACGATGAACATTTCGATACTTACCAGTATCACCGGGGGGGGGGGGGGCCGAGTGGTCTAACGCGCTCTCCGTTACAGATCACTGCCATCTCACCTCTGTCTGCGTAGGTTCGAGTCTCGGATTCGGCCAATGTGGGTATGTGAGAAAGCATGCCAGTAGCTTCTCGAGGGTCGGTGGTTCTTTCTGGGGATTTCCCGGGTTCTTCCTCCACCATTAATACTGGCCGCCATGTATAGCCTATCGTGTGCTGAAAAATGGCGTTAAACACTGCAACAACAACAACAGTATCACTGGATTCCTGGGATACAGATATTACTGTGAGAAATGTGACTATGGCTATAACAATCGAGAACAACACAAGCATTGTGGATCGAAATGCTCAGGATGTTTGGCCTCTCCACCCTGTCTGAACGAAGGGCAAGAACCAGTGCATTGTTCTGCTTGTCTGCGCACGTTTGTCAGCCCTGCCTGTTACCAAGAACATTTGAAGACGCAAGGTTCACAGCAGAAATGTGCTTGTCAACTGTTGAGATTGTGCCCTACGTGTGGACAAGGCATACGTACCAATAATGCCAAGGCACACGTATGTTCAGGAAAGAAAAAATGTCACATTTGTCACCACATCGTGGACTTGGAACATCAATGCTACGTGCAAAAATACCAATCCCAACCAGAGAAAGAGGATGGACACAAGAAGAAAGACAATTTCATCTTTTTCGATTTCGAATGCATGCAAGAGACCGGTATTCACATTCCTAATTTCTGCGTGGCTCATCGAGCGTGCGAGAAGTGCATTCAAGAACCTATCTTCAGTCATTGCCCTCACTGCAGTAAGATTCCCGGACGGCGTGAAAAAATCTTTCGGGGACCGAACACGCTAGCCGATTTCGCCCGATGGGTCTTAGACCCCATCGACAAGACGTGGAGCCAAGAGGACATGGAATGTTACGGAGGTTGTCATCGTCATGCCACGGTGATGGCTCACAATTTCTCCGGATACGATGGACAGTTTATTTTGAGATACTATACGGAACAAGGCACCGAGCGTCCTAAAGTCACTTTGAACGGAGCCAAAATCATTTTCATGCAAGTGGGACAAGTACAGTTTAAAGATTCGATGAGTTACTTGGCCATGCCTTTGAGCCGAATGCCTAAAACGTTTGGAATGACAGAAATGGCTAAAGGGTACTTTCCACTCTTTTTCAATACCGAAGCCAATCAACACGCCGTTCTACCCCATTTACCTGAGGCTCACTATTACGACCCTGGCAACATGCGTACCGAACAACGAGACGCTTTCTAGGCTTGGTGCCAGGCTCACGCCTCAGACCCTTTTGACTTTCAGGAAGAAATTTTAAAGTATTGTCGTTCCGACGTGGACATTTTACAACGATGATGTGGAAAATTTCGAGAACTGTTCATGGAACACGGAGGGGTCCATCTTTTTAAAGAAGCTTGCACCATTGCCAAAGCGTGTTCCTTAGTGTACCGGCAACGATTCATGCCTGAAAACACCGTGGCTGTCATCAGTCATACTCGGTCAAAACCCTACGCTGGTTACATTACTTGTGCGACAAGGAAGACAAATGGATTCAGCATGCCCGCAACGGAGGGGGCATAAAGACCATTGGAACACATTCGGTCGATGGCTGGGACTTAGAAAACCCCAAGATCGTTTACGAGTTTAACGGTTGCTTATTTCACGGATGCCCCGTCTGTTACCCTGATCGTGGCACTAAAAATCAGTTTTTACAACGAACCATGGAAGACTTGTACCAGACCACTTGTCAGCGACGCCTAAAATTAGAACAGGAAGGATACCAAGTGGTGGAAATGTGGGAACACGAGTACGATCACCGTTTGAAAACCGATCTCGAGTTTAAACGCCTCGTGGAAAGTTACCAGTTCATGGACCCCCTGAACCCGAGGGATAGTTTGTACGGAGGAAGGACCAATGCCACCTGTTTTCTGTACCAAGCCGACGAAGAGAAAGGAGAAGAAATCAAATACTTGGACGTGTGTTCGCTGTATCCCTACGTATGCAAATATTGTCGCTTTCCTACAGGGAACCCACAATTGTTCACGGAACACATCGACCTGAAAAACATTCGACAATACGAAGGTCTGATCAAGTGTAAAGTTTTGCCTCCCACGGACTTGTACCATCCCGTCTTACCTCACCATTGCCAAGGCAAACTAATGTTTCCTTTGTGCCGTACTTGTGCCGAAACGTGCAACCAAGATCAACCTTGTCAGCACACCCAGGAAGAACGGGCCTTGACGGGAACCTGGGTCAGCGTAGAATTGTTCAAAGCTCTGGACATGGGATACCAACTGTTAGAAGTGTACGAAATTTGCCACTTTCCCAAGACACAACAATACCACAAGGGTGACCCCACGCAGAAAGGCATTTTCGCAGACTACGTGGATGCCATTTTGAAACTGAAGCAAGAAGCCAGTGGCTATCCTTCCTGGTGTCACACTCCCGAAGACCAAAAGACATTCAAAGAGAAATACTGGGCACAAGAAGGTATCACTTTAGATCACATCGAGGAAAACGAAGGCAGGCGATCGTTTGCCAAAGTGATGTTAAATTGCTTGTGGGGTAAAATGGCACAACGCCCGTGTTTACCCAAGACGGAGTATTTGACAGAACCTTCCCGCTACTTCCAGATGATTCACGACAAAACCAAATTCATCAAACAGGTGGACGTCGTTCGCGAGAATTTAATATTGGTCAATTACGAAAATGATCTGGACTTTGTAGAAGACGACCCCTTTGGAAATGTCATCATTGCGGCTTACGTGACAGCTCATGCTCGCTTAAAACTGTACGAAGCTTTAGAACTGTTAGGGGAACGTGTCCTGTACTTTGACACGGACAGTTGCATTTACATCCATCACCCGAGTCAACAGCACCCTGACATCGAAGGAGACCGTTTAGGAGCCTGGACAGACGAGCACCCCGACGACAAGATTCTAAGTTTCCTCAGTGGCGGTCCAAAAAATTACGGCTACGAATACCGGGACAAACAATGAGAAGTGCACACGAAGTGCAAAGTGAAAGGATTGACTCTGAATTATCGTACCAGTCGAGTGGTGAACTTTGGCATATTGAAAGAACCTTTGCAGTCTAGAGAAGATGAACACTTTAAAGTGACCACCTATCAGCCCAACAAGATTGTACGTTTACCCACTCACCACATCGTCAGTCGACCCTTGGAAAAAGTCTATCAAATCGTGTACCAGAAGCGAGTGCGACTTCCCAATCATTTCAACTTACCGTATGGACACGTCGGTGTTGGTCTGTATATAAAAAGGAACCCTAGGCAAGATCGATAGTTCATTGTGACTACCAAGACCAAGCGAACAAGATGAATACTTTCAGAGAAACACAAAACAAGTTCAGAAAGGCATAATTCAGGTTTGGGGCTTCTGAAGTGGAATGCGATTGTGAGCCTTGCGATGGGAACGATGCTGTACGTTGTGACCTTAGCGATTCCGTAAAGCATCATGGGAACTTTGTTCTCACTACCCTATCATGGAAAGTGATGCTGTGCGTGTCAAACCTGAGGGATGCGAAAGCGATGCCGCTCGTCCTCTTGGACACTTTACTGGGTTTCGTTTTAAAGGTGGATGTTCACCTTCACGTTTACCCCTCTACGGATGTCATCCAGCCCTGAGCAAACTCCTGTCCATGTCACCCAACCCTCATCGAAACGAACCTGTGAGAGACGAATATTCGTTCCCTGTACGTTTGTCGGAATACTGCGACTTTGAAAATCGTCTTCAATCGTTCAAAGGAAAATGGCCTAAGTATCTGGGAGGACCGACCCCCGAAGAATTAGCCAGAGCCGGATTTTTCTACTTGGGTGAAGGGGATAAAGTCAAGTGCTTCAGTTGCGGCGTGTCACTTCACCACTGGGAACCACAAGATTCGGCCTACCTAGAACGTGCTCGTTGGTCACCGAATTGTCATTACTTACCCTTAGTGGGACCGAGACATTAAAGTAACTTACCATGTCGTTGAAGAAGAAGAAACCAGATTGGCTAGGAGTGAAATGTTGGACATCACCGAGACCAGTATTTAAACTTCATTTCCAAAGCGATATTGAATCATTGCCTAAAGAACTGCAAGAGAAGATTTACAAGGAAGTTTGGCAGGGACTTGCCAGAGTGAAATCTCAATGGGTAACTGTAGAACTTTTATGCCGAGAAATTCACAAGAGGAAAGTGAAAAAAATTAATCAATGTGTTTGATTTCTCTGGGTCAAGTGTGCATTCATCCTATTATATCACTCTAGACCGTTTACATCAAAAGAGTTCAATGAGATTCTTGGACGTTACCCTGAATGGCAGTGGTCAGAAATTACTCACTATGTGGATTACTTTTGCTCTAGGAGAAGATTGTGAATTGTACGGACTGACCTATTCATGGATGCTTTGCAAGAGAACATTCGTGCTTTGCCTGTGGAGTTGAGAGAACGCATTTACCGAGTGCTGGTCAAAATACAAGTCAAACGTAAAGAACAATTGCATCCGTTACGTCACCGGTGTTTGAACCACTGGTACCTGAATGCTATACAAAGACTGATTCAGTTGAAAGTGTTCCATTGGACATTGATCAACGATCCCCTAGTTTTAAAAAGGATTGATTTGTTATTGATGATTCTATCTACTACATTGTAAACTTACTGCATCGAATTCCAGAGGAAGAGTTAACGAATTACCAACATCTTTTACACAATGTCAACTTAGTGAACGAGGAAACTTCTGAACGAATTGTAATGTGTAAATTAGTGACTAAACGATTTAAATTCGACACTGAAGTAAAACCATGTCTGTGCAAACGGTACATTTCTTGTGTCAGACAAAAGAGGATTTAGTACGACCTATTCATGGATACTTTACAAGAGAACATTCGTGCTTTGCCTGTGGAGTTGAGAGAACGCATTTACCGAGAGCTGGTCAAAATACAAGTCAAACGTAAAGAACAATTGCATCCGTTACGTCACCAGATCTTTAACCACTGGTACCTGAATGGTATAAGAGGACTGATTCGTCAGAAATTGTTTCAGTGGTCAGACCTTGTTCAACACTTTCAGTTACTGAATGAACTAAATGTTCATAATTTTGGTTACTTCGAGATTCACCTAGAGCAACGCATTGAAGAAGACGAGTTAAAGGATTACCAACATATTTTACACGGAATCTGCTTAGCGGAAGACGAAACATCTAAACAAACTCTGAAGTGTAGGTTACAGTATGCAAGATTTAGATTCCCTACTGGAGAACGAAGATGTCTAGTTAGAAAGTACCTTTATTGCTTCCGAAATAAAGAGACTATAAAATCAGGAATCCATGCCACGGCTTATGTCACAAGTGATTGAACAGATTCCGTGGAAGGAACTCAATGACCATATTCAAACCGTGGATCATTATGATCAATTATTACAAGAACTGTATCCATTCAATTTGGGACGACGCATAGTGTGTGTCTTAGTGACTTGTTTTCTGGGATTTCGTTTGCCAGCCGATTCCTTGTGGACTCTTTACGATCAGTACTTACCACCTCAATGGCCTTAAATGGTCACGAAAGAATCCTTTTGCTCAAAGCCTTGCGTTTTCATCTGGATACTTCTCGACCTCTACGGGAAAAAAAGATTCGTCAACTTTTAGCTACCGAAGACGTGTATGACGACGTGTGTGTAGCTTGTGACTTACACCCCCATTGGACAGATGTCCGTGACTGGAAAAAAGGGGGATTTGAGGCATGGACCCAAGAAGTGGCCCAGTATGCATGAGAGTTGTTCAAGGAAAAAGTTACTTTTCAACCTGTGTTAGTGACAGTGCCAGAAGAACCCGTCACCCAGGACAGGACTGTCGTGGACATGCCTGAAAGACCCTTTCGGGAGGACACTTGTGTAACCTTACCCCCTATAGAACTGGTCAGAACATTACCCAAAACATGTCGTACAGAAACTTGTTTCTATTCTACGTTGATGGTTTTGATGTGCCTTTTATCGTTGTACTTAAGCCTTTGGCTTTTATGTATTTTTGTCTTTCGTATTCATGTTTAAAACATTCAATAAACGTGTCCTGAAAAAAGTATATAAACTCTTGTCTTGTTTGTTTTCGTGTCACAAGTGATATTCCTGACACCATGGCTACCACTGCTGGCTCTGCTCCCTCTTCCTCCACTCTCAAAGTCATCGACGAACACTTAGATCGTGCCAGTTGGGAGGCTTTGTATCTTCGCCATCCCTTTAACATCCTCATTGCTGGACCTAGCGGTTCAGGCAAAACCGAATTCGTCAAACGTTTGATCGAACATAAACATCATTTGATCGATCGTCCACCTCAACGCATCGTGTGGTGTTACAAAGAGTGGCAATCGGCGTACAGCCTCTTGCGAGAAAGTCAAGGCGATTCCATCGTGTTTGTGGAAGGCATTCCTAAAGAAGACGACGGCATCGTCTCTGACTCCCGTCAAACCCATTTGGTCATTTTCGACGACATGTTAGGAGAAGACGAAGAAGAAATTAAACTGTGGTTCACGCGCAAAGGGCATCACCGTAATGCCAGTGTCGTTTACATCACCCAAAATTTGTTTCAACAAAGTAAAGCCCATCGCACCATCAGTCTCAATGCGCATTACGTGGTCTTGTTTAAAAGCCCTCGAGATAAATCGCAAGTGCAAGTCTCAGCCAAACAGTTAGGAACGCCTTGGCTGCCTCAGGCGTACGACGATGCCACTCAGACTCCACACGCCTATTTACTCGTCGATTTGAAACCTACGACCCCCGATGATTTGCGATTTCGTACCCACTTGTTTCACCACTGGTGCCAAGACGGAGGGCCTGTCCTGTACACGTCTCCGTCCTCGACTTAATTTCACTCAACAAAAAAATCTATAAAAACCTCAGACACTTTTCGTCTGTCTCACACAGTTTGAACATGACGTGCCTTCAGTCGCATCTTCCCGTCAAATTGATTCGTGCCTTGTATGACATCAGTCGAGAAAAAAATCCACAAATACGAGCTCGTGTCTTAGAAGCTAGTCTCAAAGAAGTCTTACGATGGTTCACGGTGACAGCACGTCAATTACTACAAGGGATCATTCAAATTCCTCATCAAACCAAACGCTTTTTTGATCGAAACAAAGTCGCTTTGACCCAACTGGCCGATCCCCGCATCGACACTCAAACCAAAAAACAAATCATTTTGAAACCTGGAGGGAACGGTACTCTAGGAGGGGTCATCATTCGCTCTCTCTTAAGATGGGATCCTAATGCTCCCAAACTTCTCCCCAAGAAAAAAGTCAAACGAAGCTCCAAGAAGAAGGAAAAGAGCCTCGGTGTCAAGACCAGGTCCCCAAGGAGACCCGTGTCTCCAAGAACTTCTCCAGTGGCGGGACTCTCCTCTTACCAGTCACCACCTCGGAAAAAGAAAAGCCCCCAGAAAAAGAAACAGAGAAAAAGTCCCCAGAAAAAGAAAAGTCCACAGAAGAAAACTAGTCGCAAGAGAGGCACTTCGGCCAGGACGCAACCTTACACTCGCAAACCACGACCTGCAACGACGGTGACCGCGTCTCCGGTAGCCTCAGGTTCATTCACTTCTCCTTTGATGACACCAAGAACTGAAGAGTAGTTGGAGACGTTGATCACACCAAGAACTTCTCCGTTGATGACCCCAAGAAGAACTTCCCCCGTGGCAGGACCCTCCAATTTAGTGGCAGTGGCTGCTGCTCACAAAGTACCTTCTCCCAAAATCAAAGTTCAAGAAAGATCGGGCATGTTACAAAGTTTACTGGATTTGTCCAAGCAAGAACTGGCTCGATTTAGTCCGTTACGTACCCCTGCACAACGTGTCATGCCTGTCCTGAAGTTAATACGACGTAAAGACAATCAGTGGCGACGCGTTCCAGTATAAGAAAGGTCTGTGACCGAGTAGGGGTATCAGTGTTTTGGTGCTCCTGAAGATGTCACCCTCCAGAAAACATCCCTCTTCTAAACAACCCCAAGGAAAGAAAAGGAAAGGACTGCCTCCACGTTTAGTCAAACAAGAGGACATGTTATCTGTCCTGTCCAAAGCTTCTCCACCCCTACGAAAAAAACTCATTCAATCAGCCTCCAAAGAGGTCATCGATACCGTGTGCGAATGTTGTTTGAACGTCTTGAAAGGCACGATCCCTTTGTCCAAACACCAGAAACAATGCTTAGGCAAACATCGTCACGTTCTTCGCCAAATGGTTCAAAAGAAAATTCCCATCGGACAAAAGAAGAAGCTGTTGGTCCAACGTGGAGGAATTTTACCCCTCTTGTTAGGCCCATTACTGAAAGGAGTCTTGGGAACCATGTTGGGAGGACTGATGGGAGCAAGATAAAAAGGCCCTCTGGAGTCCCAAGATCTCAGAATCGACCCCTGACATCCCATGGAAGGACGAAAACTAGCTTTAGTGCCTTACAAACGATGGATGGAATACCATCGTTGGCAAGAGCAACGCAGCCCATATCTACCTCCCAATCCCAATTTGAGCGAGATGTCCCAGTTACAACACGAATTGCAGTCCTTAATGGATCGCCAAGATTTGTCCGAAACAGGAAAATCTCAAAAGTACGGTCAACTCTTGCAACGACTCCAACTCTTTCACCAGAAAGCTTTAGACGAAACAGCTCTTCCCACTCTGAAAGATTTTAAGACCTTGATGAAAAGTTCAGCACCATCACCACCACCACCACCACTACTACCATCCCCAGGGGTCACCAGAGACGCTACCCCACGAAGACCTGAGGAAGAAGAGATGCGAGAAGTGTTTAAAATACCGTCAGCAGCTCCCATGTCTAGTAAGATTGCAGCGTCCTTGTTGACCCCGTCCCCCACACCCCAACGAGAAGAAATGAAAGATTGGGTTAAAAAGATGATGTCCACTCCTCCTTCGATAGAAGTGAAAAAGAAAGAAGGGAAACCAGAAGTGAAAAAAGAAAAGAAGACCAAAGCCATTCCATTGCCACCTCCACCACCACTACCTTCGACTTCTACTCCCGTAGCCCATCGGACACGTAAATCCGTTTCCAAACCACCCTTTCGTCCCACCCAAAGTAGCATCCTCGAAGAGTGGGTGCCTTATTAAGAAACAAAAAAATGGAGAAGGTGTTAGCCAGCATTTACTACGATCCCTCGCATCCTGCAGGTTACGCAGGAGTTCAAAAATTGTATCGTGCTGCCAAAACTCGACTGAAAAGTCTCCGTTTACCTCAAGTGCAACGATGGTTACAAGAACAAGCTACTTACACTTTACACAAAGCCGTTCGACTCAAGTTTTCCAGAAGTCGCACCCGAGTGGAAGGCATCGATCATCAATAGCAAGCCGATTTAGCCGATGTCTCTCATTTGGCCAGCTACAATCGCGGCTACAAATATTTATTTTGTGTCATCGACGTCTTTTCCAAATTTGCCCGGGTCGTGCCCTTCACTTTCAAATCGAGCAGCGAGTTAGTGCGAGCCCTGCAACGGGTGTTGAAACAAAGCGGTCGTCACCCTCTTCGATGGCAAACGGACAAAGGTACCGAATTTCTGAACCAAGCTTTCGAAAAAGAATTAAAGAAACGTGACATTCATTTTTTTACCACCGAGAATCCTGAAACCAAAGCCAGCATCGTGGAACGTTTTCAACGTACTTTGAAAGAACGCATGTGGAAATATTTTACGCATCACCACACTCTGAAGTACATCGACATCTTACCGCACCTGGTGCAAGCGTACAACCAATCTTACCATCGAAGCATTGGACGTGCCCCGCAAGAAGTGACTCCCGAGAACGAAGTGTTGGTGTTTGAGCGCCTGTTTGGTAAGTCCCCACCGAGGGTTGTCCCCAAGAAACATGGAGTGTTGACCGTAGGAGATTGGGTGCGCATTGGCAAAACCAAACGCACTTTCGACAAAGGTTACTTACCTAACTGGACTACCGAATTGTTTCGTGTCACTGGACGAGTGCATGGCCGTCATCCTGCCGTCAATAAATTAGAAGACATGAACGGAGAAGTGCTCAAAGGAACGTTTTATTTGCCCGAGTTACAACGTGTCACCAAAAAAGAAGACGACGTGTACGACATCGAAAGCATTCTCGAACGCAGAACTCGTAAAGTGGTTAAACGACGTGTCAAGGAAGTCCAAGGACGTTGGAAAGGATATCCACCCAGTTTTGATTCTTGGATCGACGCTTCGCAAGTCATCGACTATAAAAAGAAGTGACCATCATGCCCTTTCACACAGACGCAGCTACGTCGACCACTCCTTCACCCAGTTCTTCTCTGCAAGATTTACAAAAACAACCCTTGTGGGTGTGGTGTGGAGAACGTGTGCCTAAAACGCAAATCGTCTTTTTCTGCCAAATCTTCGTGGTGTATTGTGTCATTGGGGCAGCCATCGCCAATTTGAGTTTGCAACAAGGAGACCAACAATTGTGGACTATTTTATTGAGCAGTTGCATCGGTTACCTGCCTCCCAATTCCTTCCTGAAATTCTCCTCGAACTGGAACAACGGGAACCTTGTGTCCAGTGCCAGTGTCAGTCACCACTCCAACAACAACAATAACCACATTTTGGGCGGAGACACTCCTCTGACGTCCAGTAACCCCTCGGACAGCCACAGAACTCTGGAATTATGAGTCACCAAAACCAATTTTACTTAACCTTACCCAGTGACAGTTCCATGGAGGTGTTTCCCCACAACACGTTGTGTTGTTACACGGCCAAATTACCTCAGGCCATCCCTTTAGATCACGAAGCCCATTGGGAAGTGGCTTTAGTAGAAATCATTCACCCGACCCAAGTCCTCAATGTCCTTCCCAATCAAAATTTTTTTTATGTGGAAGTTCATGACGAGCAAATGCAACTGTACTTGGATACCCATGGCAAATATAACATAAAAAAGCCCCTATCGCAAAAAATCAAAAGTGGACCACCTATCAGTTGTTCATTCCCGCAGGCTATTATTTTAGTGATCAACATTTGGTGAGCACTATAGCTTCCAGGTTTAATGTCGTGTTTTTGGAAAGCTTTGGAGAGTGTCAAAAAAAGTATCACCCTGGAGTACCACAAAACAGCTCGTCGCTTTCTGATGAAATTCCCTGAGGTGGGTAAAATCATGTCTTTTTTATTTTGTCCTGAATTGTTTGCCATGTTGTGCGGGAACATGGAGATGAAGAAGAAAGTAGAACAAGAAGAAGAAAAACAATTAGTAGTCATTTCCGACAACGATTCTTTTGTCAAGTATTTTCGTACCCCGGTAGAATTGAACCAAGGACTGAATTTGATGTTTGTGTACTCCGATGTGGTGGAGTATAACGTGGTGGGACACACCTCCGTGCCATTACTGCGTGTCATTCCTTTCAAAGTGGATTCTGCCACGCACGCTGACGAGGAAGGTGGAAAGACTTATCACGTCCACCGTGAATTTGTACATCCTCACTATTTGCCTGTCAGCAAGTCCTATTTGGACACGGTCAACATTGCTATAAAAGGAGATCTGGGACAAAATATTCCATTCACCAAAGGGAAAGTCACGGTGAAACTCCATTTTCGAAAACGGTTCTCTCACGAGTTGTAAGTCATGTATCCAGTGTACCGAGGGGTTGCTCGACAGCGAGGACACGGTTTAGGAGATATGTTGAAATCGGCCTTTCGTTCGGTGGCTCCAGTGTTGAAACCGATGGTGACACGCGGATTGCACGCCTTGAAAGATGCCGCACTGACACAAGACAAAGAATTTCTCCAAAATGTCATCATCGACAAGCAAAACCCCAAGGAAGCTTTCTTGAGGGCAGGCAAAAATGTCTTGTTGCAAACGGGTAAAGACCTTTTAGGCCGACGAGAAACTCATATAAATTCCCTGCACGCTACTGAGTCAGGCATTCAGCAAGGACAAGGCAGAAAGAGACGACGAAGAAAACATCCTTTCTTCAGACTTCACACGTCTAAAGCTAGAAAGGCAAAGAAAAGAAGAACCGTTCGAGACTTAGACGTTTTCGATCATTGAGAAATAGAAAAAATGATGCACCGAGAATCTTGAATGCAAGAATCCCAGTGGGTGGAATTTCATCCCGTCTCCTCTTTGACGGATTCCGCTCCTATCGAGTTTGAAGTCAAAGGACAACCCGAAGATTACATCGATTTGAATAGCAGTTACCTGTATTTGAAAGTGAAAGTGATCGAACCACCCAACGCTAACCTAGACGCTGATGAAGCAGTAGCTCCCGTCAATAATTTCATGCATTCCTTGTTTAGCGAAGTGGACTTGTACTTGAATAACAAACTGGTAAGCAGCAGCATGGATATTTACCCTTATCGAGCCTACCTGGAAAATCTCTTGATGTACGGAAAAGAAGCCAAGAACACTCATCTGGATGCTTGCGTGGTATGGAAACCTGACAAAGCGACTAAGTTCGACAACCTTGCAATTGCTGAGAATGATTCAAATTTAACGGGATTTGTAGATCGACGAACGAAAATTGCTAGAAGTCGTAGTTTGGAACTGATGGATCGCTTGCATCTAGAGATGTGGTTGCAAGAAAAGTATTTGCTGAACGGGGTGGATATCCGCTTGAGACTGAATCGCAGCAGTGCAGCTTTCCATTTGATGGCTGCTAATGATGCCACTTACAAAACTATCATTCAAGAAGCCAGACTCTACGTGCGTCGTGTGGAAGTGTTGCCTAAAGTGGGAAACGACATCAGTCACACGTTCTGCAGAACGACCGCCAAGTATCCGATACGAAGAGTGGAAGTGAAAACGTTCACCATTCCCGCTGGACAGCGATCTATGATCGAAGACCATCTATTCCATGGACAGTTACCCAAACGTTTGATCGTTGGTATGGTCAGGAATTCAGCTTTCAACGGAGCCTACAACGAAAATCCTTTTGAGTTTCGACACTTTGGCGTGTCCAAGATTGAAGTCAGTCCCGACGGTAAGACCTTGTGTACCCGACCCTTTGAGCCTAACTTTACCCAGAACAATTACTTGAGATCGTACTTGTCCCTGTACGAAGCCACCGGACAGTTAGGATCCAACTTCAGTCACGGTATTTCGTACGACGATTATGCAGGAGGCTATGCTTTGTGGGCTTTTGATTTCACTCCAGACCTAGGCAGCGACGAGGGACATTTCCACCCTATAAAATCCGGTCAGATTCGAGTAGAAATTCAGTTTGCACACCGAGACCCTGATGTAACGGTGAACGTCATCTTGTATGCAGAATTTGACAATACGATATAAATCAACAGTTTGAGAGAAGTCATTCTAGATTATTAGAAGCTATGGAAGACTGTTATCCCTCTTTACCTAGTGGAGAAACTTTGGAGATGGAATGTGAGGACACTGTGGAAGAAGAAGAATCCCAAGACGAAGAAGTTATCATGATGAAGTCAAGATGGTCAGAACAAGAAGCCCATTTAGTCTCCTGTTTTGCTACATTCCTGGCAGATATAATGAAAGAATTGATCAAGGAAGAGTACTATGGATGTCAAAACGATCATCCCAGTCAAATTCAACACGATAAATGCCTGATGTTGAGTCAAGAAGAAAAGTTGGAGGAATATCTGGACAAAGCTTGGGGTCTCATCGAAATAGCATTCGTGTTGAATGAGTGGTATAAAGGCTTGGATAAACATTCTTCTCCTCCATTAACAACTCAAGAGATCCATCGCATCGAATCTCTCTTTGACTAGAGTAAGAAGTCGGAGCTAAACGCCTTGTACTTGTCAGACATTTTCAAGCAAAAAGTCAGGATCGAATTGATCACTTATCATTACCTGTGAAGAAGAAGAAAAAAACATGGATACCTGGGAACTTTATTACCTTTTGAACCACAGTTCTTATACGGCTTCTTGGAATCCTGTCGTATGTGATAAAGATGAACTCCCTCATCGCAAACCTCAAAACCATCAAGCTTATGTGATCAACACGGACGACAGTCATCTCCCAGGAACCCACTGGGTAGCCGAATACTTTCCTCAAGAAGGATGTGTGGAATATTTTGATTCGTATGGATTGCCTCCTTTAGAAGACGATATCATTGACTTTATGAGAAGAAATGCTCAGACCACCCGATTCAATAATGTGAAATTACAAGGCACAGATTCCTTGGTGTGTGGACAATACTGTGTGTATTTTCTGCATCATCGCAGTCTGGGCTATTCCTTAGAACATTTAGTGACTCATTTTGATCATCGTTCTTCTTCTAGAAACGATGTGAAAGTAGATCAATGGTTTTGTGACCATTATGCTTATCTTTTGTCTCAAGCTAGGAAACGTAGTGTCCATCAATGGCCTAATGATTTCCAACAGTGGAAATCACAATTTCATTCACAACGTTGTCAGCCCTGTTTAAAGTAGAGTGTTAGTTGAAAAAAATGTTTGTGATTTGAAAAAATGTTTGATGTTATATTGTTGGGTTATTGTTAAAAATGTTAGAGTTGTTTGTTAGTGTTAAGTGATTTTGAATAAAAAAATGTTGTGTTTTGAAAAAAATGTCTTTGTGGTTTGTTTTGCTATAGGAATTTTGATTCATGCTCTTTGATTTCTTACTTTCCCTCTCATGACACTCATTGAACGTTCCGGCTCGAAAACTGTGAAGGGATGTTTTCCTTCACGTCCGCGCTTTGACTTTAAGAGCCGGGATAGTTTCCAGTCTAACCATCCATTGTCGACTCATCCTCCTACGAAGATGTGCTCCAAACTAGCTAAGCTAAACGAAGCCTACGTGAATTTGCATAGGGTCAGACACAGTCTGATACCGAAGCCAGAAGAGATAGAGAATGTGAGAATGTTAAGTCACTGAAGACCTGATAGAAGAGCTCTTCAGAGAAGAAGTGAACAGGGAGAAAGAAGAATGGACAGAGAAGTACAGACTTCAGAAACAGCAGAGAGAGCAGCAACAGCAACAACAACAACAGCTGCAACAGAAACCTGAACCTGACAGAGGCTTTGTCGATTGTCGTATCGACACCAAAGAGTTCTTCTTCTCTTTCCGAAGAAGCAGACCTATCGTCAGAAAGTCTATCGTCAGAGGACATCGCATTCTTAGAAACTAAAAGATCGCCCTAGCTTCAACTTCGCACAAAAAACAGCCCTTTTCAGGGCTACCCAAACCTTTAGAAAAGAAATAGTAATCGATTTGCCAATGTGTGTATGTAATGTAGTGTGAATATAAACACTGACTCTTTTCTGGTGTGATTGTATGTGTTTGTGTTTGTAAGCACTCACGTACGTTTGTGTGAATAGTAGATAATGATAATGTTTTTTTGCTGTTTGACGTGCGTGGAGAGTAGATTTGGGGTTTGATTTGATTGTTTTGCGTATGTGGATAGTATATTGAAGTGATTAATGAAAATTTTTAATTAGTAATGGGTAGTAAAAAAGTGAGTGAGTGTTTCTTTTAGGTCCGCGCGTTGTTAAGTCATGATCTAGGTAATATAACTTTTGTCTTAGGGGATGTTTTCCTTCACGTCCGCGCTTTAACTATAAATTGAAAATCGCTCGGCAGTCTAGCTACCCTTGTTGATTGATCAACACTAGAGAATGAGCAGAAGGCTAGCAAAACTGTTGGAACTTCATGTGCACCTGGAATATGCCAGGCACATACTAAATGAACTGGCCGCGGAGGCCATCGTCGAAGAGGGAAGGATGAAAGAGGAGGAGAGAAGAAAGAAAGAAGAGGAGGAGAGAAGAAAAAAGAAGAGGAGGAAAAGGAGAGAGGAATGGCTGTACCACAGCCACAAGAAGGAAATTTCAGAATCCCAGAGACAGAAGATTGGGATTCTGAAGCCACTCATTCCGCCTCTGCTCTCCCTCGAAAATGAGTGAAAGGAGACTGGAGTAGGAGATGTGTGTGTGGTGCCAGGCCTGGAAGGTGCCATCATTAACCAGGTGCCATGTCTATTAATGATGGCACTCATGTCTATTAGCCTTTCAGTCAGGTTGTTAAGGACTAGTTAGTCCTACACCTGAGTGGCTAAATTAAAAAGTACTCTTTGAGTACATAAAAGCCTGGGGGATGAGGCTCCTTTTCCTTCCCCCAGGAGTAATTAAAAATCACGCAGTGCGTGAATAAAAAAGTGGTACATGTTCAAAAGAACGAAAACCACTATAATCCAACTAACTAACTAACTAATTTTGTATCTTAGGGGGATGTTTTCCTTCACGTCCGCGCTTTTCGTATAAGAATCCACAACGTTCGTCATCAAGGAGGATGAAGAGGAAAGGATAAGGATGAGAGCATGGAGCGAAAAAATTCTTCTTAGAAGAAGAAGAAAACCAAAGGCCCTTTTCAGGGCCACCCACATCTCTCGAAAAGAGATAGACTTTCAATTGCCTAACCCTTTTTTTATATTTTTTTATTTAAAAAAAAAACAAACAAAAAATCCCATGTTAAATTCCCCTTGTCCCTAATATTGCTTTTTTCTCCCATCTTAAATTTCCCTTGTCCCTAGACAAGCCCAAAATCTATTCCCATGTTAATTCCCATTGTCGCTAAAGTGGCCCAGGGGTTTTCGTAATGTTAAATTTCCCATTGTCGCCAAAGTGGCCCAGGGGTGTTTTTAATGCTAATTCCCATTGTCGCTAAAGTGGCCCACTTCACTAATACCGTGCTAACATTTTGTACGAGTGATCACATATTCTAAGTAGAGGCATAGAGAGTGATGTTTTTAAGAACATTCTTGGCGATGAAGGCCACTATTGTTCATTTGTTCAAGTGAAAAATCTGAAATTTTGAATCTTTATTTTTCTATTAGACAAAGTGTTGCGAAATTTGAAGAACCGATTTGATCTTTAATTATTTGTATACTAGTACATACATTAACGTCCATCAAAATACAATAAAGAATTCTCCATAATTTATATCATAATAATAGGGATATAGCATGAGTTTATCTACACGGTGTGTTCTATGCATGCCATTCGAGTTATTTTTTTTTAGAAAATAAAAGAAAAGTAAACAACACAAAACATATGATAAAGATTACAATATTGGATGTGCTTCAAAATGAATTTCCCTCTTATTCGTTATAATAATGTACACTCCGATTGAAATATTTGTAATTAATACAACTTAAGAATATCGTTTTGATTTATGAATGATAAGCTGATATAATTATTTATGCAAAATAGTACATAGACACATTTACTTTTTGAACTGTACACATGCTACATTTTTAGTATATTCAGAACACAGTGTGTCACCACTTAGAAATTATTGGTCTTTTCTTCATGTGCTACCCGCATGGGACCTGCGATTTGAATCAAATAACGAAGGGTTTGTTTGTTCTGTTCTTTTTTAAACGAACAATAATGTTTAGCTTTCAATACTTATTTGAAATAGTATTTGCTTTTCTGGACGTTCCTCAGTCTCCAAGGGTCAATTTTATTATCAGTAGCAGCGTACAGTTTTTGGCGTCATTCTATCGTATCAAAGATGCAGATAAATTACCAAATTTGCGAGAGATCTCACGCTCTGATTAGTGTTTAAATGCACAGCATAAAGCACAAGGAATAAGATACATGATCATATCATAAAATATATGTAAGTCTTTAAACAAATTCAATACAACCATTGCCTTTCATGAAAATGTGTCTCCATTAAATTCAGTATATATTCATTAAAGCGAGAATTTAATGAGTAGGCATTATTATACATTGAATTTCATGTTGTGGTTGTAAAAGACGTCAAACTGACATCAAATGTTAATATTGTAGTATGTCATTATGAAAAACTGACCGTGAATGAAAGATATTTATAAATTACTGCAATAATATGCATCAGCAGGCACTTCCAATTAATCAAACACATTGTTTTCATAAAATAATAGCCGGTGTATCATCTTCGAGAAGGAGAAAAAGATTGTAAATATGTCAGTTAACTGAACGAAGATCTAGCAAACACTTTAAGTGCGGGTTATTCTTTTCACTTTTGTTAATGATATACCTTGTATATTTGTCATTATATCTTAATTTGTTTCCTACCATATATATATTATGTTCCTTCATTCCAAACGACAATCCACAGAAAGTAGTTATAAAACGTCTGAACTCGAAGAGTGACAGTCGTGATATCAATATATCTTTTATTCTCTACAGCATTTGTGCAATGTTTTGCCTAAAAACGTTAATAACAGTACATCATAAACTATTAAATGCACAGATACAGCAGTGTTCTTTCATAGGTAATTCTAATAATTTTCATCTATCTATCCTTGGGAAAATGTTACATTTAAAGATATAATTTTTAGAGATAGTTTAAGTTCATAATGAATAAACGAAGGAGATACGATACCTTCTTCTGAATCATAGACATAATGAAACATTCTCCAACGGAAATGGCGGATGGTGTCTGCTAAGGCCTTTGAATGGCGCGGCTTCATATGAAGCCTGAAGTCTGACAGCCTCTTGCCGCAAACGTCAGATAGGCTTGGCGATACATAGGGCACTTGGAAGGTGTGTGTAAAGGCTTGAACTATGTCACATGATTGGAATTTTTGAGTTCCGAATAATATAAAGACGCCGGTTGACATGTGGGAGCATACTGAAATGAAAAGAACAGTTTCTAGTAAAATATTTTATCTATCATAAAGCTTAGGCTGCAATCGTAATTATGGTAGATTGAGCAAGAAAGATAGTTTTTATATATTTAAAACAATCTGTACATGACAAGAATAACACAGGTATCGTTCTGGCCAAAGCTTCACAAACGTACACACCACACACACACACACACACACTGTAACATAAACGTATGCGCTTCTACAGAAGTAACTAGATTGCTGAAACATAAACAAAATCGACAAAGATATAACACCGATAAAGGGCAACGATTCTTATGATCGAATGACAGCTTTTTGCCCGAGCATAGCTGGACCAACCTTTGGTCATCGAACCGCAACTCAGAATAACCATTTTTTGTCATATGACATGTTTTTGAGTTAAAGTTTCTCATATTTACACATTTTTAAGATCTATCATTATCTAATGGCTACCATTTTGCACAATGAATGCAAATTCTGCAAGAATGGACAGTTTGCATGTATTTGGAAAAATATGCCACAATGAATTCCTGCGTCACATAGCTACCCCTAAACTGAATGAAAGTCAGATTAGCACTGACTTGTACTTACTTGGGTCTTTAAATAGTTGAATATTTAGCAATATAGTCTCACAGCTGCATTGGTACAGATTGTGTTCAATAAAGACCAACTAGTTAAGAGATAGAAACTGTATTTTATTTTGTTATGTATATTTGATTTAATTTAATTGTTTGTAAGTTTTAAAATCTTTTAATTTTTAATTTCATTATATGTCAAAAAAAATGTAGTTTTGTTCACAAGGAACTTGATTTTTTTCTTCTGAAAATAGTTTGACCTTGACTCTTCAGCTGTAAACACCTAAAGCTGACCTAGTTACCGACCATGATTTAAAAATTCATTGAGAGAAGTAAACAAATTTTTTTCCTATTCCTAGAATAAAATGATTGGTTTTTGTCAAGGTCATACTGGGACTACGTACTTTTATATGTAAATACTTCTCGAAGGTTCTGGAAAGATGGCCGTCATCCGGGAATTTGTTTTGCGTTTCGAGTTACTGTATAATAATTGTTTATAGAGATTTTTCTCAGTAGGTTTTAAAAACACTGGGACGTAATGGTGTTCTTTTGTTGTGTCATTTTGGAGTTTTTTTTTAATTCGGATTATTTGGAATCAAAAGGATTAGCTCTTTTTACTGGAAATATATGAGTACTCATACAAATTTCTTGGACAAAGACATTTCATTAATTCAAACACCGGATTATTGTTTGTGAATAACACAGAACTGTAGACACAACAGCACAATACTAGCTACAGTATACGTCATCGTCTTCCATCTTGGATTTTTGTTGGGACTTGAATTTGAAAATATTAGAACATTTCATTATTAGGACTTCCAAAATTTAATTCTTGAATTATTTTTGGATTATTTTTAGATTTGATTCTTAAAACCTAAGTTCTTATTTTTTCATTTTTACAGTATTTTTCCAGGGAAATAAATTATTTGTTAAATGTTTCAAAGCTTGTTGTTTTCATTCTTTCTTGTGTTACTGTTTATTCGAGCCTAAGCACGTAACATAAAAATTGGGCGCTCGTCCTCGAATCATTTTGAATTTTGGCAAAAATAGTTCAGAAAACTTTGTTTTTGAAATTTGAATTCCCCTTGGTTTTGAAATGTTCAGTGAAATCCGCAAGCTTTTTCTAAAATGTCATACAAAGAGGAAACCTTTCTTTCAAGTCTTACTCAGTGTTACGTATTTAGGCTCGAATAGATAGTAACACAAGAAAGAATGAAAACAACAAGCTTTGAAAAATATAACAAACAATTTATTTCCCTGGAAATATACTGTAACATGAAAAAATATGAGAACTTACGGTTTCCAGAATCGAATCCAAAAATGATATTGACATCAGGCACATCAAGAGAAAAGATAATTTAATAACAGACGCACTGCCCGTTGTATAACAGTGTATTATTTCATGTACACTGTGTGTAATTTATACGAGACATTTTTCTTAGTCTGGTTTAAAAACACTGGGACGTAAAAGTGTTCTTTTTTGTCTCAGTTCGGAATTATTTTAATGTTTTTCTCGAATTATTTGGACTCAAAAGGATTAACTCTTTTTACTGGAAATATATGAGTACTCATACATATTTCTTGGACAAAGACATTTCATTAATTCAACACCGGATTATTGTTTTTGAATAACACAGAACTGTAGACACAACAACACAATAATACCTTCAGTTTACTTCATCGCCTTCCATCTTGGAGTCTTCGTCGAGATTCGAATTTGAATTCATTAGAACATTTCATTATTAGGGCTTCTAGAATTTAATTCGTGGATTATACTTGGATTATTT
This sequence comes from Sinohyriopsis cumingii, assembly GCA_028554795.2. Lineage (NCBI taxonomy): Eukaryota > Metazoa > Mollusca > Bivalvia > Unionida > Unionidae > Sinohyriopsis > Sinohyriopsis cumingii. The sequence goes on along the minus strand of CM068829.1, from coordinate 123,329,237 downwards.
TTAGATTTGATTCTTAAAACCGTAAGTTCTTATTTTTTCATTTTTAAAGTATTTTTGCAGGGAAATAAATTAGTTTTTAAATTTTTTAAGCTTGTAGTAGAGTGGAGCTGCAGAGTGCTTTTCTAAAGAACATTTGGAAGACGAACTTTGAATCTGGCGTCATGACGACGACGTGACACAACGAAAGCAATTGATACCTTGTATATCTCTTGCTTGGGATAATAATCTCTAATTGAAAGAAAGATGCTCATGAAATACCAGGCAACGAAGTGCTAAAGGACAAACTATATATTCGTCATAGTTATTAGTTTAGTCAATTGTCAAATGTAAGGCTAGTAATTTCATTAATTCATGAATAATTTGCAGCAACTTCTCAAACGTAATTCAATTATAATAGTTCCTTCAGTAATAGAATAGGAATGCACTTTCCTTGATAACAAGGTCAAATACTTTAAATGAATGAGTTCGTTGCTGTTGAGTTTTCAAATGTTACGTTCTCAGATGAGAGAGACAGAACTATATTCATTGCACTGGAGATACCAAAGGATATTATGAATTAAACTGATATATTATATTCCGTTTTTCGTTGTTTTTTATTTTTTTTTTTTGTGCCCACTTATATTGCTGGAGATTTGCATCACACTATTTTATTGATATTTATAGCTAAATTAAGTCATTGACTTAAAATTGCCTCAGAGAAATTGTTTTTCAAAATATGTTCAATATTCAATATTGTGTATATGAAATTTTCAATGATACGAATAATGACAATGGCAGCACTACTGTATAAATCAAGGTTTGTGTAATTTGCGATTTATATCTTTATGAAATATCTTTGCACATAAAATATGTTTCTAGCTTCAATCTCGACTTGATGTGTGAGGTGAAAAGACCATTCATCAAGTTTAGGTTACTCCGATATGTTCAAAAAAGACTGTCGATCAGGATGCAGTCATTTATTTGTGGATACATTTATTTTCCTTGTGATCAGTTTTTGGGTTCCTTTACAAACCTACTCGATGTTACATATTGTTTCCACTTAAGGATCTTCGTTCATTCGTTTGCTTTGGGTTCTTTTACAAAGCTACCCAATGTTACATATTGTTTACACTTAAGGGTCTTTGTTCACTCGTTTGCTGTTTGTAGCATCCACCAAATTTGGTTCCCCAGAAGAAAATATTAAATTTTTGCAACTTGAAGAGACTTACAACAGATTCAAAAAGATGCATGTTCTAGGGACAAAATGTTACTTTCAGAAATCCAAGCAAATGGCAAATATCGCGGTTATTTGTCAGCTTTATATCTTCAGATACACACACATATCAGACCTGAAAGCAGCACCAAAATATGATTAAAGTAAAATTGCATTTAGATAGAAAACTGATAGAAAACTACAGAATGCAGTGATAGTCTTAAAATTCCAACTATAGTACAAAATGGAATTTAGTTTATGCGATTTAATCTACGTAGGTCTTTGACCAAGCTTAAATCAGACGAAATATAAGACTAGGTCTTGTAAAGAGCTTGGTTAGCGATATACTTAATTGCAGCTTTTTTTGGAAAATGACAGGGATTCTTAGTAGTAGCGCAAGGCTTTTAAAACACATGCATCAAAGTGCTGATTGAGATGTTATTAAATAGAGATAATATCTTTGGGGAGGATAATAGCTTTAGTGGTTCACATTTGGACGAATCAGCCAATGGAAATCCAAATATTGTTATGCCTTTCAGAACTGTAATCCTTTCATGAGTTTGGAGAAAGGCCAATGATCATTCTTAATGCTGAATAAATGAGATTTTAGCCACGTATTACACACATGTACATGCAGTGCACTTATTACAGTTTTGTTTTAAGAAGGAAAAGAAACAAAAGGTTTAGGTGTTCATCATGGTTTAATTTAAAAGTTGTCTCATATATGATACGTTAAAAACGAAACTTAACTCACAGTTAGAAAAAAGCATTATGTAATTTTGACAGATGTACTATTAAAACAACAGTATAAATTATTCAAAACTATTTATTAATTCTTGTCTTTGCATTTACTTCACACGAGTACATGTACACACACACACACATATGCATATGCATATGCATATATATATATATATATATATATATATATATATATATATATATATATATATATATATATATATATATATATATATATATATATATATATATCCCTAATTGAACATCTGTGTATCCATTAATTGGCTATCAGTGTACAGGCAATATACCAATTCCAATGAGAGATGTCTAGCACTTCATAAGCAAGTGCAAAGATATGTTGGGCTGATATTTAATAACTGGCTTCACTCAGTCGTTTCCTCCTGGCGCTTGATTGTGACTAATACAAAGGCGCGGATAACGTACAAACATATCGGTATAGATGAAATTGAATCGCTAAGATAACCATCATTTTTGTATGGGAGACATATAACCATTATCTCGCATTATTTATATCCTTTAAGCTTTTGTTAACGAAGCAGGCTGCATCCTTGAAGACAAGATAATGAGCGATAATCAAATAAATTAAATGCACATAAAGTTGAAGTTAAACATTTAAAGACGACATGACGATACGAGTAACCTAATAACACCATTTTATTCACCAGATCTTGCCATTAAAGTAGACACCGGATGACATATTCTTTTATAGAATACTGATATGCATAAGAATAATTTTCAGCTGCTACAGCACAGAGAAGAAAAATGCAAGTAAATTAAAACATTAGCCTCATAAATATGTTAAAAGAAAATATGCTACATATAATTTATGAGTATCGTCTTGAAAGTCGCAATTGCTCTATGTTGTCATGCATAACGCCGCTACGGTGGCCTAATTGGTTAGAGCGTCCGCCGGGAATGCGGATGGTCGCGGGTTCGAACCCCGGTTGAGCCATATCAAAGACTTATAGAAAGGGTACGAGTAACTGCCTCGCTTGGTGATAAGCATTAAGAGGTTAGTGTTATGACTGGTAAAGGGATATGAATTTCATTTGCTTTTGCTTTTTTGTTTCATTTCCTGATTTATGCCACACAGCTCAGACAAAAAATGGGATCAGACATCATTACTATGTTCAAATGTACTGCTAAGGATATCGTATCAACGAATAGAAGCTTTGGCCGTCTCGCGTAACGAGATTAATATCAATATGTCTATCTTAATACAAACACCGATTCCCCCCCCCCCCATAAGCACTGATTTAAACTCCATCATATAAACGGTAAATGTAAATATCATGATTTGAGCTATGCCATCGTCTCCCGTAGACGGACGGATGCTAAGAAATATCATGAACAAACAGTGAAACTTATATTTTAAACCTGAGGAGCACTAATTTTGCAAAGGAATATCTTTAGAAGACAACATCGCATTTTCTGTCATTTGCTGAATGCCAACGATGACATTAAGACGTGGTTGCTTGCAGGAATATATTTGTTAACAGCTATGAACAAATGGAATCATTTTAGTAAAACTTATAGATGTCTATAATACTTTCTTGTAAAGGAAAGATATGAAATCAACGTATTCGTGTAGAAATCTCAACGTTAAAAAGGCTGCAAAATGTCGCGTTGATATAAATAGGAAAGTCTAACACACTATGACGTAATATGTTGTGTTCGTAAATAGAGTGTTCCAATGGAAAAACTTAAAATGTTTTCGATTAGGAGTTTGCACACAGACACAAACATGTAGTAGAAATCAATAAATGAAACCATATCCTTTTTTTGTTTCCGAATAGATGACGCACAGATAAGCAGAGGCAGTCAGGAAGATATCTATTTAGATATTATATTGAATGAGTTGTGCCTTGGAAGAAAAGTTGCATGCGGTTTTGTATTTATTACAAGACCTGTTATGTATATTTAATTATTATATCTTAGGTTTTCTCCATGATTGTATGTTGTGTATAATTGTCCTTTGGACTAGACCTTGTCCAAAACAAAGTTCACTGTGTACCTGACTAGGAACATTTGATGTTGTTTTTATTCTGTAAACAATGCATAAGATTTCTCTACGTATTACGATCATAATTAATAAAGATAAACATGTTTATTTGGGTGTTGGTCTCGGATTTTGCTATTCCCCAGTATAAAGCCTCTTTTACCTGACATTTCCCATGTTCTTTATTATAATCCTAATGATCATATTTTATCTTTTTACAACCTAGAATTTTATAGAATGAAATTTGGACCTACATTCTGGATCTACGCTTGTGTCTAAGTTTTTTTTTAATATATAATTTTGTTTACTTTTTAAAATATTCATTATTGTGATACCATCAGAGGTATGCTAATTTGTATTGTTTTGTTCTGTATTTGATTTGTGTGGAATTACTTATTAAAATCTTCATTCTCTGGAATTGCAAAGTAGTCAATAATAGTCTTGGACAGAAACACTAATTTGGAATTATAGTGTATTCAGACAAGGACATCTATGATCATATTATTGTGATTAGTTGTAAGACTGTTAGCACATTATCACAATTTGGGCCACTGGTACATTAGTACATTAAAGACTACATGCACATCAACACCTTCAGCGCTGGATCTGATTTGAACACCACTGAAATTTAATTAGAGATTTGTTCAGTAGGATTTATGATAGAACCTTTTAGACTACTTTGGATCTAATTTGCAATACTGTAAAGTCTTTATAAATTTCCACTTTGTGTTCTAGGGAAACAAATTATATGTTTAATTTTACAAAACTTGGTTTTCACTCTTTTTGGTCACTTACTTTAAGACCGCAGTGTCGTAATAGATCACACCCCTTTTAACGCTTTCTAAATATTTAGGGCTTGACAGAGTGTGAATGAAACATTCATTTAAACATGAATATTATTTAACTTAGAGGATTATTAACAATACCGCACGGCATTACTCTGCCCCAACGAAAACTGCCATCGGAAAATCGCTGATAATTGTCCTGTAGGTGGAAAAGTCAAAATGTCAAAATGTACTATTGCTTTTTCTATACTGTGGCATTCAATAATGTAGATAACGGATGGTATGCATGTATGTTAATTGGCACCATTTGTAGTTTATACATTTCCTTATTCTTTTTAATAGACAAATTACAACAACCAGAGCTATCTGAAAAATGACTTTTCTAAAAGTGATAGAAGCAAGTCAAGTAACTAACAAGTCAATTAAATCGCAGCCAATCACTGAAATAACAGCAATTAAATTAAATAACAGTAAGTCATTTAAAAAAAAGAATCTTTATTAAACAAAAACATTACTTTAGCGGGAGATCTTAACACATCTGTTCACGTTTTTGAAAAACACATTGAAGTGGTCTCAGGTGTCGACAGTTATGGAATCTATGGTCATCATAACGTAGAAGGGTTGACCTTTCTAGTCATCAAACACATGCGCGTTTGGTATGAAATTGTACAAAACATGATTATAGTTTATTATATATGTTTATGTCGGTGTCCTACTGTGATCAACCGTGGAATTGTTTACGCGTTTTGCAGTTAAATATGACCTTGAAGACTAAAGATTATTGTCAAAGAGATCAGACAAATATTCCAGCAATTGTAGTACGAAACATTCTGTATTATACATTTCGTGCTTTTGGAAACTCTTTTATATCTTTCTTTAAAAAGACATGATACTATAGGTCACAACGGATCCGTGTTGAAACATCGGTGTTCACCGGTGATAGCTGTTAAAATGTACTCAAGTGTAATAATAGCAATAGGTCTTGAAATACGTTTAGCTATATATTGTTACTTCTTGAGCAATGTGACTACACTAAAATACAAGTTTCCCCATGGATACAAAAGGTTTTAAAGTTTACGACAGAATGTTCAAGGCGCCTTCCATGAAGTAACGTTATGGACAACAAGAATTTTCCTTGCAAAATGTGCAAAATATTGTGTTTCCATCTCATGTGTAAGTTTTGCACTTAAAATAAACCCATTTATTTTACGTTGCGGTGCCGAATTTATAAACATTGTCAAGCTTCTGCACATATATGCAATTTTCCTCCTTCAGAGTACGCTCTTTGAAGTTTCTGCATTAAAAAGGTATGGAAGAAAGACGTTATGCAGGTAGCATATGACTAATGTAGACTAAAAAGGCTCTTAGGATGACAATATGCCTTTGAATAAGTTTAACAAAGAGATAATAAAATAAGACGTTTACTTCAATTTTATTAAAATGCTAAAATAACATATTTAAATGGCCGTTCAGAAAGAAGCGTGGATCAGTATGTCCAGTAAGGACTCAATGCACATAAAATATCGGTTTGTGGATCGTATTATTGGAACAGTTAACTGTAAGTCATATAAATATTTGTTTTCATTACTTTTGGAACGAACTGCCTATTCAGTGTATTAATACATTTTGTCAAGGTGTGTGAATAAATCGAGTAACAACAATAATTTGGGATTAATGTTGAATGTGTTCATTGAAGTAAAGAAATTATATCAGTTCATTCCGTGAAAACTAGGCAAGAACTACACAACTTAACTTGCAAATAAAGCTCTAAGAGATCAATGTTTATGTCAAAATGGATTTCATTAAATGTTTTACAAACAACTTTCTTATAGAAGAGGGACCTGATATATACATATTTGTTATGGTTATTTGATTTCTTTGTGTCCTTAACCTTTGTCAGTGATTGAAGGTAGAGCTTTTGCCTACCTGACGTTTGTTATAAGATTTTTGCTAACGTTTGAGTTCAAGACCTAACCTCGCTTACGGACATAGAATATTCTGGAAGGGAACTTGCTGACAATTTGGTGGTGTTTTTCTATCAGAAGTTTGGTGGTGTTTTAACACATCTGCTTTCTATATCATGAGGTTTGCTCAACAGTAATTCATTCCTGGCCATAAATTATAGCCGTACTCAGTTATAATTCTAAAAGAATTATCTATTTAACTCATTCATTGAAATTACAAAATGTTCATTGACTTTATACTAACACATTACTTTGCGGAGACACTTAAGACTATTGGTACATCGGCACATTCAAGACTATTATAATTCATTTGAAACATTCTCTACTTTTACTCTTGTTATAGAACATTTAGGATTATTTGGGATTTAATTGGCAATGCTGTATCTCTTGAATTGTCACTTTATAACAAAGAGGAATAAATTAATTACTGATTTTACTAAACTAGTTGCATTAGTTTCTTCCTGTCACAGAATTTAAGAGCTAGACTCGTAACGTATGTAATGAGCTGGTATGAAACCAAGAAAAGAAATATATATGCAATTTATATGATCTCGGTCACTACAACATTTCTGCATTGCCATCTGTCATTGGAATTACTGTAAATATGTTCCAGAGAATTTGTGTGATAGATGAAAATTATTGGTTATATTCATGATATCTGCCTATTCAGTCGGCTTTGCATATTTGCTTAAAATGCCTGTTATTCATCCTGTAATGGCGATCATTTGTTTCTTGAATACGGCTGTATATGTTAAAACAGTCAAAGGCTAAGAAAATGATATACCTTCATACATTTCTCAGCTATACACGACTGCAAGAAACGATTTAGCACTACCTATTATTTAATATTAAAAAATCAACATGTTTGGGTTAGATTCGTCGTGTCATGTTAAAGAGTTTACGAGAAAGCATACATAGATTGTTTGGCATTTATCTATAAGGCCTGATTTACTTCACAGTGAGCGTATTCTGTAACAATGTTGTAGCTTCAGAGATCCAAGAAAATGGCTCTAGTATGGAGTTTTGGAAGTTTACAAAAATACGATATAAACCGATATTACCTTTCAAGGACCAAACTAGAATATGATACAATACAGTGATACTTATATTGCAATGCACCTGATACTCCAGAGCAAAAGCACGATACAATCTATAATCAATACAGCATAATCAATACTTCAGAAGGACAAGTATATTATTATACTCCAGGTAAATACATACAATGCAAGCTATACTCCAGGATGAAACAAACTAATTATACTTTATAATAACAGGACAATCCATACTCTAAGGGAAAACAAATAAGTGATTCTTTATATTATAGTACATTGTTACTCCTAGGAACAATATGACCGTGATGTTTTATGTTACATTACAACCTGTATTGCTGGGGAAAATACAGTACATATATACTCCAAATAAAACAAACCAGAGAAACTTTATATTACAGTACATTCTATATTCTCGGGAAAAATCAGTGATGTTTTATATTGAAGACATTGAAGATTATATTACAGTACAACCTGCAATCCAGGGAAAAACGTGTACATTCGATACTCCAGGGAAACAAATACCAATAATATTATATATTTCAGTATAATCTGCATTTCAGGGAAAAATAACTAAGAATGCTTTATATAACAATAAATTATATACAACATGGAAAAACACAATACAGTCTATACTCCGGGAAAACAAGCCAGTGATATGTTATATTACAGTACAGTCAATAATCCATGGACTAACATACCATTGACACTTAACACTTACGGTACAATCTATACTCAAGGGAAAACGAATCAGTCTACTAATATTCACGTGAAGTCGATAATCCATGGGAAAACAAGTCAGCGAGGCTGTTTATTACGATGCAGTATAAACTCCATATGAAAACATATAGTACTAACTATAGGAAAGAGAAAACAGTCATTTTATATTACAGCATTTACGTGTTTAGGCTCCAATAAACAGGAACACAGAAAAAGTGAAAACAACAAGCTTTTTAAAATTTAACAAATAATTTATTTTCCTGGAAAAATTCTGTAAAAAAAGGAGAAGAACTTACGGTTTCAAGAATCAAATCCAAAAATAATCTAAGAATATTCCACAAATTATTTTGCAAAAGTCCTAGTAACAAATGTTCTAATAATTTCAAGTTCGAATCCCTGATGGAAAATCAAAGATGGATGACGATGACGTGTGCAGAGGTCAGTACTGTGCTTATCTACAGTTCCTTGTGGAAATACAAATAATGGCACTTCGGTATTGGAAATCCAAATTAAATTTGTAAGAAACGTCTTTCCAAAATTTCTGTGTGAGCACTCCTCTAAATATTTCCAGAGAAAAAAGACTTAATCCTTTTGAAATCCAACTGATCTGAAGAAAATTATAACTCAAAATCTGGCTACAACAAAATAACTTGACATCAGTATAAAAAGCCCAAAACTGAGATATCTCTCTCTCTAAAACAAAGGTTATATTGTATTATATAAGACGCAGTTTCGAAATTCCCCCCAGTTGCGAAATCAGAAGGGGGATCACGTGATCATGTTTATATCACGGACACAGAATATGGCCTTGATTAGACCAATAATTTTCTCTAAGAAATAAAAAAATAAAAAAGAATGATTCAGGTCAACCAGTTTTCTGGAAAAATATTATAACAGCACATAACAGAACAAAAAATGTAAAACTGACAAACAATTAAATTAAAAAAATATGAATTACATCATATATAAGTAACACCTTCCCCCATAAAAAAGAAAGATCTAAATGATAAAGCTTTCTTTTTACCATAGATTAATGCATGAGATTTAAGAAAAACATAAGATGTATACTCTTATGAATTATGATCAGAAAAAACTGACAATTAAATTAAAATAAATATGAATTAAATCAGATATACGTTAACACAGCCCAATCTACAATCCACGGAACAACAAGCCAATGATTACTTATATTAAAGTGCAAGCTAAACTCCAGAAGAAAACAAATTATTGCTCTGAATTAAATCCCTGCAATATTATTCAATGGAAGTTATCTGAAAAGCCGTACAAAGATTAGAGTAAAAGTGAGCATAACGTCTAATTAAGTAGTAGCCTCTAGTTCCTTTCAAATATAATAGCACCCCTTTGTAAGATAGCGAACGGACGTGAATACATGTATTACTGCCATTCACCTCTCATTAAAAAGCGACTGCGCTCTTGGGTAAATTATTTCTTCAGCTCGGGCAACCTTTGCATTTAAGCATTGCCCACATTGCATGGATTTCTTACGTAACCAGTTTATTGCACTAAATACTGAATCCCTAAGGGAATTAACCATATAAATGTTCATTTAATTTAATTAAGCGAACTCTTCTACTGTATTCAAATTTAAACAAATGCAAATTATGATCTTTCATAATATCAGACCGTTGCAAATGGCGAATTTATTTTTCGCTTCTTCACATATAAAACATGTGTCCAAGTAGAACCTCATTAAAAAGTGAAATAGGTGAAATCAAAAACATTTAACAGACTGGTGTATTTTGTACAGACATCGTTATTGAATGTATCGAAACTATGAATTTTCTAACTGAATCAGGTTTGCAAGAGAACGCAGCATTGCCACGATAAATGAAAATACCCAAAACGTATGGGGCATTGGTACGATAAATGGTAATATTTACCCCTGACGACAGCAGTCGACACTTCTAATTTGACTCGATGAGGCCTATGTTTTGGCTCAGATACATTTTAGTGTGCTGGACTAGTTTTTATGCAGCGTGAATGGGATTTAGAGTACAAAACACAATTACAATGTTGATGTAATTGTTTGAATATTAATGTACTGATAAGAGATGAAGTCCCAGTACATATGCATTATAAATGATAAACATGTGCAGATATATGATTGACTGAAATTTGGAAGAGTAATATGGACAGAATTATTTTTGTGACACGTTATTCACTACAACGAAAATATCACGGATAAAGAACAAGGTATATCCTCATAGAAGGAAAAATTAATAAATACAAAAATCATCATTTTTGTATCTTAAACTGCTAGTGGTCGTCCCCTAATATGAACAGTCTTTCCTGTTTTGCATGTTAAACAAATGATCTATCGAAAATCCAGATCATAATCTTGGTGAATTAAGGACACACAAAACCGGTCAATTTGTCCGTTTTTAGACTTGTTTTCAGATGTAGACATGGAATCTTTTATAAACCAAAACTTTAGTAATTGCATTAGGTACTTTTGCAATACGTTGTATTGCATGATACATATTTCACGAGGAGGAAATATTATGTCTTTCCTTCACTGAATGTGAGCATGCTATATGTTTTTTTGTGAAATTTTGACAGTTCTATATTTCGGGTATCAAACTAACTTTGAATATGAGAGGGTATCTTATATCGTCACATATCTCGGCTAACTTACGAGACTGCTCATCGTCATCCAATTACAGACATAAAGCATATAAATATAATGAAAAAATACAAGCAGATGTCTTTTGTTAAGAATGTTGATTTGAATATTCATTGCTCAGTGCCATTCTCCACGGCTTGCATGGTAGATGAGATTGTGCGTGATCACTATACTTACATGTATTGAATTCAAGCATTCATGAATACTGTAAGATTAAATCGAATCTTCGGTATTTTGCACAAGGCGATGGCTCACGAATTTGTAATTTCAAATATTGTACAGATTCTGATTACTATTTTGCACAAGGGACGGCTGCAGATTTTTTAAGGGATGCTGATCATCTAGAATGTATTTGAGACAAAAAATAAAAATGATTACTTCTACAATTAGAGACGTATTTTATTAGTTTTTCTAACAGTTTTCTTTCTTTTAGAAAAAAAGTAAGAGTTTGGGCGTTGATATCACACCATGTTATTACTGGTTTTTCTGTCGAGTAGAAAAGTAAAGATTTTAAAAATAGTATGACGAAATAAATATAAGAAAATAAAATTATGTCATATTTTTATTACAAATATTCAGTCTTAATTTCAGGAGAGTCTGCTCTGAAACATTTTAAGAAGGTCATCAAAAATAACTGAAAGAGAGTGCAAACTACATATTAGTGTATTGATTCAAGAAACGCTAAATTTCTTTCCACTATGGAGCACAACATAATTCTTCCAACGATTAAGTGTGTAAGAAGACAGGATTATCGAGAGAATCTGAGGTAACTTGTGATCAATACAAGCAAATTAAAGACGCGTTAAGCCGGAAATTGATTTCGAAAACACTTCATTCTTACTCATAATGATTAATCCACATTAACTTTAATTTTATTAAGCACTAACCATCAAACTCTAATATCTTTGTAATTAGTGTCGAAATTAAGTGAATGCTTTCTTGTTGTACGTTTATAATATATAACTCAAACTATTAGAAAAAAGCAGACAATAATATGTATTGCTTATTTTTATGTTCTCTTTCTGTCTTATGTCAGTCTTTTTGGAATTCGTCTATTGCTTTGTTTAGACACATGCATAAATGAATCGGTCCTCCGGTACTTCAAAGATATACACCTTGCTGCATCAGAACGTATTATGTTCTTTGCAAAATCTCACAAAAGGCATATTATGACAAATTGAAGGGCTAATTTATTATGATCAAGATGAAATGAACTGATAATTTGAATAAGTCGTTATGTAAAATAAATGTATTGGGTTTAGATTATTTTAACACAAATGTACCTATACTTAAACTCTTTTGAGCAAACTCTGGCATATGTCCATTAGTCTTATGCAGTTAAACTGAACTCTATGATAGAACTCTCAATAATCTTACCCGATTGCCCTCTCTCATTTACATATGATGATAACTGAGGTACGATTGACATTGGATGTAAGAGAAACGTATAAATTCATTGAAGATCATTTAGCACTAATAGCATAGTCAAAAATCTTTCAAACAAGAAATATATGAAAACATCTCTTCGTAGTTCTGTTAATGATATAATTTATTTATTTAACCAAGTTCTTTGTCTACCATTTGGCACTTATCTAATAGGCTTAAAAACTTCAGAATTCTTATAGATACTTGAACTTTCATAGGACTAAAGCTGTATGCCTTATTGAAATTTGGTTAACATCTTTTCGATACCTCAATCTGATTGTATGCCCAAATAATGAGTAAATGTGGGGGTCGCTAATGTTGATGCATACCTACCTACACACACACAAACACACACACAAACACACACACACACACACACACACATATATATATATATATATATATATATATATATATATATATATATATATATATATATATATATATATATATCAGTCACCAAAGCCGAAAAATGCATTTAAAAATATGCCAATTGGTTGGATATTGGAACTGAAAAAAAGAATAAAACCTTCAACAAACCTTAGATAGTTCGCAATGGAATTTTTGATAGATTTAATATCAGTAATTGAAACTCCCAAGCGCCAACAAATGTCAAGTGTTGGTTGATAATGAGTCATAAACCGATATTGGGTTCCGCATGAGAAGATGTTTACTTTTAAATCAATGCGCTATAAAAATGATCAGGTGAGGTAATTTTATGAGCATGTACGGGTGAAGAAATATATAAAATTAGAATGGTCACATTCGGAAATTTCGTAGATTTGCATAAGATAAAACTTGTCGGTTTAGAATTTGCATTAGAAAAATATCTCCATGATGAATACCATGTTAGTGTACCTACGGTCTGGGTTTATTGATTAGTTTTGAATCCAACTAGACGTTCATCAACGTCAATTGTTTCATCAGAAGATCTTAGGAGTGCATAACTGAAATTATTAGTAGCTAATCCTATTATTTGCGACTGAATTAATGAAGAAACAGAAGATTGATTGGGAAACGCTTAAATAATGCAGTACATTCGATAGCACTTAAAGTGTAATCTTCTAGCTGTACATACATTATCCCAGACATGTGAAGGATTTCCTCAATGAATGCTTCAAATGATAAGAATAACGGATGTTGGTTTGATCCAGATATTTTCTGACATCGGGATAGCTTGAGATGGACAAAGTAACAAGCTTGCCGTCTCTTTCTAACTTTGCTTGTTGAAAACTTCAGTTATGATCTGTCTTGCTTTTATTGGCAATTGCTTGTTCCCATCGTATCCATCAGGAAAATGAGAAATGAATGTAAAAAAGTTCGGATGGAATTCACGTTGCCGTTCACGTATTAAGATATAAGAAAATATCTAACCCTTCCAAAGTATCAGCTTTAATTTAGCACTTTATACATGAAATAAAATTTTATTAATTTCCCGTTTCATCAGATAAATTTCAGCAAGTATTCTTAGCATTTCTGCCGATTTGGATCGCAAGTGTTCCGTTCTTAACCCTTGTTTGTTTTTCACTTTATTCTTCAACAATGGGTGTATTCAATACAAATGCCTATTTTTGCATGCACTCAGTAAAAATGAAAACCAGTTCACCATAAGGAGCATTGAAGTCTTAATTTCTAAATAACTTTTACCTGTCACTAAGAAACCTTTACCCTTTCATCAGAATTTGACACATAGCATATGACGGTCAAGTTAAGGATCGATTATTATTATTTTTTTGTTTATTGGTCTATTGTGTTTTTCCTTACTTTTTGTTTTTCTTTATCTTGAACAAGTAGAATGTGTGCACACGGGACTCGAGAATTATCAATGTTTTCTGGAAGTGAATATGTCGTATTTTCTATTAATATCAATATTATAAGTGATAGTTCTATTCACAATTGTTTTGTCACTTTTATATTATTTCAACATTTGGTATTAATTAAGAATGACATATCAGTGAAATAGAGAAACCAATCAAATTATTCAAAGGTTCTTTTTTAAACTTCTAATATCCCTGAACGAATTTGGAGAAACAAAATATCCTGTCAAGTATTAATCGCCATTCGACAAGAGACGATTCCCTAAGGTGTGAAGAAATCGGCATGTCTTACAAAGAGTATTGAAAGAATTCTAAAATTAATTTAGTACAAGGCGATTGTAATTTATTTAGTGAGGGGTGTTTCGGAAACTGAACCAAAATGGTAATCACATGCTACTCTGGGCTAGCTTTCTCCTTCATTCACACTTGGATATAATTGTGAACACAATACTATAGCAATGTAGATATATTCAGCCTTAACAAACATATGACAGATTATCGTGATAGTTTGCTACTATCACATGTTTCTTGTGAAGTCTTGAGTCGAATCAACCGTATTTAATTTTTGCATATTCCTCTGAGAATGGTACGAATGATCGAGGGTAATTTCGACACGACAAAAGCGCAAAGACTGTTAAAACTATTATCACAGTTTTGAGATTATTTATAGCTAACTGGAAAATAATAGTGTTTGTTTGAAGGCGTGTAATCTTTTCTGAACACTTGCATCATTACGCTTGATATTTTACTGAGAAGTGATATTTCTCCAGGGAAAAAATAATTCTGTTGGAAGTTTCCACATTAGTTAAACTACGGTCACTAAAATGATAAACCACCTAATAACATAGTAGTTTATGCTTTTTAATGCGGTACGTAGTGTTTGGATTCTTGTAAAAACAAATCTCTCGTCTAAAATGGTGAAATAACTCTGTTTTGTAACAAGTTAACAATTCGTTTATAAAAGTTAAAATTTCGTTTGCCCAAAATTTGGGAGAAGGAGAACAATAGAACACATTTAGATATTTTTTCGTCATGAATGGCTTAACACATGAGTTTTTCAAACATCTTACAATCTACGACACTCGTTTGTAGAATTCCTCATTCGGAGATGAACTAGATATTGCTGGAAAGTTAAACATCTAGAAAAATTTAATGACAGACTACATTCTTCATTGGATAAAACGCAGAGATATTTGGTAAACATGTACAAGGCTTCCCAAACCATAAAAAATCAGACATTGAGCATGGAATGTTAGATTGGACATCAGGCCGGTCTGAAGCTGATAGGAGAAAAATAATGTTTTTAGATTATGTTTTGACGCGTAATGATTAATGGGCGTAGAAAAACGTGTGTTTAAAGTTGCGTTATTTCACTTCCTTTTGAGCGGATACAAGTCAATTTACTGATTAACTTCAAATCTCAAGGAAGCATTAAGGAAGTTTGATATCTTTCAGTGTCTAACTGATTATTTGCAGCATGCTGAAATTCTAGTTCAACAAATCAGAAAGAAATTAGATTGAAAATTGCTGGTTTGAAAATTTCTTCTGAAGAATTCGAATGTCTAACGAAGTAAAATTTGATATATTATTCTGGATACATGAATCCCTGCGACCTGCCTAAGTATAGCAGTCGGCTAAAATAATACAATAAAGGAAGGTATTTACGTACGAATATAGACCATGGACTGATTTTCTTCAAGCACAGCTGTATATGTATATTCGATGTGCATTCAATGTTTGAATGCTTATACACTTGTTAGGTCATATTTTTGCTTCAAATCGTGAAGTATAACTGCAATATCGCCTAGGTCAAAGATTACCTGCTGGACTAATTGACCAAGAAAACGTATTTGTCCAGCATGCAGCCGTGTTTGTTACTCAGTGTGCAACTAAGTACTACAAATAGAGGCTTTGTGACTCGCAACTGCTTTAGATAATCCTAAATTTAATCATGTATATAATGTGAGCATTTTGATATTAATATTTTAGTTTATACCATAAATAAACTGTTTTATAACAGACATACTAAATGTCTCTAATTTTTCCATGTACGAACTTATTTAGGTTGATTCTACGGCCTGTTATTGACCTTCTTCACATTAGGCCAGACGACATAGTTTGCCTACATATTTTGATATTTGTATGTTTAGTGCCTTTGTGTATTTGTTTATTAATTTTGTATTATTGTTATGAAAGTTTTCTGATTTTTATCACGTAATTTACTATATGAAGTTTTATGATACCAACAAATCTTCATTCATTCAAAATGTGTACTAGCCCAGGATCTAGTATTAAAAAGCACACCCAAAAGGTCTTAGCACTTTTAGATATTGATAGGTCACAAATGAGAACTTTAGGCATACATGTTTGGGTTATGCAACTAAACAAATATGACACTATAATAGTTGCATCTGTACTATTAATACTCTAAGAACTACATACCTGATCGTCGTAAATTATAGTTACCGAAATGTGTTTTACGTATACGCCAACAGACTGTTGTATGATTGTATGAACATGACTCGGATAAAAAGGTTTGCCTTACTGTGTTTACTATGTAATAAAGCTTCCTTATATTAAAGTAAATCTGACAAGGCCAAAACAATACTAAAGAGTTCAATTGGACATCTGTGCAGTTATTGATTGAATAAGAAGCAAACACATAGTTCTATATTTGAATAAGATCGGTATGCATATATACGATGAATTGGAATTAGACGTAACGATTACATACATTCATCTATGAGGTTTAATTGCTAAATTCAGAGGCTATTTAAATTAGGTATTCACAAATTCGAAGTGGATCCTTGAAGAACTTTAATAGCAGAGGGAATTTACATCTTTTTGTATTGAATAATATGTGGGTTGCCATCTAGTAACTCATACAATTCTGTAAATATCAAATGTGAGATACATGGAGAAATTGGTTGCCAAATACTAAAATCTCATGTAAATATTATGTTTAACATTTAAGTCACAACTTAACACATTGCATTTATAAAGCGTAAGCCAGACTTAAATATTCTGATTGGGATTGATAAATTCTAAAAATAATTTTAGGTGCAGGCTAATGTTTTGTTCGTGCAATTCAATACGGAAAAGACTCTAAAACCTGGACTACTGAAAATCAAATGTCTTTGAGATTACATGTGACACTCAGTAAACGATCAAAATATAAAAGATCTTTCAGCTCACTTTGTCTAAGTTTGAATACTATAATTTTAGAATTTAAAGGAATCACTTTTTTATATTATTTATTGAAATTTTAGGTTTTTACAAACCCTCAATGTGCCGCATTGTTTCTAATTCAGGCCCAGAGGTTAAAAATCAGAGTATTGGAACGAAAATATTTTTGGTTTCCTTTAAAAAAGAAAGTAGCAGAGGAGGTGAACAGACCTTTTGCTGAAACGTAACTTTGAAAACTAAAAACCTCATACGAAAAAGTATATAAAAAAGAAGGTCAATAACGTCAAACTAAAGCCTCTAACTTTACCGAGAGTCTCTCTCCCAGAGTCTCTCTTGGGGGTTCGTTTTTTTGTTACTTTGTCTTTGCCTTTAGTGTTTTTCTAAATTTTTATGCGCGTTTCTGTTTACCCTTCTGGACACTTATTTGAAGTCTCGCCTCTTCTGCTGCTATAATTATCAACCAAATATGTTATCAAGACCTACACGATATCTCATTCTGGAATCATGTAAATGTATTGTTATAAATCCGGGTCGGGTAGTTTGTGCTTTTGAAAAGAAATTTTTAAATCTAATTATGTCCATATCTCCGCTGCACCAAGTTTGATGAAAATTTCAAAGTTTATGTCTAGCAACTCCATTAAATACAACTAAAATATTGCAGTTTATCTCTGATCACTTTTGGTATTTGTGTATATCCTTGAGTGACATAAATGCCTGCCTCTGGAACATATTCTAGCTGGATTTGATTGTTTATCCAGCATCACATCATCGTATACAACTAAATTATTAATAAATCTATCTAATTCATCAACACTCGGCGCTTCATCAATGTCAGATATAAAATTGATAATGTCGTCACCATCTTCAGTTAACAATTTTGCATTTTCATTAAAATCTTTAAGTATATCATATCATCTCTGATCATCAACTGATGGTTGAACTAAATATTTGTCCCACTTTAACCATCTTATTATAAGATTAAGTACTAATTGTGTCTTTCCACTTCCAGACATACCTATTATAATCATTCTAAAGGATTTTGGTACTACTGAAATATGTTTTACTGGCTCTTTCTTTCGTGTCGCTGAGAAATCAATTACATCTATATTATAAATATACATGACTCTATATTGTTTGCGTTGTAGAGTTAATCCTCCAACCACTGACGTAGCCACGGTTACAACAAAACATGAGAAAATAGCATATGGTGGAAAATGTGCAACATGTAACAGAATTTTGTTTTCGTTTTTACCTAAAATTCAACGTAAAGATGGTGGTGATATTGCTACATTACTGTCAAAATTTCCAGGAAATCAATGGGCTAAATATCCAGGAGTAAAACATCTTCCTGGATATAATTATTGTGGTCCTGGTACCCAACTTGATATCCGACTTGATAATCAAGATCAACCAAGACCTGGTGAATATCCAGTAAATAAAATTGATAAAGCGTGTCATATTCATGAGGTTGCGTATAAAAGTAATGATTTGCAGAAGCGACATATTGCAGATGTTGAATTAATTCATGTATTAAATTCCATAAAAGATCTGTCTTTTAAAGAAAAATTAGCTATATTGATAATAAAATCTGCAATGAAATATAAACTTGTATTCGGAGCCGGTAATTAATCAACCAATTATTGAAATAATGGAATCAATTTATTATAGCCCAAGAGGATACTGGAGAGTAGAGCAGCAATTAATAAACTCGCTGATACAGCAAATACTACAGGTTATGCGGCTGAAAAATGGTTAGCACGACAGGCAATCTGGCAAATTTACCTACCACCACCTAAACGTATTCAGCATGCACGTTTTGATGTCAGCACTCCTAATGAAGTTCATCAAGCAGATATTTTGTTTTTACCACATGATACTATTAAAATTGGAAGACGTCAAATAGCATACAAAAAGGTGTTGACTGTCGTTGATTTTGCAAGTAGATATATAGAAGCAGAGCCACTATCAGCTAAAACAGCTGTTGAAGTTGTATCTTCTTTTGAGCGAATTTATCAACGAGGACCCTTACGATGGTCACAACTATTACAAGTTGATACTGGCAAGGAATTTCTAGGTGCAGCATCATCTCTGATGAAAAACATAACGTCAAAATTAGACGAGGACATACCGCAATTTATCGTGATTAGGCACTTGTTGAACGATTTAATCGAACATTCGCTGAGCGGTTATTTGGATATCAGTATGCGAAGGGAATAATTCAAGACAAAAGATCTCGCGAATGGGTTGCGAGATTACCAACTGTGATAGCTGCATTAAATAACGAAATTACTCGAACAACTGCCCTGAAACCTATTAATGCAGTTACAAAATATCACATACCAATAAAACGAAATGATTTTTCAAAACAACCAGTATTGGGTAATTACTGGTCAGGTATTTATTTGTACCCGGTGAGCCTGAAGGCGGTAAAAATTGAGCGACTGATCCTATTTGGAGTGTAACGACAAATATAATATCTAGCGTGGTAAGATCTACTGGTAGACCTGCAGTCTACAGACTCGATTCAACTGCTCCTCAACGTGGATTTGTACGTGAACAATTACAAATAATTCCTGAAGACACACAATTACCACCGCGTTCACTTAACTAGCACCTCGACGTCGATTACATTCAAGACAGGTCAGCATTACATTTTCTCTTGACCAAACTTACTATTTATTCTGTCTACAGTAAACTGTCTTGGATCATTGCTCGAGTATATACACAACATTACTGTATTACAGATCGCATAATGATTATTCTGTTGTTGTTTCAGCGTCAATATAAATTCAACGTCAATGTCAAAGTTGAGCTTATATTTTTGTCACACTGTTTATAACTAACTAATTTTGTTTCTTATTATATCGCTCTCTATAACATCGCCAGTGGGTTCTGTGACGCCTATGATAACCCTCCGCAATTGAGATATTTTTCTACCTCTTAACATTGCGAGATAAACTAAATTTGACCATTCGATACGAACATCGAGGGCCCCGAGTGGCCGAGTGGTCTAAAGCGCTCTTCGTTACAGATCACTGCCATCTCACCTCTGTCTGCATGGGTTCGAGTCTAGGATTCGGCCAATGCGGGTGTGTGAGAAAGCTTGCCAGTAGCTTCTCGTGGGTCGGTGGTTCTCTCCGGGGTTTTCCGGGTTCTTCCTCCACCATTAATACTGAACGCCATGTATAGCCTATCGTGTGCTGAAAAATGGCGTTAAACCCCACAACAACAACAACAACAACGAACATCGACGATCCAAACTCGCGTATCAGAAATAGTTAACCCCTGAGATGAATGATTCGTCATTGCGATTTGTCCATGGCTAACGCGCTCTCAACAACATTGACATCAATTAAAACAATATCATTTAGTACAAAATTTTGTTTCTCTGACGACCCTGGTATATCAACGTAGATATTCTGCCGCCGCGTATCAACCGGTCGATAACATAATGGTACCGGTAGATTTGAAATTGTTTCTTTATGTAACATAAATAATTGTTGTTGAAGTGTATCAAGAACTATCTTTGTAGTTGCAACTACCGAATCATTTGTCTCCACAAATTCGAAAAGTTGCTCATAGGAGTTTCTGAAATTATATCACGCATTATTTCACACTGACTTTTTTGGAGATTTCAACTTTCACTTTGACTGTCTCGGAAACCCAAACACATAAAAATTCCTAGATTCCATTAATGTTTTCAACCTCAAACAGTCAGTTAACCAACCCACCCATAAACATGGTCATATTTTAGACTGGATTCTTCATAGACCTGATGATAACATTCTATGGTCCTCCCTGGTATCCCACGAACTTGCATCAGATCACATCTGCATTATATGCCATCTTGACGTATCAGTCCCTAACCCTCCAACTTTATCTGCTACTAAGAGAAACCTCTGTATGATAAATAGAACCAAACTAATGTACGATATCCAAGCTAACCTAACAACTTGCTTACCTCCTACAGCAGAACAACTCGATAACTGCCTGCGTTCATTGCTCGACAAACATGCCCCAGCTACCAAGTGCAGAGTATCAATTCAAAAGTGTTCTCCGTGGTACAGCAGTGTTAGGGACCAGCTTCGCACTGCTAAAAGAAACCGCCGTAAAGCTGAGAGGCTTTGGCTTTCCACTACACTCACTATTCATAAGCAAATCTATGAAGCCGCTAAGAAGAATGTCACAAATATAGTCCATACAGCGAAATCAGCCCACTACACTACTAAGATCATGGAAAGTTCCAGCTGCAAAGAGCTCTTCGAGATTACTAACAAGCTAATGTCAAGGAACAAATCTACACCACTTCCAACTACCTTCTCTCCAGTCGACCTTCCAGACAGGTTTGCAAATTTCTTCCGTGACAAAGTACAAACCATTAGAGATAAGCCTGACACCACAATTTCAATTGACTCGTCGTCACCATACAGTTGGGATGCATAATTTCAGCGGCAACCATTAGCAGCATTTGAACCTGTCTCTATGGATTTCGTACGTACAACCCTGATGAAGAGTACACCAAAGTCATGTGAACTTGATCCAATTCCAACATCACTGCTGCTTGAGTGCTTAGATCCAGTATTGCCTTCACTAACTGTTGTTATTAATATCTCTCTCATCCGGGGAATTCCCATCATATTTCAAAGCTGCCATTGTAAAGCCTCTGCTGAAGAAACCAACACTAGACCATAACGATTTAAAGAATTACCGCCCAGGTTCTAATCTCTCATTCATATCAAAAATGTTAGAAAAGGTTGTTCTATCCCAGCTTGTATCTCATCTGAATTCAAAGAGACTTTTTAGCAATGTGCAAGAAAGCTATTTCTCGACTTATAAACGTATTTTTCCTCGTTGTATTAGCGATTATAAAATTTAACTCAGCATCATCTATAATGAATCTTATACTATCTCTTCTATGATCATATGATCCTCCATGGGTGAATTTACCGATTATTTTTCTGCCAAGATCTTTTGTAATTTTTTTTATCGGTTATATCAGGATTTTCATCATCAGAATATTTCTTTTGTTGTGGTTACCAAACTTCTTTCTGCGGACGATACGATATAATTGCCTCACCTACTGTCAAAAATATCAGTATTTTTACATCGAGCATATATCGTAATAATACTGTTGGTGCCCACATTTTTACTGAAAAATGTTTGCCAAACCAAGCATAACAAATTGGATGCAGACCTTTAGCAAACTCGAATGACTCAATACAAGCGAATCCAGTTAGGTCAAAATCTGGTAATGGTCCATTTAGCGATACTCTGGTCATTTCGTGCGTCGGATGACCGAATATATGCAAAATATGCAGAACACTCTCCCATTCCAAGAAAACTCCCGGATAACATGCAGCCATATCAACCGAAAGAACATCTCTATAATTAAGAAAATCAAACCGATTGGTTTCCACGCATTTTTCTCTCTAGCAAAATGAGCCGCAACTGACGGAACAGTAAAACAATTACTGAGTAATTGTTCAGTTTCATTGGTATATTTTAATGCAAGATGTTTCATTTAGGTCTTACAAACTGATCATAAGTTCCATCTTCAGAACTCTGAAATAACCATACTGATACAGGATCGCTTTTACTTATTTCGTTAATAAAATCAAATATATCTCCTTGGTAAAATTTGACAGTTCGATTTCGTGGAAATATTGTTACTGCATTAGTCCACGCATGCGCATTATGATCAATAATTTCGATCGAAGCTCCTCTTGATTTATATTTTGATTCGTACAAAATCTCTTCGGTTATCGTTTTAACTCATATTGGAAATTTTAGTTTTTTTCCTAACTCAGCGACGCCTTTGATGGACGCTCCGGTGTCTTTAACTATTTCTCCCCACTCGTTTATTATTTTACGTCATTCATCCGTTAAAGCGTTTCCACTAGTCGAAACGGTAAAATGTTATATTACTCGTTCGGCTACACAATTCAGTCTTGAAACTTTTATCGGCTTTAGATTATCAACGTTGGGTTTCTCATTTATCGGATAAATTCCATAAATAACCGCAGTTACAGGATACTATCTTTCATAATATGGATTGTCAATACCAGTCAACATTCATGGTTTGGAATTTTTACTCAGTATGGCAATTTTATCGTTATGAAGGACAAGATCATATTTGTCATGGATAATCCAACTGTCTGTTTCCTCTAATACAGCAAAGTTTACTTTAAAAAGATATTTTCGATTGTCAAGATAATAAATGATAGTTGCCGCTCGTTTGTCGTTCATAGTAGCATAGACACCATCGGTGATTTTAAATGTTCACCATATGTGAGATGCGCCATCTTTGCTAAATTCCTTCTTGGCTTCATGAATTTTATTAATCAAACTTTTATTTTTCGGATCAATCAGAGATTGTAGCATTAAGTCAGGGGATATTCTGTCAATATAAAATTTATTTTTAGAAAGCTTGATCTTGCATAATCTTTCGAATTCATCCATATTATAATTAAGACAAACATTTAAATTGAAATATTATATATATATATATATATATACATACATACATACATACACACACACACACACACACACACACACACACACACACACACATATATATATATTTATTTATTTTATAAAGCGTGTTTCTAAAGAGAAATAAATCCACGCTGTAATTCTCAGTACTGTATGTAGCAACCCAGAATAAGTAAATTTATAATAATTTCTGAAACGTATATTTGTAAGATTGGAACATGGCGCAATAGTCAGGGTTCGAATCTCGTTATACTTCGACGGTACCGATTATAGCGGTTTTTCTATATAAAAACCGAAAGCGTTTCATGTACATCCCTCACCACACGAACAATGTTTTGCACTCTCCCCGGGATTTGATATTGGGGTGGGTGTACATGAAATTAAAAGGCATAAGCAAAATTTCGTTTCGTTTTGAAAATTCGCTGGAGGTATATCTCTGAAAGAATTTGTGGGTGTCCCCAAAAATAAACTGTAATGGACCTTACAAGGACATTCAGAAAGAATGTCGGCCAAAAAGAAAAGCCTCGTGGCCATGTGAGTGCCGAGAAGGCCATAAGAAAGGTCTCAATAAAGGATCCTCTCGAAGACACAAAGGTCAATGAAGGGACCCCATGAATGATAACCGCTCACCATGCTACGGTTTAGTTTTTTGTTAAAAAGGATATATATATATATATATATATATATATATATATATATATATATATATATATATATATATATATATATATATATATATATATATATATATATATATATATATACATACATACATACATACATACATACATACATACATACATACATACATACATACACATATATATACATACCGTATTCATCAGAACTAAGACAACACTAAATTGTTCTGTGAATAATTGAGACTGTGACTGTGTCATTATTGTTCTAATGGCGTTTTCAAATACTTTCCCCTTGTCGTGTGTAAAACCCTCACATGTTGGTACATTATATAATATACTTCTTGATTAATTGTAAAATCGTTAAGAGTTGACATACAGATTTAATATGAGATTTTTATATCTTAAGTCAATTACTTGTCCGCTCTGGTCAGTAAGTTTGAAATTTATTATTGATAATAACGGATTATGACAAAGTAGATAAATAGGATTGATTGGTTCTTGTACAATCAAATATCCAGGAGTTACTGGATATTTGATTGTACAATGTATATAAAATATATCCTTGTTAGCCTGATTTGATTTTTCAAGATCTCTTTGATAGCTGCCATCAATTACGTTACAAACAAAATTGACTGCAATCGTTGATGTTATATTAATGATTCCTGGTGAAATATGATGACCTTCACCGTACGGATTATTATTATATTTGAGAATAGTTGGAGGAGGAGCTATTTTTTCCATGACTCGACGATTTTAGGAAAGTTTTCATTAATAAGATCGTTGAGTGATTTTTTTAGTCCGTCGGTTTCAAATCCTAGTATTACAAATGTTGGTAATTGTTCTTCGGTTATTTTATAATCGTCAAGAAATATTTTTTTAGTCTGTATTCAATTACTACATCGCTTCTGTAATGACTTTGTGTTCCCATTAATTTGTTTAATAATACTCCTTCAATCATAGCCCAATTTACTAACTCAAGATCAGATATAACCTGATTTAAATATTGTATTGTTTCAATGATTTGCTGCTTTACATCGTTATTATAATATTGTATGATACTGAAAAATAAATTTTGTAGATTATCAAGTACGCGTGTGCACTCAGGTTTGATGTTGTCAGGACAAGTTTTGATACATTTTTCATTAATATATAATAAGTACTAGTTCGATCATTAAGACTATACATTGGTACTAATAATTTAGCAGGTTTTATACCATCAAATATTATATAGCCTTTTATTTCATTACCATTAATGACGTGTACTATATGTTATTCCAGGACCAGGAATACCAGGAGGATGTTCTGCTACAGGTTTTCCTATACAGCTAAGCCATGGTTCTCTTTTTCGATATTCTGGAGTTGTTATAATGTTTTTTCGTTAGTAGAAAAATCATCTCGTTTTAGTTCTGGTATTTCTTTATATTCTGGCGGGATTTCATGCTATCTTAAAACAGATCTGACTGATGATTGATAAATATCTACAACGTAATCTGGAGAATTTATCTCTATCGCGAATGATAATGTTGGTTCGTGGACTGTTATAGCTATTTTTGCTTCTCGTCCAGATATTGATTTTATTCTCGGTTGAAATTCATCATTGGTTTGTTCTATCTGATAACTCCCTGAAGGAATAGAAACAACTAACCAATCGGGGGTTGCATCATCTTTTTTTTTATTTGCAAATACAAGTGAAGTATTTGCCTGTAATCCACCAAATGATTTCGATCTGATATTTGGCCAGCTATAATATACTCGTAATTGCGCTAGTGCGATTTCTTTCACTGGAATCGCAGTTGGAAAGTTAACACTAAATTCTGGATTAATTGAATTTACTGACATCATTGTTGTTTTTGTTGGAGTCGTATTCGTTACGATTTGTTGTA
This sequence comes from Sinohyriopsis cumingii, assembly GCA_028554795.2. Classification (NCBI taxonomy): domain Eukaryota; kingdom Metazoa; phylum Mollusca; class Bivalvia; order Unionida; family Unionidae; genus Sinohyriopsis; species Sinohyriopsis cumingii. The sequence continues at coordinate 123,302,675 of CM068829.1, read as the reverse complement.
GTAGCTCGCTTGGCGATGTCATTGTTATTTAAATCCTGATTTTCTAAATCATTGCTTCATTGTAAATTTTGATCATCTCCGTGAACTCAAAATCTGATATTTTCCATCACTAAGGCTCGTTGATAACAACGAGGATAATTTGGAGTATGCTACTGTCGCTGTGTCTAATTTTATTATATAATCATGCAATTTTGCATTTGTGCACGTGCATAATGTTTTTGTAACGATATTGAGCATACCGGTAATCGTTGTTGTAGTTGAAACACAAATTGTTACAACTACTGGTGCCATCATTGTTATTGTTGATAATAGCACGCCGGTTCCAGCAATAACATCAGACTTTGAATAAACAAATATATCAACAATAACTACACGTCTGCGATATTTCTTTATTTTAACTACATTTTCGTCAACTGTATCTTTTAATTTTGTTTGCTATTCACGTGCTTGAGTGTACCTAATTTTGTGAACGTCCATTGAAGTGTTCATTATATGTTACTTAGTAACCAATTGAGGTGTTTCAGCCCCAAATTCCAGACACCACCAGTAAAACGCTGCAGTTAATTTCCTGTCAGCTGCTTCCAGAATATATATTTCTTCGTTTCCTTTATTTAATATGATAGACACAACTGTAGAAAAAGTATAGGTTGAATGAGGCCAAAGATACGTGGTAAATATCTTAAATGTTGCAGCGCTGAACACGGACAACCTATACACGCCAGTGACTTCTGCAGTATGTTTTATAGTGTTATTTTGCTGTGACCATGCTGAGAATCATGATGATACTGTGAATACTATATTTGTAACCTGCCCGTGGGGGATTTTAATCAGATTTAATTTTTTAACGATCTCAGGAATACCACTTATGACATCTTCTAATCGGTTCAATATTTGTATTAATATCAGCGAGTTTTACGTTTTACGTCAACAGTCAACGGACTTCCAAAGAAATCATCTGCGATTTCATTAAGTTTTTGAAAATTTCTACGAAGTCTTGTAAACGAGCTTACGTGAGAATCATACTCAGCTCGTAGCGTGGATAATTTAGTATCTACTGTTTTATAGTTATTGTCTACATATTTTTTGTCGCGGCATCTTCATCAGATTTTGGATCTCTTAAAACTATTTTATTTCCGTTCATGCTGAGTTCGCCTGTCATTATATCACCGGTGTTCCGCAAACGATTAGCAATGCTTCTTGCAATTTCATTTCTAATAGTTGCGAAGGCTATATCTGAGTCTCTAATTTTTCCGCCATCAGTAAATACTGGAATGTTATCCGTAGTGGCACCCAGAACTCTACGAACTATATCATTTCATTTGATGTTGCTTGTCTTTAAAACACCGTATTTATCCTGAAAAATAACAACTTCATCTCGATCAACTCCAGAGAGGTTCATAATATCAGCGAGTTCATCTTTAGTCGCGCAATTTGAAAAATCAATGTCATCTTTTTTTCTTCTTGTCCTTGACAAAAGATCTTCCGTAAATATCAATTATTATATTTTAAGATCTGTTTAAAACGACGCGGTTACTTGTATAATGCACGACTTTATGAGGTGGTAATGCTGATTTTGACATAGCGTCAAGTATATTAATTACTTCACGACTACATATTGGTGGATCAGTTAGTGTTTGTGTTGGCAATGATGAATACCAGACTGGAGTTTTTATTGTGTTTATATATCTTAAAATTTCAATTGGTGGGCCAACCCATGCAAGTCAAATAAACGATTCCAAGTGGATCAATTGCGTATGCCACCCAGTGAGTACCAAGCCCTGAATTATCATCAAGATTTATGATTCTTGTTTCAAAATTGTTTGGTTCTTGTTTTAATTGGTCACGCATAAAAACACCTCTAAAATATTTTATATTTAATTTTTTAGCAGCTTTGAGTAAATCAAAGTTAGACACTGGACGGATTAACGAATTGTTCCAGGAAGTCTCAGACCTTTCCCGTATCGATATGGGGTTCCCGGTAATCTTAGACCCCTTCCCTTTTTTATATCCTTGTCCTGTTATTTTATCAACAAGCATACTACCAACCTTTCCGGCAGTACCGCTTAAAAAACCAAGAGCAGGTGTGTTTGCAATGACTGGAACTGCAGCGTCTATTAATCCTGGTATAGCTGCAAGAAGTGGAAATATAACACCAGCTTTAACTATATCTTTAATAGCTCTCAGAGAAAAATGAAGTTGAACTCCCGTTTTTGATTCTAAAGCCTTATTAAAATGTTTAAGTTGAGTCTTGGTTAATGATAATTTGTTTGGTCCACTACTAGAAATTTGATCTTGTTTTAGTGATATTTCTATTCCGCATTTACTTGCAAGTTTTGATTGTAATTTTTTCACCTGACCGGGAGTTAGAGTGACATTAACGTGACTATACGACATTTTTATAATATCATGAGTGATTTAATTACATGTTTTCTACTGAAGCGTCAACAACTCGCATTCGTCCACCAGCACCTTCAAGTAACATTTATTTATCTGAAAGAATAACCGCAATTGCGCTGTAACCATCAGCGGGTACGTCGTTTTCTCGAACTCGAAAATGTATATCAACAACAGTTTGTCTAGATAAATCAAAATGTTCCAATGAAAAGTAATAGATCGGATACAGATTTCTAAAATCTAACTGCGATATTTGTAAACCGGTATCTATATTTTGATCACGTCCCGTAAATGGCATCAAACGATGATATGCACGTGCTACATGATTTGTGGTATAATCTAATAATATATACTCAGCTGGCTCTTGATGTCCGTTTATCCTTAAGGAAACATCGGTAACCCTGAGTTGGTCAAACGTCATATGACTATATTCTTGCGAGTTTAATCGATTATTATTTTGCAAAGCAATATAAATGTGACTCGGTGCAAAAACACCCTGTTGTGATGCTACATGCCATGTAAATACACCTCTAAGGGTGCTCTGAACACTATCTGTGGTCATTGTTAACCATGACAACAGTGATTTACCACCTTGGTCCATAAATAAATTAATATTTGTTCTTCAGCAATTGTTGAAGTCATTACCGGCATCCACAGTGAAAGTTTTGTTATATTTACTTTACCATCATCAGTAAGACCACCCCACCCCCAACGCCAGATTGCGTCGTTATCATTGCCTTTTCGTTCAAGTACAACTGTATGCTTAGCCCCGAAAATAACCTTTCTAACATTTCTACAAAATCCAAAAATATGTGATAGTGGAATCGCGCATGAAAATCTTCTACGTGTTCCTAACAACATTGATGCACGTGTTGCAAATCCTAAATTGAAATTTGCATTAACACTTCCTATAATATCAAATTCAGCAGCTGGTCTAGCTGCATGTTCAAAATCATCTGGTTGTGGACCAACTGCAGTATTTTGTGGTGTCCGCATTTTAGTATATTGAACATGATTAGCATTGTTGGTAACATCTTTTGCAAACATAATTGATGGACCAGCTGATCTTGTATAATCATCAGAATATCTTGCTAAACATATTATCGTTGTAGCAATGTCGACGTCTTTCTGAATTGATTCAATATTTTTCCATCAGTCATATATGTAGCGCTGTCAAACAACGCCATAATTCCATTGTTAACAAAACTAACACGTAGATTTTCACCATACGGCGTATCGGCTGCAACATTTTTTACAAATTCCCCTTCTTCTTCAATAAATGCTTCAGCAGGTAAGAAGTATCTGATTGTATCGTGAACTTGTAATTCGATTCTTCCACGTTGATTTAATTCCCTTGCGTCATAAGAATACAATTGATAATCACGTATAGATTCATCTTTGAGAACTGGTGCATCCATATCCAACGCCGGATCGGATACACTTTTGAACATTTTATTATAATTGTTATCGTCTAACACGAAGACCACTTCCTGCTATTAAATTTGCCGTTATATTTTTCTCTGCTTCACCAGCCAACACTAATAGTTTTTTATTTGCGGCTTGATTTATTATTTTACTGACATTTGAAGGCACTTTATTAACAGCCAACTCTGCTAGTTTTGTTATTTGGGGCTTGATTTACTATATTACTTACATTTACAGGCATTTTATTAACAGCCAATTCTGTTAGTTTTTGATTTGCATATTGATTTATTGCTTTAGCGACATTTACAGGCATAACTTCAGTATTAGGTGGTTGTGTTTTTTTCGTACTAATTGAGCTAGTCTATCCTTGCCTGTCGAGAACGCTTTAAAGGCAAGATTACGAATGTAGTCGATGCCTTTATCACGAACAGCATCAATAGCCTTCATCCCTAATTGTTTTGCAATCTGTATTGCTTTTGGGGCCATCCTTTTGAAGAAGAAAAAAACATAACAGTATCACCGAGTCCATCTCCGTAAATCGCTTTGTAAGTTGGTAATCGTGAGTTTACTACCCTGACCATTTACAGGTCCACGTTGGGCAGTGTGTACAACCATTTTTAAATTATATACTGATTAATTAGTTGTTTAGTCTCTGTGATAATCATCAGCAATTTCATCGATGAGAGAACGATAAACATTGATATCCATAATACCGCCAGTAAACAACCATGGACAAATATCAGATATTTCATTAATGATTTCAGTCGAATTATTTCCTGCACGTTTTCCTCCATTCAGAACTTCTAATCTATCCACCTCAGAAAGAAGACTGTCAGGACAGATTCCTAAACCGCTTCATCCTGGCATAGTTGAGTAAAAACCACTTCCAGTAGCGCCTGACTTAGGTTCGCAAATTTCGTCAGGGTCATCATGCTGCTGTTTAGCTTCTTCAACAGTTACATTTTTTCTTTAGCTTTTTTTTAAAATACATTTTATCTCTATGTCTCATTACTTCTTGTTTAAAGTCAATAAAATCCTGACTAGTAGTATCTAAAGAATCTCGATTTTTGTGGGCGGCATATACTGTAGCTATCCATTTCTTAGGTTCTACATCATCAACAAAATCCTCATTCAATATTTTTTTTTAATTTCTAAAAAGAGCAGCAGTAATTGTTGTTGATACTCGATTATTAAGTAATGGATATTTGTTCTCATTAAATATATTTCTATAAACACTCGGGTCTTTTTGCTGAAGAGATTCTAGTTCTTGTAGCCAAGTAAATTGTGACTCGGAAGATTGTGGTTGTTTTTGTTGTCGTTCTATTTGCTGCTGTGGTGGATGAAGTGGAAAAGAATGTTCTTGCTGGGAAGGTTGTGGTTTAGGTTGAGGTTGAGGAGGTTGTCGTCTAAATCGAGCACTTGAAATATATTTTTCTATTTTATCTGAATATGTTAGATATATAACATCACCATTTGGGATCTGATATTTTCTAAATTGTATGCGATATATCCATTTGTACCAGGTTTCTCTACTTGCAGGTTTATCATAATCAGGTTTTAAATCTCTCTCTCTAAAATTATAACTTGAAACCGCAAACGCAGCTAACTTACTTAATTCCGTTTTTCTTTCTATTGCCTTAATAGCCATATCATTAAATTTTTCAAGTAATTTAAACTGTTCTTCTGGTTCTGCTTCTTCTTCTCTTAGTTTTGGATTTGGTGTGAGAGCTTTTTTTTATTTCACCAATACCTTCAAGTATTTCTTCATCTGCGGGGAGTGGCTGAGCAGCAGCTATATCAGATGGAAGTTTTTTTTTGTTTTCTTAATTCTTTCTGCTATTTTTCTAGTATCAGCGGCAGTCTGTTCTAACGTTGGGTGAAGACCTTCAGTTGCTTCTGCAACTCTTTCAGTACACCTTTGTAATAGGTTTAAGTAATTTTTCTGTACCTTCTGCATATTCAACTTGTGCTTCTTGACGTTCTTGAAGTTTTTGTCTAAGAGAATCACGAACAGGCAAAAACATTTTGATAGCTTTTAATCTTTCTCTAGCTAATCTAGCTGTATAAGATTCAGCACCAGATGCCATTTATTGATATATAAATAATGATCTAAATAATGATCTGATTGCAGCAGCAGAGGACGCGCGACCTCAAATAAGTGTCCAGAAGGGTAAACAAAAACGCGCATAAAAATGTTAGAAAAACACTAAAGACAAAGACAAAGTAACAAAAAAAACTACCCCCCAAGAGATACTCTGGGAGAGAGACTCTCGGCAAAGTTAGAGACTTTGGTTTGACGTTACTGACCTTATTTTTTTATTTTTTTAGTATGAGGTTTTCAGTTTTCAAAGTTACGTTTCAGCAAAAGATCTGTTCACCTCCTCTGCTGCTAAACAAAACAACTATAAAATGACAGTCAAGGGGCGTGTTTTGTGTCATCAGTATTAGTAGTATCGACACTTACTGGCTTAGAGCATAATTACACTGCGCCAACCATAACAGTACTATTCGGAATGAACCATGATGTCATAATTAATAGTGAAAGCATAAGCGTTGTAACATCATACATCAACATTTGTCCATTGATATAGACAACATGCTTAAGTAAGCATATCCCACATTGTAAGTACATGTAGTTCGCGACAGAACAGTAGTAGCTATAACATCCGTCACGTAATCGATACATCACTAATGAAATTTAGTAATAAACATCATGAAATTATGATGAATAAAGGTAAGAAGTAGTCCAGTAAATTTACTTCTCGTATCGAATATGATAATAATATTTGTTTGATTACAGGCAGTGGCCTGCAAAATGAGCAGCAGGACAAGTCTCTTGCATTTGAATTTGATTAAAGCAGAGGTGAAATGAAGAAATGTGCATACTGTAATGTTTTGTTATGTCCTTTCCGTTTTAGGAGAGGAACAGCGTCAAGCGTTTCCATCGAGCGTTAATTTATTATGTTGAAAAGACGATAGTTGATCGTCATTATCTATTCTATTTTCGCTCCTAAAAGAAATATCTAGCTGTGATATATCTAAATTGGATAATATTAGATAATTTACTTTAAGCACCATAAGGACTCACTTCCGTGTTTCGAAAATACATACCTGCCACATCCAACAATCATATATCCATTACGTCTTTTGACTTTCGTCGATAACTGCTTTACTCTGTGCACATTTATGTTACACCTATATCAAAGAGCATTTGTGGTTAAGTTGTAATCTGGGCACAAATGGTTCTAATTTCGAAACAAGCGGGCATGACTACATCGTGCCCGTCTGTGCTTCCCTGTGTCCATTATCAGCATAGGTTAGGGATACAGAATTCAATTTTGGATATGACTGTGTGGTCTGTAGTTGTGCACAACCGTTTAAATATTCTATATCATCCTTCGGCATGTGCCCAGATTGGTGGTGGAGCATCTTTTTAAACAAAAATATCTTGCTCTTCTGGAGGAGAGGACATGTGTCTGAATGATGCGTTGGAAACTATCAAGATCTCCTTCTTTTACCCATTTATAAACTAACTGAACACGAAAACAAATACAAAATTAAATTGCAACAGCTCTTGCTGCTGTATCAGTCAGTGAGCATATTGGGAGCGCTTTCGTTCAGAAGGATATGCAATCATGTGCAATTGCCCAAATTAATTTATAGACATGATGTCTTCAAAATGCTTTAACATTAATCCCAGATTTTTAAACATTTGTTTCATCCATCTGTAACAGTTAATATTTTGAAATTCACTGTCATGTTATCGTTTCTGATAGAAACCGCTCTGTTAAAAGAAAAGAGACCACGTACGTTGTGAACACATTTAATACAATAATAAAAGTGAAGTCCATTATCTTGAATGCATAAATTTGTTGCTTTTTACTTTTTCTACTTTTCTTGACGTACCTTAAATCTCAGTCAATAACATGTACAATAGGATATTTACGATCAGAAACACATAAAAACACATAAAGCTATTCCTCAAAGACTAACAACTTTATATTAAGTTTGTGTGATGTATTGATTGAAAATTTCGTCACAACATGTTTTTAATGATTATGTGTGTGAGTAATTAAACTTTTTAACTTAGTTTTCTTTAAATATTAGTTATATCTATTTTTAATTAGTGTAACAGCAGTTGAACGTGAATTTAAGTCCTATACTATAAACAAATTAAAAGATAATCTCATCTTAAAAATAACTGCGAGGAAGAGAAAAGAAAATTCTTAGACCAGGCATCAAACACCTTTTGACCTACTGAAGTTTGCAAATGACCGATACATATCGATGAAAAACAAAATCAGTGCATCAAAGTCGTTTGAAGTAGAGCAATAATTTTAATTCCAAATTGAAATTTTCAGCACCTCGAAAGGTCAAAAAATGCACGCGCTAAATGCATGCAATGAGCACGATATTCTTTCTCTTGTAAATGCCACGGAATCGACTACAAATGAACTTTTGTATACTGTATTTTTAAAGATGAAACTATTGATTTAAAGGAATAATGAAGCGATTTTTAAACTCTCTTTAGGATTTAATTTTTTAAAATCTTTCTTTTTGTTGAGAAACTGTGATTATTTATTACGATAAATCGCATTTGCTCTTTCTAAAGTTTCTTTTTATTATTGTGCCTTCACAAAGGGAATCATCTGATGTACAAAGTATTTGCGCTAGAGCAGCAAGGATTTCAGATTTCGTGAATAAATATACCAAAACGACAGTTCCTTCGTTATTAAAATACTAAGCCTTCTGAAATATCTAAAACCAGACACTCATTAGTGTTGGCTTAACGTGTATATCATCTTCTGGTATTGTGACCACAAAACGCCTTTTCAAGAAGTGTTTGGAGGACTAAAATGATTAGTTGCAAAAGACATACTTAGTATTCACCATCTTCATGTGATGAGAAACGAAGGAAAACTGACGTCTTCGTTTTGTTTCATATTACTTCTCGAATAGGTGTCTATTTCTTCTCGTCCCATCTCTTTTATTACCTATGAGACAGACACATACATTAATAAATTAAAATGCGTGGAACTGTAACCGACCTGTTGTAGATTAGCTTAACCACTCCTGTTTTTGTCTAAATCTTGAATGTATTTAATTGCTGTTTGAGTTTGAAATTTGCTTAGAAGTAGAGTGCTTATTCATTAAGCAGAGTGTAAGAAAAAAGTTCACTTACTGGTCCAAAACCTATACTCTATTTGACAAGTAACTGAAGTTTAAATCCAGTCATATGACATGCAACTGCACATTTTATATGTAGGCCAAGTTCTTGTCCTAAGAGGGATGTACAATATCTTTAATTAAATTCCAAAATTAAACTATACATTTAACACCATTGTAAAGAATGTGAAAACAAAATAGGAAATGTAATAAATGCAAAACCACTAAAGTGTTTTGTTCCGAGTCGGGGAAATCAAATCGTTTTTTAGGATTATTGAAACTATTGTTTGCACATTTTACGATATATTTTAAAACCCATGTTCGTCTTGCATGTCCTGGCATCAATGACATCCTTGTTTTAAAGATTGGTAAACCATCTCTGATTCTGTTTTCCGTTAAAATATTTGCATTGGATAAATACAATGAAAACGTTTGATACACTGTAAATAAACATACCTTTACTCCTTTTCATTATGCTCCCATATATCATTCTATACTTTTGTTATTTAATATTAGAAAGTCAATAAGAAAACCTGCACAATTATTGAGCCTGGAAACTAAATATTAGTGATATATTTCGACTACGAAGCCATTTTTAAGAATAGAAATCATACGAATATGCAATGCATGTTTTCTTTTTTGTGTTTGTTATGATCGCTGTTCAGCGTCATCATGTAAAATGGTTCTTTGTGATTTTCCTACTGCACCCTTTAGGTTAATGAATTAATTGAACTAACACAGTCTTTCATGTAACGCTAGTCTGTTTAAAAACCCATACTTCATAGCAATTAATCCTTCAAGATTGAACTGGATACCAAATAATTATATCCACAATATATAATTCTGGAAAAATATACAAAATAATGATTTGCACATTATAAAATTTTTGGGGAATATACGAAATTCAGTAATATCTGGTAATAAACAAAATATCTCTACTTTTAGTGAAAACAAGAATGGCCAATTCAGCTTTATCCCAGAGATTTCAGTTCAGCCATTCCCCAGAAATCGGTCATACACGTTTACATTAAAAACATACTTTAATCCCAAAGTACAAAATTGTAACTGAGTACGAGTCTACGTAAACCAGATACCATCACTTGATAGCCGTTTAAATCATAATGCTGTTCATGATAGCCGTTTAAAACACACACACACACACACACACACACACACACACACATATATATATATATATATATATATATATATATATATATATATATATATATATATATATATATATATATATATATATATATATATATATATATATATATATATCATCATCATCATCATCATTGGCGACTCGGTCTCAAAAGACCATGCGAATAGCGCCCTTGGGGTGTTGCCTGTCTCTGTTGGCAACGTCTGCTGTGGCTGTGCAGGCCTATACGTGAGTGACAGTCCCTACTGCAGTTGGTGCAGACATACTGGGAAGTCTGCATTACAGTGGTTGCTGTTGCGTTCTTCTTTCTCTTACGTTTCTCTGCCACCAACTGGCCTCTCCTCGCATCAGCGACTGATATGCCATTGTTTACCATCAGTCTCCAGGTGCCTCGGTCCTCAACCAGCTCTTCCCAGCCATCGGGTGAAATGTTGCATGCCTTCATGTCCCTCTTGCACACATCTTTGAAACGGAGTGAGAGGTGTCCGACTCTTCTCATGCCAGTGGCCAGCTGTCCATATAAGATGTCCTTTGGCAGCCTTCCATCCTCCATGCGTCGGACGTGACCCAGCCATCGAAGGCGGCGTTTAATTAGCAGGGAGTACATGCTGGGGGTACTTGCACACTGTAGGATCTCGCTGTGTGGAACACGGTCTTGCCAGCTGATTTTCAGGATGCGTTTTAGGCACCGTATATGGAAGGAGTTGAGCCGGCGTTCTTGCCTCATGTAGGTACTCCACGTCTCACTTCCATATAGAAGGGTGCTGAGAACGCAGGCCTGGTAGACTCGGACCTTGGTGTGCTCTGTCAGCGCGTTGTTTTCCCAAACCCTCTTTGTTAATCGAGCCATGATGGTGTTTGCCTTTCCAAGCCTTCTGTTCAGCTCCATATCAATCGAGAGAGTGTTGCTGATGGTTGACCCTAGGTAGGTAAAGTTGTTGACTGCTTCCAGGGTGACACCGTTGATTTTGATTGAAGGGGCAATGGTGGTATCTTGCACGCTGACATTTGTTTTTTCCAAGCTGATTGTGAGACCAAAGTGCGTGCAGGCAACAGCAAAACGGTCTCCCAGTCTCTGGAGGGCTTCCTCGGTGTGGGCCACAAGAGCTGCGTCATCTGCAAAAAGCATCTCCCTGATGAGCACAGCTCTCACTTTGGTCTTTGAGCGCAGTCGTGCCAGGTTGAACAGGCTCCCATCAGACCTGGTGTGTAGATATATGCCATCCGTGGACGTGTCGAAGGCGTAGGACAGGAGCAGGGAGAAGAAGATCCCAAAAAGTGTTGGTGCCAGCACGCAGCCCTGCTTCACACCACTGTTAATTGGGAAGGAAGTTGAGGATGATCCATCATACAGGACTGTTCCCTTCATATCTGCATGGAAAGAGATTATCATGCTGAGGAGTTTTGGGGGGGCAACCGATCTTACTCAGAAGTTCAAAAAGGCCCTTCCTGCTGACCAAGTCAAAGGCCTTGGTGAGGTCGATGAACATCATGTAGAGTGGTTGACCTTGCTCTCTGCTCTTCTCTTGGAGTTGTCGTAGGGAGAAGATCATGTCTGTCGTCGACCTGCCTGCTCTGAAGCCGCACTGTGATTCCGGGTACACACGGTCTGCCAGCAACTGCAGCCTGTTGAGTATGATGCGGGCGTACACTTTACCAACAATACTCAAGAGCGAGATCCCTCTGTAATTATTACAGTCACTGAGGTCGCCCTTGTTTTTGTAAAGGGTCACAATTGTGGCATCACGCATGTCTTGGGGGACTACTCCTTCCTCCCAGCAGCGGCAAAGTAGCTCGTGCAGTGGTTTAATCAATGCTGGTTTTCCACGTTTGATAGCTTCGGGCGGGATGCTGTCACTACCTGGTGCTTTGTCGTTTGGAAGGCAGTCAATTGCTTTGCTGAGCTCCTCTAAGGTTGGCACTTTGTCGAGCTCTTCCATGGTGGGCAGATTCTTTATGCTGCTGAGGGCTGCATCAGTGACTGACGTTTCTCTGGAGTATAGCTCTGAGTAGTGCTCCACCCATCTGGCCATCTGTTGCCCACGGTCTGTGATCTTCTCTCCCGTCAGGGATTTCAGGGGAGCGACTCCTTTCACTGTAGGGCCTAGAGCCTTCTTGATGCCACTGTACATGCCTTGGATGTGTCCGGACTCGGCACTGCGCTGGATCCCTTCACACAGTTGTTGCCAGTGCTCGTTCGCACACTGTCTAGCAATGCGTTGGGTGTTACTTCGGGCACTTCTGAGAGCAGCAAGCGTCCGTTCATTAGGGCATTTTTTGTAAGCTATGAAGGCTTTTCGTTTCTCCTCGATTTGTGGTTCCATCCTTGATAGGTGTGCATTGAACCAGTCCTGGCTGGGTCGTTCCTTCTTGCCAAACGTTGACATAGCTGTAGTGTAGATGGCACCCTTCATGGCGTTCCACTTGGCTGTAGCGTCATACTCAGGCAGGTCCTGGAGAGCCTTGCTCAGGGCAGACACATACTCCTCCACCTTGGCAGGGACTGACATCTGTGCAGTGTTTATGTGAGGACATCCTTTTGGTTTTGTGCGGTGTAGCACGTGTGGCTGTAGTCGCACTCTGCTGCTCACAAGGGCATGGTCGGAGTCACAGTCTGCACTGTGGTAGGTTCTGGTGGAGAGGACGCTGTTAAGGGCAGAGCGCCTGGTGATGACCAAGTCGAGTTGGTGCCAGTGATGAGATCTGGGGTGTTTCCATGACACTTTGTGTTGTGGCTTACACTTGAAGAAGGTGTTTGTGATGCACAGGCCATGGTAGGTGCATAGCTCCAGCAGTCTCTGGCCGTTTTCGTTGGTCTTTCTAGTGTCATTATATCCGAGGCAGGTAGGCCAGGACTCGTGGTCTGCACCTACTCTGGCATTAAAGTCGCCGAGGAGGAATAGTGGTTCATTTTTGGGGCATCCTTTGATCTGTTCGTCCAGCTGCCCATAGAACTGATCCTTCATGTCTTCTGATGACGTGAGGGTTGGGGCGTAGACACTGATGATGTTGACAGGACCTGAAGTAGTGGTGAGGCGGATGGACAAGAGACGCTCAGTGCCCCCTGTTGGAGGTTCAACCGAGGCCAGGAGATTGTTTTTGATGGCAAAGCCCACTCCATGCTGACGGGGCTCCTCAGGTTCTCGACCCTTCCAGAAGAAGGTGTAGTTTTCCTCTCTGAGGGAGCCACTAGAGGCGAGCCTGGTTTCCTGGAGGGCAGCTATGCTGATATTTAGTCTGGTGAGTTCTCTATCGATGATGGCCGTCTTTCTGGTGTCGTCCACTTCTCTGAGGTCGTCGGAGATGCCTGTACACATGGTGCGCACATTCCAGCTTGCAAATCGAAGAGCTGGAGTCTTCTTTATTGGTTTCTTGTTTCTTTTGTCTGGTGTGGAATTACCGTCTGCTTGTCATGCTGAACAACACACTGAGCTCCAGACACCCACTGGAGCAGGCAGACGATGGCGGGTCAACACGTTATTGACCGGGGGCTGCCCGGCTTGAGGCGGGCGATAGTTGGCCAGTGGGACACGATGATCCCTCCCACCGTCAAAGCTGACCCGTGGCGCCCCTTCCCTACGCCAATCGGGTGGGACTTATAACCCGTAAACTGTCAGCTTCCGTGTTGTTTCCTCACTCAGTAGCGAGACTGGAGTGTCCTCTCCAGGGCGCAAGCCTGGGCGTGGAATATGGAGATCCTGGGCTGCCCAGACGTCAGGATCCCCCTCTCGTCCTTGCTGGTGTGGTCCAAAGGAATGCTGAGCATGACATTTGGCACCAGTTTGGATGCAGGAGCTGCCAGAAGGAGGTCGTAGTCGACCCCCAGCCGCCTTAGGGGCTCCACTCCTGATTTTCTGTCTGGGTTTACTCCCGTAGCCTTTCCTTCTCCCGAAGATATCCACAAGGCAGTGGAGCCATAATCCAATGGATGGGACTTGGTTGGTTTTGAATCAGAGTTTCCTTCTCCTAGATGAACTGCCTGACAAGGCTAACGAGCTTCATCTGCCCGGGTTTGGGGTCAGAGTTTCCCTTCTCTTAGACTGGTTGCCTGCCAAGGCTAATGAGCCCAGTCTGCCCACCCAGTTATACCGCCGGGTACTCGGTCGCGCCACACAGCAGGCTCTGTTAAAACAGGGGGCACCGCGTGAAGGTGCTGCTGTGGACACAATAGTGTAGGAGAGGCCATATGCAAGTAACCTCCTGCCCCGCAGAGCGAGACAGTGGTCCTGCGGCGATCACTACACCTGGGAAGGAGAGGCTATGGGAGACGCTTCACTTTCCTTTGGCAAGCGGGACGTCAGGCCCAGGCCACGCACCCCCCATATATATATATATATATATATATATATATATATATATATATATATATATATATATATATATATATATATATATATATATATATATATATATATATATAAGCTGCAAATGGAGGGACTTTCAATGTAATTTAGAAAGCTAGGTTGTAATTCTAATGATCAATAGCTAAAAGATAATTATAATTCTACTTATTACAAGTTTAATTTGAAAATGTACAGTTTATGTTTTGTTGTCTTTAAAATGTCTCTTGATTACGGTTATTTTGCTGGACTCACAGAATAAAATTCGCGGGTATATGCCTAAAAAGGAAACAATTACCGACTCTCTCGGAGCATGCATAATCCATTTCCTATGCAAAATTTCAACACATTCAGTTCATATCAAAATTAAATGGCTCCCTGCATAAAAGAAATAAATCACTCATCACAACAGTATAAACACCCTCAAGAAAAAACACATTTTACTGCATAATGGGATTGAATAAAATATGTCATGTACATCCATTGTTATACGACTCTCAAAGCTTGCTGTGTTCACTTTAAATAATGGAGTCTTTGGGCTGAATAAACGTTTCACCGGATCGCTCGGTTTGATGACATTATTTGCTCGAACAATTGAACAAGAGAGATTTTGTTTTCGCCATGCCTTTGAAAACAAGTATGATAAACATCCATCCTTTAAAAGACGCCACATGCATTAATTGCTTTTATTACTTCAAAGATTGCATCAAGCACTTAACTTTAAAAGGAAGCAGTATTGAGTGGTGGCTAGGGATGCTCCCCTCTATCTGCTGTCAATCAAATAGGACATTTATCGTTTCGGTTTTCATTATTTTTTATTCTGTCTGAGGCAACAAAGAAATTAGAAGCTGAGCATTTGTGAACAAGTTTCACCCATAAATCAGAAATCTTGAAATTAATTTAATGCAAACAATTCTATAATTTCTTTTGTTTTTGGAAAAACATTCAAAATGACATCTGGGATGGCAGATACAGTATCGTGGACCTTCGTTGTTGTTGTCTTGCAGGGTCAAGAATCCCCTAATCGCATATATTTAAGAATCGGTGGATAAAGGTATATGACCTCAGTGTAAATACAAAACGTTTATGAAATTGCAGGGCTAAATGTTATGCAATTTTCCATCTTTATGGATAGAGACTTATAAAAGCCACCTCCAACTTGGCGACACTTACAAGTTCTTGAACCTGTTTTATTTTCCTTTTTAGCGTGACTCAGACTTTCTTTTAAATTGAATGATCAGCACGGGTGTGCTAATTGTAAAATACTCATACATCAGTTTCTAATATTAAGTTCTCATATTGCACGCATCATATATATATATATATATATATATATATATATATATATATATATATCAATATATCCCAAATTTGTGATTTCAACGGTGTTACACACGAACTCATTATCGTATACATATATGGGCGTGTATAAATACTTTTCATGATAAATATCTTGTGTAGTTGAGTATACAAATTATTGGTGCTGGTAGATTATATGACCACTCGATATAGTCTTTTAATTGCTTTATTTTCTAACATGAACATTCATGCACATAGATTGTTTAATCCATGTGACAGATACAAATGCACAAAACAGAAAATGTTTTACAAATGACTTAGAGAAACAGAGAAGTGTGCCTTTTGTTTTAAACCCTATTTAATTGCAGAAACCTTGACAAATACAAATATATGATTTGTGGAATATACTAGAAAACAAAAGTTTAACAGAACACAGCCTCCCCGCGTGCCACTTGTCTGTCAAATAAATCAGTTAGCAAATCGAATTAATTTGAAACGTTCTGGCACAGAATCACGCTAGAAATATCAGTCTCTTGCTTCGTACGATGTAATTTAGTATATATATTTTTAAAATCGTTTAAAATGTTTATAGAATTGTCTGCAATAACCATATTAATAATCTGACGCATTCACAACATGTTCATGTACCACTGAACAATAATGAAATTTGGATACGTGTTCACCAATCCTAGTATCCGAGTGAAGTAAATATGGGAAAGCTCCCGAGCAGCAGGGTATCGCTGTTGCATTGTTTGAGCTGTCGTTGTTCTAGTCATACCGTGTCGATAGTATCTACATATTCAGTCCAACATTGTTTCATCACGTCGGCAAGCCTTTTACCAGCAGAAACTCTACCGGGTTGTTGAATCATCGTGATATGAGTCACTTCCACAAATTGTCCTGACGACTCATATAGTGATTGTTGTGCTAAGTATCATCAATTTTGTTTGTTTGTGTGTTGTTGTTGCTGTTGTTGTGGGGTTTAACGCCATTTTTCAGCCCATGATAGACTATACATGGCGACCAGTATTAATGGTGGAGGAAGAACCCAGGAAAACCCCGGAATGAACCACCGACCCACGAAAAACTACTGGCAACGTTTCTCACATAACCACATTGGCTGAATCCGAGAGTCGAACCGGCGCAGACAGAGGTGAGATGGCAGTGATCCGTAACGGAGAACGCTTTAGACCACTCGGCCACTCGGGGCCCCAATTTGTTTGTAACTTTTCTTAGTTGTTCGTTTCAAAATTAATTTGCCTATATGCAACCATGCCAGCTGCAATAGATATTTGTACCGTAGCAAAGGATTATTCAATAGACAAGAGGAAACTGGGGGCCAGGATGACTACTCCGTTAGAATATACTCTGCTTGGAAACAACACATCAGTTACAAAAAATCGTGGACGTCCTGCGAATGATTTTAAGAAATGGAACAATCATTGAGCCTTCTTTCTCGTAAATTATCATCAACCTTTATATTTGGCACGGTACGGTACGGAGGACTCCTTACACCAAGCGCGCTGCATAAGGAGTGAAAGTGATCGAGAGTTCTTCCGCATTGATGCATGTTCTGCTTGCACCAATTTTATAAAGTTTTGTGGAGTTGGAATTTACGTGTCCTTAAAATTTGAAGTTCTGTTGCACGTGTGTACCCTGGAGGTCAAGAGGATGTTCCAACAGAAGAAGATGAAACCACATTTACCACCAAGGCGAATACGACACAAGAGCACCCGACGGTTAACACCTTCTTTAGCTGGCAGCGATGAAGTGCCAGCTGGGCGAAAACAAGAAGATTTATCCACAGTACAGGAACTGAAAATAAGAAACGCCTAGCAGACTTAGATGCGAACCGCAAAATAAAACAAAAACTTTACATAAGAACGCACCGCCAGGGTCAATTGTAATGCGAAAATGATGCTGTAAAATTGGGACAAAACTCGATCACGTCACGCTAATATACCAAAGCAAGCCGAGTAAACAACTGTCCGCATAAATGCTAAAAAACATGATTCTCAGTGTCTCCAAGCTAAAACATTTAAAGGAAATATGATATCGGCCGAATCGCAGATAAAAACCGCTGCCTGTCAAGACCTGATATCCGCCGACGAGAGAGACGCAATGAACATCGTTGCTGCAGAGAACATGCTATAAATATTAACATGAATGCTTATAATAGTAGGGAACTAGATAGGTGCACACATCCTAGTACAGAAAAATGTTTCATATGGGTAAATGTTAGAATATTTATTGGAATTACGACAACGTTCTCTAACAGGCCTTGTTATCTTTTTAACTTTGCTTAAAATTTAGTCCCACACAATCCGATGCCCACTTATACCCAGTGTTAAAAGTGCTAAAATAAGATGTTACAACAAAAAGAAGTTGAACTGAACAATGTGATTCTGCGTATACAACCATCATAAGAAAACAGTGGTATTCAACATTAGTTCTCATTAAAAACATTTTATCTCGCTCCAAAGCGAAGTTAATTTCTTGCAACAAATATTTTCGGAATACGTGGTTAGACCTGATATTAACAAGAACCGGACTTAAATATCTAAAGCTGTCAGAAAATGTGTGCGTAATGTTGATATGATGAAGGATCAGTTTTGAACACAATTAATGGCAATAACTAAAGGTATATGTCATAAATTCTTCGAAAACGATTTTCAGTTTGTGTTATATTTGTGTTCACCCGAGTTCCTTCCAGTTTATATGGCATTTAATTTAATTATTCTGATACAATTCAATGTAGACTTAATTTTGAACTTTTAAAATGATTGTAAAAGTGTTCACATTAATGGCAATATCAGCATTCAAGTCGTGAAATCAGAACTACATGCTTGTAGTCTCTTAAAACCTTAATTCGAACATTTTACCAGTCCACACGCGTTAATTCAAATTATAAAAAAACACCGGAGGTCATATGTTTCCGACACGATAATTTTTTTAAAAATAAAAATATATTTCATTATTCTGTTTACCGTAAGAAAGATAAAATTTATTTATGTAAATCTGATATTGACATCGCACCGGAAAATCCATACTATGCAGATTTCACAGTTAACTGCCTTCGAGGGCCCATGGTGCAAAACATTTGCGCTGTAAATCCTGGTATAGATTTTCTGGATAATCATACTTAGGTTGAAATTAATTAGAATTCTTATAAATAAATGAGATCCTCTGGAACTTATATTTGATGTAGACAGTACTGGACAAAAGGTTTAGAGAGTACTTGTTGCTTGCATCAGACCTTTGGCTCACTGGCTTAAATACTTCATACTAAAACATTTTGTGGATGGTTCTAAAAGTAATTTCCACAAAAAGTATACTTTTTCTTATCGGTTCCACAAATGTATGTTATTTTGGTTTCAAGCTTACTGCGACTAATATATTGTTGAATACTGATCAATACTGTTTTTGCCATGTCTGGTTTCGTTATCTAATCTTAAAGAAAGTAAATCCTAACGTAAACACGAAAACAAAAGAATGGAGTCCAATTGTAACTACGAGACATGTAAGTTAACGCAAAATACTGATGAGTTATTTTTTATTTGAAGCAATCTTTATAGCTCTCGATAATCAATTAATAAGACATATTCGTTCTTTGCATAAATTGCTGAACAGCGTTTCAACTGAAGAGTAATTGCATCTAACTAGGACCAAATTATACAGTGTATGAACTTGGCAAATCCTAATTTACTTTTGATGTAAT
Organism: Sinohyriopsis cumingii; assembly: GCA_028554795.2. Lineage (NCBI taxonomy): Eukaryota > Metazoa > Mollusca > Bivalvia > Unionida > Unionidae > Sinohyriopsis > Sinohyriopsis cumingii. The sequence goes on along the minus strand of CM068829.1, from coordinate 123,283,165 downwards.
TATTCTTGCTGCACGCTTGGGTCGACTGCCTTGACTCGTTTTTGGAAAGGTACTTTACTACCATCTCATAGGAATGATACATTCGATGATGTGTTAAAAGCGTAATTAAAACAGACAAAAAAAGAAAAGCGACAATTACGTGTGATACGTTTAATTGTTATCATTGCTTAGTCATTTTAGTGACCATGCTTATGGGTGTGTCACTTTATTGATATGTCCAAAGTGTAACCAAAGTTCATACCTATCCATTCCTTGACGGTTTTCTTCTTGTCAATAGTCATTTAAAGGTAACACGTTGTCTAATGCTTTGACATAAGCATATAAATGTTCCTCACACTTAATGAAATATGTTTTTCTTTATCGACCAACTAGCCAGTAAGGCCGAAGAAAACCAAGTCCGAAATATCTTCTGATTTGAAAAACACGATAGCAGATCACCTCTTCTTAAACAAATATGGCATTAGAAAACCATACATTACGACATTAAGATTAATGACTACTTTCAGTCGGTTACTTAGTCTTTGCTAATGTGAGTTATATCGGGAGGACAACTGGTAGTCCTTCAATACTTTATACATTTCTGACATATATATGCATACATATGCAATAAATAAAAACATAATTACTTCAAACAGAGTATGTATGTATGTATGTATATATATATATATATATATATATATATATATATATATATATATATATATATATATATATATATATATATATATATATACACACACACGTGTTTGTTAGTAGTATGTATAAGGGTACCTAAGGTGGGGCAGGGGTAGCGACGGCGCTAATGGATAAACAAGTAGAACATCACCAAGACTTGTCGTCATGGTTTTCAAATCAAGGGTCTTTGTTAGTATTGTTACGTGTTTAGGCTCTTATAAACAGTAACAGGAACAGGTGAAGACAACAAGCTTTGTAAAATTTAATAAATAATTTATTTTCCTAGTAAAACAATGGAAGAATGAGAAAGATAACCTACGGTTTTAAGAATCCAATCCAAAAATAATCCAAGAATAATCCAAGAATTAAAAAGTAGAAGTCCTAGTGACAGAATGTTCTAATGACTTTGAGTTCGTGTCCCGACGAATATCCAGAATGGAAGGCGATGACGTATACAGTAGTCAGTATAGTACTGAAGCGTTAGCAGTTCTTTTTTGAACCACAGAAAATAATATTCCAGTTTTGAATTTAGAATAAAATTACAATAAATGTCTTTGTAAAATAATTCTGTATGAACTCTTAAATATTCCCAGGGAAAAGATCTTATAATTCCATAAAAGAGAATTTCAACTCAAACTGGTCACAAAAAAAAACAAACACCTTTTCGTCTAGGTGTTTAAAAGCCTAACTGAAATTATTTCTCAAAACATCACTATTAAATCTGTCTACTGCGAATTCCGGTAAAACCAGAATTTCGAAATAACAACGTAGAGGCTATTTACATCTCTAAAGTCACGTACTCCCAGTAAAACTTCGATTTACTTTACAAATCCCACACTAAGAAAGACATAACATTTTTTTAAAAAGTCCTTTACCACCAATCATGAAATAAGGTCAGGAACTTTGTCAGCTTTTAGATACAAAATTCTAATATTAGGTTTTCAAAAAACTAAACTGAATTTCTGGAAAATATCAAATCCAGTAAATAAATATTACATCATAATAGCATGTAATGGAATAAAAACATAAAATAAAGAATTAGAACTAACAAACAAACAATTCAATCAAATCAAATATAAATTAAATTAAATATACATACCAGTATTTACACAAGGAGTGAACTAGAATCCTCTCAATCACCATAGAACGTAAGAACCGGGGTAAGAAAGGTAAACAGTAGGATGTCTTTAAACCATGTGTTCGTAGACATTACTTTAATGGCATCTGAGAGTTTTGTAACTGCAACAATCTTTTTTTCCGTTCATTAAACGGCTTTCCAGTTCAGTAAATAACTGCACGTCTTAACTTGCCCATTTTCGGTACAATTCCAGTCCCTATGTCCATTCACAACTCCCATAGCGTTCATGCAAACGTTTATGATTATTAGTTTTCTGTCCTGTTTATGCTGAATGAATATATATTTTTCTTGCTGGTAACTTCTTAAATAGCTCAAGTCACATTTATACGCTTTTTGTATTATTTATTATACCTGTGGCCCTGGGGTGGGGAAGATCAAATGATGAAAAATTACATTAGCAACAAAGTCATATATACTAAATCAATGGTCTTCTGATGCTACTTTAGAGTGGGAGTTTTAATCTTTTAAACCTTATAAAGGGTTAAATAAACTGATAAGGAACCTTTAATGAATATGTTGCCGTTCGGTAGATCGTATGAAAATTGACACATTTTAAGTTGTTTTTATTTGTGTCAAGCATTTACATGGAATTAACACATGATATGATATATGTAATTGACATGAGCTGTTTCCCATGGTTAGACATTGATTGTAACTCATGGGTAACTGTCAATTGGAAGGTTGTTGGGAAGGGTAAAGGGGTGGTTGTAAAGATTGGGGGGGGGGACATGCAAGGCTTTGCGAAGGAAACCTTCGAAGGACTGCTACCACAAAATTGCATTCAATATGTGCCACGCACCATTTTATGTAAATAAAACATGGTTGAATGGTTAGATTAACTGTGATAACAGGGTATGGTTTTTCTCAAAACAAAATGACAATAACAGCTTGTCCATCCAATCGATATTGCATCGTTTAATCCTCTCTTTATAGAAGAAATAGCCGATCAAAGCCTCAGACAGCATTTAAAATATTGTTTTGTAAACGTTACCAAAGTAAACTTAACTCAATTTACAATTTTGTCAAGTCAAAACATATATAGAGCATTATTATACGTTATATTTTATGTGCTACATTTAATTTTTTGTGAGCGTTAAAAACAAATTTGGAATTCAGACTATTTCAGTTTAAAACAAGAAGCTGAAGATTCGACACTGTCATGCGTCCGTATATTGATTTTCTTCATTATTTAACGATCCTATAATGGCACATTAAGACAAATTAAACAACATTGTTAGATGCAACAGGATTCAAAACAATGCACTTATTCATATATAGTTATGATAAAATAAAAAAAGTTGCCTCTCTTTGCTGGACATCTTTATGCTGTCAAATTTGTCCAACAGAACAAAGAAAATTGACCCATGAGACCCAAATTAAGTTAAATTTTGCCATTGATTGAATACTCGTGTACTGATACTAAATAACGTCCCCTGGCATTAGTTCAAATCATGTCGCAAATGTGCAAATTTATCACAAAATTTCAATTGTTCTCCTCAGCAGTTGCCTCATATTGATAAAATGACATCTTACATGTGTACGCACTTAAATGAAGGCATATGGAACTCGTTGAATAATTTCAAGCTTTCCCGGGCCAATGCAAAGTTCAGAATGTTCATATGTATTGTATGCTCTTTAAGATTCTGTATGAGGGTGAGCAATGAAAGAGAAATGATAAAATCAATGCCTTGGAACATGATGTACGCCTTCTGATTTGCAGGAATTAACAATCTGTACAGTGCAAGGAAGTGAGAACGCCTAGGGCTTTGATTTAACTGGCTTCTAAGTCAAAGGAGTCATTAATCACTGTTACGGTTTTATTGAAGCAACCGATGAAGGCTTATGATTATACTTGATCAGTCTTCGCCATTGACGAGAAATTAATCGAAAGAGCCGAAAATGTAGGTCGAGACGCAAAAGTAGTATTTTAATGGGATATATCTCAAGTGAAATATTTTATGACAGACAATTACGTCAAAGTTCTTTGCAGGTTTCTCGTATACATATAAATTCATTGCGAATAATGTAAAACGCATATAATTACTACGCTGGACACTCTAATTCTTCCCATTTTGCAAATGATGAGCCAACTTCATGAGTAAAACCCTGACTCAAGAGCTCAAAACAGCTCAAAAATCTGGTTACACGTAACATCGACTTTTCGACAACATACTGCATACATGCTTCAATTGTCAACATATTTTAAGATGAGGTCTTCATGTGCCTCGCCTAATATTGTCGTTTGTTTTAAACTAGAGAGCAAAGTTTAAATGCCACCTAGCGGTATTATGTCACATTTCTCAACAGTCTTATGTCCTTTCTTCTTGTCTTTATTCGCTATCAACCAATGTAACCAGATCGTCGTCTCCTACATGCTAGGAGCATGCCTCAATAAATCATGTGCATGTGATTTACTTTTTATTGCAAGGGGGTGGATTACATTTCAAATACATTTCATATGAATACTTGCAGCAAATACTAAATTTGAACGAATGATTCAACTATGTTGATATGATGTTCATGTCACTATCAACGTCTCAAAGAGCAGAGATCTTTTTATGTACGTAGCTATTAAAAACCCCAAACCATCTGTAAAATCTGTAAACTAAAGCTCATTGAGATAAATCTCCATACCCAAAATCAAGATATGGTATAATGAAAGAATAATACACAATTTCTTCTAGAAATGTTGTGATCTTCTTTAAATTGAATATTCTCTAAAAGAATCGATTCCTTTATCAACGAATGCTATTTTCTTCGCTGGTGACAGGACTAAATTGGCTAATCAATAGCCTAAGCAGGTACCAGCTGTAGGTTTGCAGCTATATATGATTTTTAAAAAAAATATAAAGGTGTATGTGCTCTCAATGTTTTATTGTGGAGATATTTCATATTACCGATCCGGAGGCCTATTGGTTAGACTGTCCGCCGCGGATGAGGGAGCTAGCGGGTTCGAACACCAGCCGAGTCATACCAAAGACTTATAAAATTGGTATAACATCTGCCTCTCTAGGCGTTCAGCATTAAGTGGTTGGTGTTAGGACAGGTCGGCCTGGTGACAGGTGACTGGGTGGGACATCATGCTACATGTCTGCTGCATGATGCTCTAGTGCTAGACATCACTATAAACTGCCACACTGCAAACATCGTAGTGATATGACTGCAAAATTGTTAAAGCTACGTTAAAAATCCAACACACATATTTCATATCAAATGTAAATAACGTGATTCATACGACTGGTACTGGTATGATTTCGTGGTACGTGTTTAAGAGTCATGCTCTGTGTACATAGTTTTCAATTATTGTAATTTAAAATGACACAACTATCTCCAAAATAAACACATTCATCAGAGAAATTAAGGTAGTATTCTCATTCGATAAAATCAAAATATTAAAGGTCATCTGAACAAGTTCTTTTTACGGGGTTTAAATTTCTCGGTGTTTTGTGAATAATTACATTTTTATTGACCCATAACTTTAAAATTCATTTGAAAATATAGTCTCACAAAAGTGACAGCTCCTTGTGTTTTAAATACTTTGTTCGTCTCCTGCACGAAATCCATAATCATGGGAACCTGATGACAAAAATTAAATTGATGCTGCCTCAATTCCAACTTTCAACACTAGACCATGATATATTACTTCACCATCTCCAGCATGTATTTGGCATTCAAGATACAGCCTTACCGTGGTTCAAGTCCTACTTGGTCAACAGGACACCAATTGTATCTGCAAATGGAATACTCTCCAGCCCAGTTGATCTACGTTGTGGTGTTCCACAGGGGTCTGTTCTTGGACCTGTTCTCTTCATTCTGTACACTCAGTCGCTCTCAAGTGTCATAGATCATCATCCAGTGTCTCACCAATTGTACGCTGATGACACCCAAATATACAAATCTAGCCACACAACTGAAGTGATGCTACCATCCAAGGTGTAGAGAGGTGCATTTCTGATGTGAAATCATGGATGACATGTAACAAGCTGTAGATGAATGATGATAACACTGAGGCCATTCTGATCACAACACAAAGACTTTCTTATTCACATCCTTTAGCTCAAACAATAAATATCAGCAATACCAACATTAAATTCACACAATCAGTACGAAACCTAGGTGTTACTCTGGGCAGTACTCTCACATTGCACCAACATGTCATGAACATATGCAAGGCTGCATATCTTGAGCTGAGACGCATCAGCTCAATTCGCAAATATCTTTCAGTTGATGCCACTAAAACAATTGTGTGTTCATTAGTACTTTCAAGACTGGACTATTGTAACTCAGTTCTGTCTGGTTCATCTCAATATCTGCTCCAGAAACGTCAAAAAGTTCAAAACACAGCTGCTCGGATCATACTTAGAGTACCACGATCAGAGCACACCTCACCGCTACTCTGTACCCTACACTGGCTATCCATTCGATCCAGAATCAAGCACAAAATTTGTTCTCTGTGCTACGTTTCACTGTCGGATTCTAGTCCAACATACCTATCCGACGTCACCGATGTGTACACACCAGCAAAATACTTACGCTCCTCTTCTGACAATCGTATGCTAATTATTCCTACTATGAAAACAAAGTCATATTGACAGCGTTCTTTTGCATACCAGGGCCCAGCAACGTCGAATGAATTGCCCACTGAACTTAGACACAAAGACACAGTGACCCCATTCAAGAGTTCTCTCAAAGCTCACTTATTTCGACTGCAAGAACAAACTTAAAGACCTAATAATGTTTCCTACCTTAAATATTCTCAGCATGTCTTTTATGTTTTCTAATTTCATGGTGTTTATTTTTGTAATCATATCATTATGTTTTTTTTTATCTTATAGGTGTTGTCTAATGTTGTAAAGCACTTAGAGCTTATAAAGAGTAGGCGCTATACAAAGTCCTCATTAATATTATTATTATTAATACTAGAATACGGATTGTGGTTAGAAGTACTACATTCGAGCATACTTTTATGTATTAAATTTAAAATAAATTCACAACTTTATTCCACTAAAGTGACCTTTGGGAACGTCTGAGAATATATTCTACTCCAAGAAATTGTGATTGGTATCTGAAGATATTTTTCTAGACATCTTAAATGTAATGTAATATGTATTCTTATTTTGTAGCAAAAGTGACAAACTTCTAAGAACGAATTCCTTTGAAAAGAGATATTATAACATAACGACAGCCCTATTATGAAAGCATGTGTTGTTGGAGGATGCTATCAGAATAAAATTGAAAATCGGAATATTATTCATGTTGATGGTCAACAATGCCTTAAAAATATATGCAGGCAGGTGGCACATATACTTCCAACATGGATGGGTTCTTGAACCAATCTGTGTTTCTACTAATACAACGGTTTTAAGAAGGTCCAGTCCCAGTCCATCATACACGTTATTATCTACCAGTGCTTCACATGCTGTACCTAAAACTGTTTCATCAACGTTATTCCTGGTATTAAACTATCATCAGGTGCTGTTTGTTCATTTATGCTAGTTAACTGATTCTGTAAACTCTTTATGCGGATCCTTTCAGACTGACAGCATCTAGTAGCATTAACATTTGCAGCTGTTTTGAGACAAATATGGACTTTTAAAAATGTATTAAAATTCATTCCCCTGTGTCCTGCTTATTCTATGAAAGAATGGTAATAATTGGGGTTTACTGCTTTAGCATGGGGATGGAGAAAATGCAACACTTTTATTGGATTCTTTCAAATTACAACAACTTAATTTCAACCATAACCTATAGTTTATAGATCCTTGCTTACTTCAATACTGCTGGTATGGTAGTCATGCATAAATACAGTTTTTTATTTGAGGTCGCACTATGCTGAGGTAACATAAATAAGTGCTTTTGTCCAACAACTGACATTCATAGCTATTTTCCCAATACTTTTGGACAAACATTATATTCACCGTTCATTCATGTTGGGTTCGCCTTTGTCCACGTATTTATTGCACGTGCAATAGATACATGGAAAGGGTTAGTATCATCAATGTTGACATAATCAAGAAAATCAACGCTCGTCCATGCAGTGGTAGAGTTCAAACTCGATGCAACCTACAGGTCACTATAATGGACACATATCCCCACAGGGCCAGGGTGGGTATGGTAGAATACTAGTTTTAGTTTGTAATGATGACGCTGGCAATGACCTCCTCCAATATGCAACCTTAAGTCAATGGAGAGTAATCAATTTATTGACGGCTTTATTATTTTCTCAGAACACTGGACATCATTGCACACAATATTTACTAAGTGTCGTATGCATAGGCATCATTTCTGATCCAATTTCAGCTGAATCAGATTCTCTTAACCTTCAGTTCGCTAAATAGTGATATAATTAAATCAATTTCCGGACAAACGTTCATCTTAAGGTGAAACTTATTTGTGTCTAAGACATTTATTCTTCAGAGAAGCCGTGAAAACCAGACTAATAAAGGTATAATCGAGACTGATATAATATAGAAAATTGTCGTCTTGAATAACATCTGTACGACAGCTGTGAAATTTAGTGTCAAGTCTATTCGGTAAAATTTGTCGGAATTCCAAAGGAAAAGTCTGCATAGTTCCGTGAATGCAACTGCCTATAAACTGTCCAGTTTGTGCAATCAAATATCCATCAGATATTTTTTGTCAATGACAAATCATCAGAGTGGTGATTTGAATAACGATAGTAATCGCTATGAAAAGGCTTTTTCTTTTCAGAAAACGTATGCCTTATTTTCAACTTCTTTCCGTATTGTCTATCACTAATTTATAAACTTTAGCTGTTTTTACTAAAGCTAATATAGTTTACATTAACCTGTTTAAGTTACAAACTGTATAGCTGGGGTATGACAAATAACACGAGGGTTTTAGGTTTTATTTCAATAATTAGCATACAAATGTTGTAAATGCAAAATATTCCGCTGCTTTTGGTAAAACGTATCCTTATCCAAAATAAACATTAGGATTACTGAAGATACAAATTCATTCTGACCACAAGAGGTGAATCCATTATACTAACGGATGTAACTTTGTGATCTTGAACTAGTTCATGTTAGAGTTATCTGGCTAAAATCATGTACACAGTCTTAAATGAACGGCGTGATGAGACATGCACCACCAGGTCATGAAGAACAAGTAAATAATAGTATTGCTAATATTCCGTTTCAATATTAACATCATTCGTTGCGATAATAGTGGGTTACCATTGTCCTTACTTTTTGATAAATAAAATGTAAGAGGGTCGATTCTTGCAGAGGAGACATGGTTTGAAAATTAATATGAATGAGTCAGCAGATTTTAGATAAGATATATTGCATAGAGATAAGTGTACAGAACGTACACATTTTTTGTATAGAGTAACATTTTACATAATCCTCATCTTCTGTTTACAGACCGTTTACGTTTGCAGCTGAAATCGCTTACAATTACGTGAATAATTGTGAATGATTTTGTTATTAATATTTGCAGAGTTCCCTTGTCGATATGGGTATCTTCAGGTGCGACCCATGATATTTACCTAGTTTGTTGGCAATCCATCAAACACTGCGGGACGATATTTGTTTACGAGGCTGAGTAAAGATCGAGTAATAAATACAAAAAGAACAACAACTGTAATAAATAGTTCGTGGACTAGAGATGCGTCAATTTGAACATAATATAGAACGAGTTTTATTGCACTCTTTGAAATGTACACGAGACTGCGTCATACAGGGATAAAAGACAAAAGGGCAATACTTCAAATATGAATTGCGCGAAGTCGACATGAACACCTTTAGCTGATGCCCATCATATTTACCAATCTCCAAGACGAACGAGTGAGGAATATTAAATGTCCGGGCATAAATTGGTGAGGTATAAAACTACTGATGTATTGGCTTTATATGGACTGTGTCTAAATTTAGAACAAATGATCGATCATTTCGTGCATAACTTTATTGTTTGTTAATAAGTGATTTTAATGCACGGATCTCTCGCGTCTAAAGTTTTATTGACTACAGTATAAATTTGTTATACATTTAGGACGTTATTAACAAATATATAAAAAAAATCGTTGTTCAAGGAATAAAACGTGAATCAAGTCCTGAAGAAGAAATGAATCAATTAAGTCAATATATATATATATATATATATATATATATATATATATATATATATATATATATATATATATGTATGTATATTGCCTATAGTGTGCAGTTTCATATTTTCTAGATTATAACGTGAACATTACATTTTATATGATTCTGATTGGTCCAACTAAGCCCATGAAATTATTGTGCAAGATTCTCTTTACTGATTGGCTGCGATCGTAAGAAAACTTTGTAATCTCCGGCTTCTGGATGTTTTGTTGTCAATGAACATGGCCGCCATTTTTTTTAATCGAGTCACAAAAGGAATTGGGGGGAAAATGGTCTCGTCTGCCTGAATATAGCCAATTTACCACCACAGAGACTTGTTATGTAATGTATAACCTACTATAACATGAAAAATAGCTAAACCTCCAAGACAAAAACAACAAAAACAAGTAAAACGATATGTATTGCTCATTTCATAGCGAACGTGTAAGTTGGGTTTGGAGGTAGGCGGTAAACCTGAAGCATGGAATCCAACCTATATACATGCGTGCTTTAAATGTTGACTTCCAGAAGTAAATAAGCTCACCTCTGTTCACAGAAGAACGTGGACATAAACCGGTCTCCAAACTGACAGAAGTTGATCCAATAACTGCATATTTACGGGGTAAATATGTGATGCAATTCCGACTCGAAATGAAATTTGTTTACATATTCTGTGGTCTGTTGTTCCCAGTCAAATAATGACAAATTCGGTCACAAATACATTACAGAAAATATGGTAATTTCTGCATCCAGGAAACCTTCAAATGAATACTGCAACAATGTAATGTTTAGTGGTGAAAGCAACATGTTAGGCTTGCCAGGCTAGCAAAAGCTGGACATTATTCAACTCGTTTCATAAATTCCATATTAAATATTACTAATTTCTATGTATAAATGTTTCATTAAAAGGAAACTCGGCAAACCTCGTTATCGTTATGAAATGAGCAATACATCGTTATCGATCCTCTATATACCTACCTATATTTTTGTGCGTGTATATATATATATATATATATATATATACACACACACACACACATATATATATATATATATATATATATATATATATATATATATATATATATATATATATATATATATATATATATATGTATGTATGTGTGTATCAATGATATACCACGAAATGTATCCATTTTTATTTTGAGGAAACGAGGTTTGCCGAGTTTCCTTTTAATGAAAAATTTATACATACAAATACACACCTTTGCCTTCTGAACGGAGTTACGATATGCTCGGGGCAACTGTATATTGACCGAGTGAATGAATTTCCCCTGCGAGTGTGTCCGCTACAAAATGCAGTTCTACGCCTTTTCCTGTTGTTCACAATCAAATATTCAAATTGATAAGTTGATTGTTTTCTATTTGAATTTCTATCTTTATTCACATCTTTTCAGTCAATATAAGACACACTTATGCTTCAAACATGAAAGGTGTTTTTTATGAAGAAAATAGTGCACTACAAACACTGTTAGCCTCTTGTACACTGAACCTGAACTCTCCCACATTCGCGTACTGGCGTTTGGAAATTAGCTTGGAATAGAAGCTAAGCGAAATGACTAACCAACAAGAGGTAATTAAAATATTTTAATATGTTCATAGTTGATCAAAGTCATTATTCTGCTTTAATTAACATTTCTAAAGAATATAAAATTCTCTCTCTCTCTCTCTCTCTCTCTCTCTCTCTCTCTCTCTCTCTTCCTTTGGCCAAATTTCCCATTATTTATAGGTCCAGAGACATCATCGCATAACACAAGCGAAACTCTCCAACGCTATTATTTTCATGGATTTTTGCCCGTATCACGCTACGATAATCCATAGAGAGAGAGAGAGAAAGGGGCGACCATTTGTACATTTACATATTTGATAATTATTAATCGAGTTTTATAACATTTTAATAGGTTTAAGAAACGACGACGACAACAACAACAACAACAAGCATTAAATACGTTTCAGGATATGTGCCTCGTAACCGACAACTTTAACATATAATGTCGGCTGGCTATTGCAACTATGTATCATTGATATTATGTAGATAGATCGCAAGGAAAGTGTTAACATACCATTACGACGAACCCATATTACTGTAGGTTAAGTGGTACAAGTTCAGATTTAATGTTTTCGTTCAGCGCAATTTGCTTTATATCTCACTCCAAATTTTTGCTTACGCACGAGAGGGGAGAGGGGAACTGAAAAAAGAAAAGGATTCCGATGAAATTGTGTACTATTTTAATTTCATTTAGAAAACGGGGACTATTACTACTTTTTAGCGTTATTTATATATGTCATTTATGATTAATGAGTAGAAATTCATCATTGAACTATAGGCCTGCAGTTGGAAGAATGTTTATATATTTGTAGTATTGGGCGGATCACATTTGATATACTAACAGTATTGGTATATCCATTTGCTTTATAACAACACTTTAAAAGCCATGCTATTTTTAATGTATGTGGTATAAATATAGAATATATGTATAGTATGTACGCTGTATCAATAATATACAACGAGATGTAAACATTTTTTATTAAAAGGAAAGGAGGCTTGATTCGCAGATTGATTGATTGATTGTAGTTTTTATGGCACACCAGCTCTGTAAGGCTATGTAGCGCCATAGGAAACGTGTTACGTAGGATAAATTACAGTTGCTAAAAGCTTTATTATCGAACAGCCATAATAAATTCAAACAGTTAAAAGCAAAACGATGAGATGGCGGGGGTAATATATAAAGCTTCTCAACGAACGGGGAATGTAAATGGTGAGTGTCTGTGAATATTTAGATGAAAAAGTACTTAGTATGAATGATGGTATATACAATACATAAAATACTCAAAGTGACCATGAATGTTATATCTTATAATAAATATTTACCTCTTTCAATAATTTTAAAATGCTAAAGAGGTCTATTGTATCAAAAAGTTCGTTCATGTTATGAACATTGGAGATCGAAACAATCTATCGCAAAATGCTTAACGGTGAATGATTCATTGCAAAAGACGCAATCGGGTGGTTCTTCTCCTTTTAGCATGTAGTAGTGGGTTATATAACCATGACCAATTCTAATTCTTGCAATGGCTACCTTATCCCTACTGATGGTTCTGTAGGAAGAAATCCAGTCTCCTAGGGTTGGCTTGATCGAATGGAGTTTGCTATTCACTGCATCATTCCATGATGCTTGCCACTTAAATCGTAAATATGAAAGATATATTAACAACAACACATTCAATTTGCAAATTGATTTTATTTTTAGTATTTTCAAAGTGTAAAGACTGGATTGAAATTAAATCGATCCATAAAGAAATAAAACAAATTAGGTGAGCGTTCCAAACATAATGATCATAACAGACTTGTGACGTCATAAACTAAATCTTTACCTCATGAACGCATTTATAATTTAATCTCTATGATAACTGAAAGCTGCCTCTATTGACGCTCGGCATTACGAAGTTAGTGTATGGATCAGTTGGCATGGTGTCAAGATAATGTGTACGTGTCGGACATGATGCTACATGTCTGAGGTATGATGCTCCTGTACTAGACATCACTATATACTGCCACACTGCAGATATCGTAGAGATATGATTGAAGATTGTTAAAGCTATTTTAAAGGCCCAATCACACACACACACACACACACACACACACACGCACACACACACACACACCTTGTACAACCATTTTTCAATGAGACGATAGCCACTAACAAGTAGTGCCTGGCATTAAAATGTAAAGTTAGGTAAAACTTCAGAATGCATTGCATCGCAATATTTTTAAATTGGACTGGCACTGGTAAAGCCATCTATTTGCAATATGTCAAGGTTGAAAGACTCTAGGCCTGTCATACAACATTATCCAATCGCGAATCATTGCCCTTGATATAGAAAAACAGAGGAAAAGAGAACAAAGAGCATATGTACAAATGTTAATTTGTTTTGTTTATATAATATCAATGCAAGTACAGTTTGAGATATTAGTTGATATTTATACGGTGAAATCAACATAACTGCTATAAACATCTTAGAAAAGTTTCCAAGTTACGTGTGAATTTTCATTCATGTTTTCTTAAACCAAAACCTATTTAGTAAATTCCTTATTTTATCACAACTTCCTCCACGAGTGATTTAGAATTCAATGCGTGTACAGCAACAACAGAATACCTACTAAATGTTAAGGACGTTCATGAAGAGCTATGTATATTTTCTATACCTATATTGTGTGTCGAAACACAAAAAATAATGCCACGAGCAATACTCAGTTTCTCTACATTTACCAGACATTGACGTGATAAAGGAAAAAATGCGGCTACAATCGTTTCTGGGAAACATATATCAATATTGCTTAGGAGTACTGACGCCTCGTTCTAGCCAATTTCAGTAGTATGTCATGTAGATTGTAGATTTAGTCAACTGCAAATGAAACTTAGAACCGTGATCCTTATCACATTCCGCTTGCTTGAACGGATAAATCATTAGTACACAAGTAATATATGTGTTCCCTTTGGGCCATAACATTCATATCGAATGACGTATTGGACATAAGATGAATAAATATTTACTGACGGTCTTTAGAGCTGACACGTAGAATGATCCTATCTAATTCTGATTAAAGATAGACAAAACAATATGAACAATAGTTCGCATTAATTCAATGAAACGATAATCTTATATTACATTAAGATACATAAACAGTAAAAGCTGTGTGAATTTTGAACCATTTGGCTTTGAGATCGAATCGGAGATTTGTAAAAATATTGTGCACATGACACATTCAAGTAGTCCCATAAGTGATTTCGTTCTAAGATATGTCCGCCAAAATATTCGTATGAGACATACGTTCATTGGTCATGAAGTACTGACTTTTCATAATTGTTTCCGATCAGTCGAAATCATACTTCTTTTTTAATTGCGATAGGACGTGTTACTTATTACATTTTATGTGATTTTCTTTCTGAAGAAATATAACTGCATTGATATGGGCTGATACAGCACAATCCTTACCAACTTTTATAGTAAATCATGCAAAGAGCTTAATAAGTCTATAATTTATGACTGGAAGCTGTTGATTTTCAAAATCTGTACTAAGACATTTCAAACGTCCCGTTAGATATTTTGGCCAAATTGGTTTAGCTGATATTTTTTTTTATCTTGATTGAAACATTAACAGTTTTGAATTTACAAACATATATCAGATCCTATATTAAAACATGACATGTCTGTTAGTCTTCTCTGACCTATTATTCGTACGGTATTTTAAGCTATTTTAAAACAGTAATTAAGAGGTTAGGTGTGTTGACCGATGGTCAAAATGATTTAATTAAAATTACTTCCATCATCGATTAATAGTAATAACAGAATGCTACTAGTATTCAAGAACTGAGTTTTAAATTTTACCGGATTTTCAATGTTGCGACATTTTAAAAATAGATTATACATAAATGAATGGTCACAACGAAACCCATGAATACATCATTAGTTTCTCTTTCGGTTTTATCAACTAATAATGTTTAGCTTGCCAGACACATGATTATATTTTATCTAATCAGGATATTTGTTACAAAGGCCTCGTAAAGATAGGAGCAAAACCATATGTTATTGTTTTTTGGGGGGTTTAACGCCATTTTAGCACATGACAAAAATATGGGGGCCAGTATATCTGGTGGATAAAGAATCCGGAAAGTCCCAGGAAGTACCCACGACCCAAGGGAGGCTAGTGGCAAGCTTTGTCACTTACCCAAGCTGGCCGAGCCTGAGACTCGAGCCCACGCAGAAGTGAGATGTCAGTGAACTGCGAAGGCAATTTCCTTAGACCACTCAGTGTCCCTAAAATTTTAAGTGATCAGTATGTACTATTAAAGCCAACAGTCTCAGCCTTTTTCCTGCTAAATGCCAGCCTTTCTTTTCTGAGAATCACTGAATGGTTGTCGGATTAACGCGCATCACAATTTACATGCATTCCAGTCTCATAATAATGAAACACAAAAACAAGAATAATAATGAAATTCTTTAATGATAACACAGTAATCATTAAATAAATATAACTGACCAATTCTTCGTCTCAAATAAGCTTGCACAAAAATTGGTTTTATTCTTACATGAGAAACTTTAAGGGATGTATAGTTGCTATCTGCCGCTTGAGGAGATAAAAATTTCCCATTGACAATAGTAACTGAAATGCAACTTTTATTGTTATAGCAACTTTTATCGCTATCATATAAATGAAGACTGGTGCAATCTTATGTACTTGCTGAAAGAAACTGTGTTTACCTGTTTTGTTATGGCAGATAACACACTATCGTTATTCGATAGTTGCATTTAATGCAAAACAACGTAATTTATATTTCAATGCATATTGACGTTTTCAGACTCACAAAATGTGATAAAGAACTATTTTCTTCATATATTGGTAATTACTAAACACATATATTATAGAGAATACAAATTTAGTCTAGATAAATAGATCAGAGCAATGAAAAGCTCTCCATTGGCAAATAATATTTAAAGACGGTTAAAAATGATTAAAACAAACACTAAAATATTCCTCTAAATGGGTGTGAGCAAATGTAAATTAATGTCAAGAAACAATAAGGACCAACATAAATTGAATTTGTTTGCCAGAATTCATTTCAGTTTAAAAAATGTTGTTATTGTTCAGGATCATTTAATTATTGAGACAAAGAAGTGGTGAAAACCTAAATGAACGGGTCCTTTAGTCACGAAGCTGCCAAAGCACACATATTATGCTAATGCTCAAATTTTAACAAACTGTATTATACTGCGAATGAGGATGGCATAGTGAAAATGTCCGGATTGTCTTTTCAGTATCTGTACAAACATAACTAATTTTGAGTCTCATGAAAAATAAACTATAGGTATGGTTCTCTACTCCTTGTATCTCTGCCTAGTTTCAGTTAGGTAAGAGTCTAAATGTTCGCTTTATTATTGTACATATTTTTTAGTCTGAATTCTTCCTTTATATTCATTTGTATGATTTCTGGGCAGTAGATGAAATAAACGATCACGAAGAACAATGGATAACAGTTTACAGTTGTTAATGCTGAAATGTTTGATGCAGCAGACTTTGTAATGACCTGCTTTAAAATATCATCGATATTAACTTTGGCATACACCCTCTGGGACATGAAACATCGATGCGCGTAACTAGTGACGCTAAGATAGGGTAGTGTGCCCAAAAATTTTTGGTCAGTATGCCAGTAACATTGAAGTCCGACGTGAAGTAGTGGACAGTATGCGAGTCTCGGCACAATGTTCGGTAGTGTGCTAATTAGTACTAACTTTAATGCAGCGGTAATAGAGCAGGGTGAAGGTTAATGTTGGCCATTGTGGTAGTAATGGCTCCACAGTAACGTTGTAGTGCGCGGGTTGCATTGATCAATATGACTGTGTTCGCGGAATAGTGTGCTGTGTAATTGTGTCGCCGGAATAACAATCGTGATAGAGAAATAAATTATATTATAAACTTGCAACGCTAAGCAACAATTGGCAGTACTTAACCGTGTAGACGTATGTGATTGGGCTTCGCTCTATTTGGGTAGAGCTTTTATGGGCAACACACAGCACGGTTCCATCTGGATTCAGTATATCCATTAAACTGAAATCCGAGTTTTTGTCATTTATTGTGCAAATTATTTGAAATGTTCAGAGCCACATAATAGCATGCCAGACAGTGAAGAACCTACGTCATTGTCTATTATCTAATTCCGATAGCCAGTTGGTCACCTTATGGATAAACTGTTGCAAATTGCGGTGCCAGCGCTGGAAATTTCGCTGATTGAGAAATATGAAAGAAATAAGCCCTCTTCGTTATCAACTTCTAGACATCCGTTGGCAACCCTTGTTTTGACGATAACAAGAGTAGATTCTAGAATATAGAGCAGAAGCCTAACTGAACTATGTGGAGGTGGCAAATCGTTGACGTTTTTCCACCAACTTGATTCCAAACAACATGACGCCAATTTTGTAACGAGGTTACCATATAAAATTAAGAAAAAGGCTCAGGATTAGATCCCCCGAAACAAATATTGTGAAAGACTTACTCCTATGACGAGGTGACAGTACACTGTCTGATGAGTGCTCAGGTCAGTCAATATAAACGACGTGTTATAAAATTAAGGTCAATGTACGTTTTACAAATGTTTTTATATACGCATGTGACAGCGTTTAACGACACATAAACACAGTAGTAGCTCTATGGTGCCTGCCAAAAGTTATATTCGACAGATCTAAAACTGGCAAATTGAACAGCTTTGGGTAGGCCGGAATCCAGACGTGCAGTTTCTCTGATGCACGCTGTGTTTGTTTTTATATCTCGTAATATGGCCTGGTCATTACATTTGAGAGACACACTGGGGATACTGTAGTTTACTAACACTAATGAAATATATATTTTTGTATGTCTTTGTCAAATTTTAACTTTGCATACATATGTACTATTTGCTACGTATCTCTTAAGTCTCAATTTAATTTTGTTATTGTATGGATATTTATGTTATTATAATAAATACTTTGTCGGGTGAGGACACCCCAAACTGGAGGCGTGAGTAATTTAGTGTACATTTTTATTCCTTTAGTAGCCTGAAGTAAATGGATGAATAGTTGGTGAATGCAGCAGATAAGAATCTTGCTTGGTCTAGTGTTACAGCCCTATACAAGCATCACCAGCAGTTACACCAGTGGTCGTACATGGCTGAATAGCCACACTTGATGTTAATTCAAAACCATCATGATCACCATTGAAATATTATGTAGAGAAATATCAGAGTGTAGACCTTGTTGCTAACAGTGACTAGGGAATGCATATAAATTATGTTTATCATAAATTCCAACAAAAAGACCATAATAGTATAACAAGTTTCCATTATAAGAAACGCCATTATATGTCTCTATATGAGACTGAATACACTAACCTCATAAACGCGTTTGTCTTCAAAGATTTAATTTATTAAATCTTCCACCCACTCATTACCTTTGCTAAAAATGCTAGAAACAAGTACACAAATAGGCAGGTATAAAGAAAAATAGACGTTCTTACTTGATTTTGCTAGCTCAAAGCTGTCTTTCACATCTATCACGTCAATTATTCCAGAAAATTGGAAATTTTCATCTGGTTGCTCATTGAAGCGCGATACGGCAAAGAGGAAACCAGTCTTTGATGCTTCATCATCCAAGTCGAATATAGCACCTGTAAGGAAAATATTCTGAATACAAATCTTGTTAAAATCTGCATTATACGTTTACAGATGCAGCTATGTCGGCCTATATCGAGTCAAAAATGCGGGACTGTTTGATGAGTATATCCAAACTGAAAAGTACCACTGCTAAGAGTAGCTTTCTATATGTCCATGTACGGTAGACGTTGAAAGAGAAACGTACATTACAATAATAATATCAATACAAAGCATGAAAGAAAAAGCTTAAATAGTGTTCCTTTCAATTTAGGCAATGCATTTCGCTTGCATACATATATTTCGCGATTATAAATTTCGTGAGTCTCTTCAGACTTCAGGATAATTGTTTTAATAATGACGATTACAAAATATCAATACACTATTTGCGGACAACAGTGCTTTTTTCATGGCTCTATTGTACATTGAAATCTTATATTATCAAATATCAGCGTAAAGAAATAATCCACGAGGCGATTTTATTACCTAATTTAATCTGCGATTATTGTATAGCCTTTGCAATATATGATTATGCTATTGGATTTATAACTAATACAAATTGTAGGAATTAAATTATTACGGAACCCACATTCCTGGGCTTTCCTCATATCATCAATCAGAAAGAAATTATGTACATGTTCTTATCACATGCTAGAAATGGTAACTGGTTTGAAAATACAAAATATGCAAAGAAGAGGATAACATTGGCAAGAGAGTACTCATCTGCCTCTCATCTGAACAGATTAAAATAATGGAAGGGCAGTTCGAATGCAAATAATGCCAGTACCTTCTGACATCTAGCGTTCTTTTTCCCTCACTGTGTTCAGCAATATTTGAAAGTTCATTTCAAGGATCTGTTTATTTCTATTTTTAGTAACTCAGTCAAATGTAATGCTGCATCGACACACTGTGTTGTCTTGCAATGTCTTATCATCAGGATCCATTTAGAGGGTTCTTTATTCTATGTTTTTTTTTATGGCAACAGCTGACATATTTGATGGCGGATTTTAAATATCTGTCAATATTTGATAAAGACTTCTTGTTAAAATTATCTGTGTCAAATCTGGTCAATATCTGTACTCCAATTGCTCACATAATTGTGTCTAAACGTTTCAATATTTGCTTCAACACCGACTATCTGTTATGACGGATCAGCATTATCATTGAAAATGTGAAGGGCTTTTTTTTACCAGAATACTTACTGTAAAATATAATTCATTTAAGTCCAGCATTTTAAAAGAAATGTTTAAAGTTGTTTATTGTTATGATTATTTGTTTTTGTTGTTTTGTTTCTACTTGATATAAAGCAGCACTTGTGTTAAAAAGAAAAAGGAAAACTGGCATCATCTGTTTAAATTTTAATGCAATTCATTGTTTGTATTAACATAATGCCAATCTGCTCTGTTTCATATTTCAGCTCCTTTTTGGAAGAGGTTGTGTACTTTTCTTTTGCCCTTCTTTAACATATAAATGCATTATGTTAACTACTGATAATTCTTGGTACCAAGGATGCTCTTCTTTCAAATTAGGCAGAGCATGGCACTGATTCAAAATGGTGATGAAAAGAGTTAGCACACCAAGGAACTAGCACTTTATTGCGCGTAAATATTAGGAAACACCCACATGAAATAAAGAAGATGCTTTAAATGCTTTCTGGTAAGTTTGATGAGTGTGATGTGGTACACCGTTAACTTATACTCGAAAGGAAAATGGATTTTTCAATTAGGAAAGAAGTTGAAGGTCAAAGTAATTTTAGGAAAGTCACAGATTAATTGAGACCGGCACATATTCAGAGTATGGATATTGGATATGAAACGGTCCAGCGCCTTCTGAAAGGTGAGTTGAAATTTTAGTTGTCAAAATAATCTAATAATAAAATGGAATTTCATCTCGCGACATTATGAATAGAGACGAATAGCGCAGGAATTTAACCCCTTCTGCTTTCCGAAGTGTCTTTACAAAAATAAAATATAACCTTACATTATTGTGAACATCGTACCCCAGTCTGACTGAATAAAATCTCAAGTTTTCATCACCAAAGTGAAATTTATGAATATATTTTACTACTGCGTTGGTAACATAACCTTTTTTGCTAGTAATGATAGTGTAAAATTAAGTCAGAATATCGTCATTACCACTACAGAGAGTACTATTTCATTTCCGAGGAAATCTAACGATGTTTCTAAACTGGAGGAACTCTCCAACTGTTGCTTACGTTTTCAGGGTAATATCATCCTGAAAAGTATAATAATTTGGTGATTCTATTGTAAATGACAAAAGTAAAGGGGAGGGGGTAAATTAACAGATACACATAATCATAGTTCATTGCAGAACGAAATAAGACACATTCTCCTTTCACCATAATAGAACTTATTTGGATATTGATTTGGATCAAGAACGAGATCGTTAAAATAAGATTGCCACACGTTTTATGACCTTAAATAGGCAGAAAAACAGGGAATAGTGTTAAATTGGCACGAAAATGTTACTGCAATTATGTGTTCGTGCAGCAGGCAATGTGATAAACCAATTTATCTAAGCAATAAAGTCGACACTCCCGAATACCTGTGATCGAAACACTATATTGCAAGCACCACGAATCAACAAAGTATCAAATTAAATGAATGCGGAACAAACCTATACTACAGCTTCTATAGACTAATGGTGCCTCTACATACGTATTGTCTCCTGTTGTTTTCTACCTTAAAGTTTATATGTCAAAGTCAACCAAAAGATGTTTCTAAAGGTCAGAGGCTCTAACTTACTTTTGATGTATTTCCTTGTCTCTTTAACATCATTTTGCAATGTCCTAGATATGAATGCTAAATATTAGTTTTATCTTAAGACATGCTGGCTGATGGATATACTGTAAGAAGCTGTACAAGTTTAGCAATATGAGTAATTCGGCTATATAGTTTCAATTTTATTGACGTTATTGTAGCCTTATCTACCATGTATTGGATCATGGATTTCAATACAATGTATCACGAGATAGAAAATGATGAGCATATTTATACTTTGTGCCGTCTTTACTGATATTTGCTTAAAAATGTCATTCTACCACTTGGGATCACAAAATCCTGCTTAAGAAACGTTTATAAAAAAATAACTGGTGCAATATTAACATTGCCTCACATGACCCAAGTAAATCGCTATAATTTGTTTCTGGAAAGGCTATGTTTACGTAACTGACGAATATATTCTAGAAACATTTACTTGAATACTGTAATTATAACCGATAGGCTGCTTTATAATAATAAAAATTCACCAAAGATCACAAAGATCATACAAGTGATAGTTATCAACAGCTCGTTATACAATTATTTCTCTATCTGCCACTTGTAATAAGAAAATATACAACGAAACCACACAACAGCTTCACGTTTAACGCTGCTTAATTACAACAGAACGTTCTGGAAAATAACCTTCTAATTATTGCAAATATTAAATAATTAATGTTAATATGTTTTCTATAAGATATGTAGTGAAAGTAAAGTAGACACAGTATAAATTTAAACTGTCAAACAAAATAAAAATTAAGATTAATAAACATCCTTATGTTTGACTTTAAATTGAGCAGTCACATTATGAAAGTAGTCTACACTATTTTAGGATAAAAGTAATCAATTTTCTTTCAGCTACGTTCTAACACAGACTGGAAATACATATTATTTGGCACTTTGTCTGCTATAAATCATTTGCTGCTTAATAAACACATTACCCGGCTAGAGAATAACTCTTCAAAAACCAAGAAGATTAATGTTATATTGTAAAAGATAATGTATCGTGAAATTAGATGAGCATTTTAAACTGCATATTGTTTATTCAGTCGATGGTTAAGAAACCAAATTTTCATTTTCTTTGCAAACCAAGGAACAACAAATTTTGTGATTAGCAGCGATATGAAAATTGACTAGTCAATGATCATAGTCGATTCTCAGATGTTAGTGCTCTTACATCTTGGTTATTTAATCCAATTATAAAATCTGCATCTTAAAAGATACCATATCTTCATAATTACCAAAGGGTGTATTGTAGATGAGCTATACTACCATTTGCATGCATACTCTATTTGCGTTATAAATCCTTTGTTAATGTTCGCAAGTTCATAATGTGTAAATGTTGTGAATTTTGTTCTTTATACCGAACAATTCTGATGAGGGTGTGGAAGGAGAGAAAGCGGATCGATAGTTTTCTTTTGAAGAAAATTTGGTTACATATTAAGGTATGTTATAACACGAAGACTGGTTGTCGTGTGTTGTATTTATTGCAAAGACACCTATTTCAGTTTCACAAATGAAATGATATAATACGGAATTAATCTGGCAAATGAGATTCTTGTCTCCACGTGCTGGACAATTCACAAAGAGCACTAAATAAAGTTTCTCCTGTCGATGGTAGAACAAAAACTAAGGGGCATAAGATAATATATTAGTACATATGTCACAGAACACGTTATACTGACCAAAATTGAAGAATATTTGTTAAGACTATTATGGCATATTTACCATATATGCCCGAACGTCTATATTGTTCTCCTAGATGTATAGAACAAAGGGTTTAGCACGTGTCTAATTCCAAGATATGGAGCATATTGAGAGTTGACAAATATACTGCATGCTGTCAATATCTTCTATAGAATACATATCGCAACCAAAATATAGCATATATATATTGCGCATGCGTAAATGGTTAGATGGTATATTTGGGTTGATTACTTGCAATTTAAACACATTAAAAACCTCAAAGCTACTCTCATTGTCGCTGTAGCAATCACATACAATTTTGTACTTGTCTGTAGGATCCGTTATGTTGTATAAGAGTCAATATTTGTTCTATGCCAACGTCACCGTAATCCCTGAAGGTCAAAAAGTCTTTTCTTATGTACGAACAAGAGTGATTCGTTGTCTAATATATGCTGTGTATCACGGATGCCTGATCATAGCGTATTAGTGCTCTGCTATTCCCGTTTGCTTAAACTCGGACTTTTCTGTCCTTTAAATTCCTAGTTAGAACCGGGGACAGGTGTAGTAGCCAATGATGCTTTTAAAATTTAATTGTAATGACACCACGAATGCGCAAACTGAACCTTGCTTCATTCACAGGTAGCCTGAAACTTTTTCCTTGCATCGTTTTAAACACACGCACACATCACACACGAGGACACAAAATGATGTTTTAAGCTTTGCATGCAACTTTATCTAAATCAGTAACACAGCGGCTTATCGACCCTTCAAACCGCTGATTAGTGTCCTCTTGACTTTATTTGATGAGGTAGTGCCCATGGGAAGTACACCAATTTCACTGGAACAGTCTAGATTAGAATGGAAGATGCTTCTGCTCCCTTACAAGGACTATCTATTTGATTCTTTCCATACGAGTCTAATTTATTTTTATCGTAGGTTCTACTATATGTCAATATGTCACACAAAGCGTTGAATGCAGAAAGATCTATCTAAAAAAATGGAGCATCATCACCTGAATATTCAGCGTGCATGGTCTACGGAAATTAATGTCTTTCGACTCTTGATAGAATGAATACA
Organism: Sinohyriopsis cumingii; assembly: GCA_028554795.2. Lineage (NCBI taxonomy): Eukaryota > Metazoa > Mollusca > Bivalvia > Unionida > Unionidae > Sinohyriopsis > Sinohyriopsis cumingii. Next base: position 123,258,495 of record CM068829.1, on the reverse strand, counting down.
CTGAACTCTTAACGAACGGTTAACACTGGTGGAAATGCAAAAAATAAACACGTCACACATAACGAACCAAACAAACTTTTTAAAAATATATAATAAGACGCTCTTATGTGTAAAAAGACATAGGTCTCGTTTTCTTGGTTCTGGGTTTAACGCCATGTTTCAGCACATCATACAGTGCAGACAAGTATGTTTTGGTGAAAGAAGAATCTGGAAAGAACACCAGAGCACCAGGAAGGTACTGGCAAAAAGCTTTCTCCCATACCCACTTTGGAAGAGTCGAGGCTCGAAGGCACGCCGACAGAGGTGAGTTATGAGTGATCTGTAAAGTCGAGTGCATTAGACTACTTGGTCATCCAGTGCCCCCGAAAAAGAGATATGCAATAATTACGTACAACAAATAATTCATTTGTTACTCACTTATTTGAAATTTCTGTTTTTATGGCGCCAAGGTAGGCATGATTTTGTCTTCAAGACATACAATTACGATGTTTCATTGTATATGCGTCGTGAGAACGTTGTCTGTGCCGTTAGAATCAATATATTTGGTTTAGTAATAGTATACGATAGCTTAAAATAATTAATAAGGCCATCTTTTATCGTTATCTGCAAGGTGTATATAAAGATACTAATGTCTTACATCTCGATTGACGTTCCAGGAAAGACGTTATTAGCATAGAGCTTGAAAGGATTGTACATTGTCCTTCACCACTTCCTTATCTTCTTTCCACTATTGTCGATTTCATAATGGATACAAATTTGCAATCTAGTTTTATGGAAATGTGCATCATTCGATGTCAAAGATGAGTATATAAATCAGATGCCTTAGAATAAGCGTAATTTAAATTGACATAATTATGGTTTATTATTGTTACTAAATATACAAGGAGCATCTTGCATCGGATGACAAGTTTATTAAAAACAAAGTCTACGACATTTGCTGGCATTATAATATTAACCATAACAATTCCCTAGTTAGGTAAATAAAACTGTCAGATATAAAGCCATCCAATGAAGCATAAAGGGATAGTTGACAGATTAAATATGAAAGTATTGAATTTAAATCAAATGTATCAACGATGTTTATAATGGCTTACATTAGGTTATTTCTAAGTGACAAACTTAGCTAACTTATTTGAGTACAGTTATAACATTTATATTTTTATCACTTATATGTCTATACATTGTCAGTAAATGGCTCATAATAAAGAACATCATACTGATACATTCTAATCCACTGCGCACCTATTTGAAGCCTCTAAATCTATGACCCACCCTCAGGTATTATACTTTAAAGTAAACAAAAATTTTTGCCAGATGCTTATTCAGCAGGCTGTATCTTCTGATCACTGCATAATTTTTGCAAGTTTTGACCAGAAAGTTTGTATTTAATTTGTGATGTAATAATTTTGGAAAGCTGAGATAACAAGATAATTTTTCTTCTATTTAATGGTGATTTTACCTGATGATAATAGTCAGTAATGGGCAGTAACAGCATCGTCTTGTTTATGTCGGCCTAAAAGAAAACTAACTTCTGAGTCATCCTTCGGCACTAAGTTTCAGCATATATAGTCATTTCAGTAAGTACTTTTTTCTCCAGTTGAGGTAATATGTGTTCAGCCCACATTGTTTTCTCATGTACGTCTGCTTTTCTTACTTCGTATATTCAATATGATAATTTTCCTAAAAAAAGCTAAAATCAGTATATTTATCTATGGTCAAATTGAAGCGATTCGTAAATGATTTACACCACTACTATCTGTCTCAGAGGAGTACAATTAGTTGCAATTACTGCTGATTTGTACTTGTATTGTAGAGACGAAACTTTATATGCAAAAGACATATCGCACATATCGCATGTGTCTTCATTTATGTAGGCATCTCATATTTCTGTATATTGCTGTATTCATTTAAGATATCAAATATTCTTTTGTGAAACAAATCTTCATTTGCAGAGAAGTGATCGACAAAGGCACATTTTCGTCCAACTAAGATAAAACCTCTGAAAGAAACTCTTCAGACAAGGTCACATCTTTGGGTCACTGACATCTTAAGTGGGAATGATATATCCCTACGGATTGTAAACTCAGTAATGACTCTGATATAAAGATACATAGCAGAAAAGTCCTTTTGAATGTATTCTCATTAGATAATTCTTTTTCTCATTGAGATTTACTTAACTTACTAAAAGCAGAGCGATCTATCTCTGTGTAGCAAAGTAAGAAGCTAATTAGGCAGATTGGTATGTGGATGAAGAGGTATATAAATATGAAGATAGATTATTGCATAATACGGCGAAGAGAATAATAGATGCATAGGTATAGGTATGCATCAATGACTATGAATTCGAAACCCTGACACAAACTGAATAAATAAAGGAAGACATTTACAAATATTACAACGTCGGAACTTTACCATTCTTTTGGGAAGATGTTGATATTAAGGATAACCTTCTATGTTACAACTGTTAAATTTTATTCGTCACAATTCTATGTCAAGTCTAAAATGTGTACTACTCTTCGGAGGCAACGAGACTAAGATTTACTGCAGAGTATAGTAGTTTATGTTCATGTGTTTTTTCGTGAAACACAGTGCTTTCCGAACTTAAAGTAATTTACATGGTAGTATTGCTAATAACATTTTCAGCCATAACGTTTGCACTTTCTTCAAAGATGTGAAAGTCAGCTGTATATTGGTCTCGTTTATTGACCTCATATACAAGCTTTGCTTGGCATTTTCAAAGCATATTCCATCAAACCATACGATCCTTCAAGCTACATATGAACAAATATATATGTTTTTGACACATTTAAAGTGTCTCATAGACGTGTTTCTCTACTGCACATTTTCAGAATGCTTGCTGTGTACACCTGTCTTATTCAGTGTTCTATTCCGCGCCATGTCTCTTTTCATTTATTAATGTGATGTCTAATTCAAAAAGCCTTAACTTAATGTTAGTTCCTTACCTTACTCAATCATTCATTATTTTATCAAAATAAATAATGACCTCCTACACAAAAAGTAATATGTACATTTGCTTTCCGTGTCTTTTAATCACATTGTTTTGTTTGTTAATTGATTAGTTTGTGATTTATATTAGCATGTTCTGTGAACCCAGAATATGTTGTTTGTTTGATTTAAAATCCCTCAATGTCCATATTTAACTTGCACCCCAAAGCGATTTTAAGATATGCATTTTACAATCATAATTCATATGCGCGATCCTAATAATATCTCGTTTTAAATTCAACCAACACTCCATTGTTTTCCAGCAAATAAAGTTTAGAATTACACTAGCGCTGGACGCCTTGGAGATAACACCGAGTCTTTGCTAAAGTAACATTAAATTGTTATATAATGTGCGGTGAAAATATCCACAGCCCAATAAAGCAAAGCAATCTGTTATATCAAATCATATATACCTCATGATCCATAATGTACGATTAGACAATACTCGTATGATCGAAACAAAAAAAGATGTTAATGGTGCAAGATCAATTTATACTGCATATTTTAACACACATCGATTGATAATGATGTGTGTTGAAAAATGGAAGCCACGTGCAAACTGTATATAATTGCTCATAATGTACAATTAAATGAGGAGAAAAAACAAATGAAATGTACAAAAGCATGTATTCCACATTCAACACATTTGATATTGGACATTTTCCCCCACATTTTTCTAATATATTCTCATCAATAAAGGGGCATGGTACAAATGAGACAAGAAATTCATTTAATATGCAAAAACATCATCACAGACATTTGTATAAACATCTTATCAACAATCTTTTAAATTTCGGATACTAAAAGCTGCTGTATCAAACATGTACTGACTCCTGATCATAATTATCACTAATTTAATATTGAAATATATAATCACTTACCTATAGGAATTCTACCCTGGAAAGGCGACGTCAACCAAAAGTGAGTTCCAACACTCAGCCACAAGAAAATAACTTTATTTAATCCCATCTCTTCAAATTAGGCTCGTTATTAATATTACATCAGATCTCTAAAATGTTGAATGTACGCCACATTTCATTTCAACCTCTGTATCTGCAACAAAACATTGACATATATATATATATATATATATATATATATATATATATATATATATATATATATATATATATATATAAAATCTCATCCATAGTAAAGCCTACAGATTGTGCGAAGTTGAGCAGCTCTGGCTCTTATTCTATATGTATTTTGTCAGTAGGTCTAGTTGTTTCTTCTTCAGTAATTGAAGAAACATGCCTTTCTTTGCTTCGCAGGAAGATGTAAAAATGTTACCAGGGAACTTGCACCTTAAGCGAGTAAAATCTGTGATACTGTTCTGGCAGCTTCATCCGATTTTCACGTCTGTTGTGACTTAATTAGGCAAACAGAAGGAATAATTCGTCTTAGTTCATATTTGCAACGACAGACATCGCTGCCGGTATAATTGACGGCTGGAAAATCCTTACACAGTAGAATTTTTTTTTTTTTACAGATTGCTACAGAAATGGAATATTGAACAATTGTTATGGTTATAATGTAACTTCAAACACGTTATGGCAACAACAATCCTAGACCATTAAATTACGAGTTCGACATTAATTTAAATCATATTTGTTTTGAGAACCTTCATCAGATTAAATCACAAACATTATTTTTAGGATTCATTAGAAAGCATGCACTTACGAGAGCACTCCCCAAGAGTAAGAAAAATATAACAAATATGGACGTTTGTGCAATGGTTATCAAGGAAAAGTATATGGATCAATTACTCTACAAAAGAAAACAAAGAATAATAATTAAATAATGTGACTCAAACGGATGCGATTGAACACAATTACATAAATCATTTTAATCATCCTAGTGACATTTTGCACAGAAATATATTTTCGCGTTATTTTCTACAGTGAACATAGGGTTGTCAAATATGTTTCAGTTGTGAGAGTAAATGGGAGTGTGCACAAAACATGAACTCCAAGATCTGTGTGTTTTGGACAGTTTGGAAGAAATTATGTTTCACCCAGATTCAGCGCGAGAGCAATGCTCATAGGTACGTATATTACTGGTATATAAGTCGTAATTTAAACTACAACACTTGACTCTTAGACTAGCATGCTTAACATGTGACACTCTTTTGCAAACGTAATAACACCATGCAGATATTACCTTTTCTCAGTTCAAGTTTACTTTGAAATTAAGCAGTGAGGGCTTATATCTTTTTTCTACCGGTAAAAAGTTCCATATTGGAATCGTTTAGGGTAAATACTATTATGTATGGTATGTGTGTATGGGGACGTAGTTTTGGTTGCATTTGTTACATCGGGTTGATATTTATTTTTTCTACGTGTTCTTAGTTTGCATTGCCCAAGATTTGGTCAGCTTAATCAGAAATTGGCACAATATAAGATTTGGACACTTTGACAAAATGATCGTTCCAGTTTGAAATTAAATTGTTCTAAACAATTTAATATATCCCAGGCTTTATCAGGAATATATTTTTTATGCGCTTGCCTATTGGCATCACTGGCGGGTACATTGCAAAACATATTTATGTCGAATTTTATTAGTCCTGTTTTGATCAAGCATAATACAGGATGATGATGGTTCGGTTTTCGTGTTATTTGCACTGATGTAGTCATATCTGGATTAAATGTATCTAACCTACTACTGGTACATTCATGTATCGTTTCAAACTTTATATATTACATAATCAATAATTCTACATTCTCTACAATATCACTAATACAAATTAAAAATGATAGGAATCCTAAAATTGACCCCCTGGGGTACACATGTTTTGACGCATCGAACATCGGTAGATTTAGAATTATTAATAATTTGCTATTTTCTTGGCAGAACGCAAATTTAAAATCTTGAAAACAAATTTCCATGTACACCAATATTTTTAGTCTTAAGAGCAATTCTTTGCTCAAGACTATCTCAATCCTTTCCAATGGCAAAAAAAAGACGATCATAACCTTCATGCCTTGGTCTTGTGGAAAACGAATTGTATATTCAATGTTTGTTAAATAATGTGTTATGAATAACCTTATGGAAAGACATTGATTATATCCAGACTCATTGATTATATCCAGTTATGTATTAATATATGTATATGCACACGTCTTAAAAGTTTTTGATTAAGTAGAAAGTAAATTTTTATGACGATAGTTTCACTCAACGGTGGTAAAACGTTTCTAATGCAGAAGTACATTGCTTGATAAATTCCAGTGATCTTGAGACAATAATCTTTTGAAGGAGATATTGAATATTTAGCGCAGTAAATACATTCGTTCAGCAATTTATGATACAGTATCTCTCAATATTAATCTAACAAAATAGCGAAAGTTATTAAATTTTTCCTTACAAGCACACCGTTTTATTTAAAGCACATATAATCCCAAACCTATCGAGACCAAAGGTGACATATAAAAATAAAGGGCTAACAATTCAAGTTTCATTAATTAAGGCAAAACTAATTCTTTTTTTCTGCATTGAAAATTGTGTAAGGAGCAGCCACATGGATTGCAATATTCTTTTAACAGTCATGAAACAATAAATTTAATACAAATATTGCTTTCTCTTTAACGGATATCTAAATTAATAGTAATGAGACGCTTAAGACCTGTGTGTTTAATTTCAGTCAGTTTTAGAGGCATTACTTAAATCAGGAAATAACATTAGCATATGTATGGAATACGATATTGTAGTTTCTATGATCGAACATAGGAAAACAGACGAGACATTTGTAAGATACGTAGCTTAACGAAAACAATGTCAATAAATGGTTATTTCATATTTTAATGCTTTCATAAGGGTATAGAGCGGATACAAATTATAAGGCGTTGCTCTGTGTGAGACTTTGTGTAGTCTTTTGGCAGCTAATGATCAAACTATTGATAAATCAATCAACTAGTTATAAAGCCAATACATGGGCAAACCTATAAAAGTAACAAGCAAAGAAAACTTCGTTCATAGAATGTAAATGGGAGTTTACAAGCGTTAATGCACAAAGTATATGCTATAATTTATATTTAAAAATCTTCTAGATTAAAATAAAATATTAAATTTAGAGCGACAGGAATGCATTACTCACAGCTTTAATTGAGAAAATAACTGATAGATACAATGTCATAAATATGTCAAATAATTAGCAATTATTTGTAAAGGTAGATTAGTAATTAAATTTTCCTATATGTAAATTTTGAGCTTACCCACATCTCACTTTAGAACCAGAATGTTCAAATGTATTTTAGGACCATACTTGTAATATCGTAATAATGTTCAGTAATCTTTGACTGAATGAATTGAAAAAAAAATGGTTTCTTTCCAGACTGCGGTGCGTTAGTGGTCTTAATGAATATTGTACACAGTAGAAAAGCACGCCTGAGATATTGATTTAATCACTTGTATGCAGGCGTTAAAAATATAAAAGGTATCTGGTACCTTTTAAAAAGCAATGCGCAAAGCAATAACGTTTATTGTAAAATTAAATTGGTATAATTTTTAATTTGCTTAGCATATTGTGTTGTCATTACTAAATTATTCTAACAATGATAATGTGTCATGTTGTTTCTAAATGGAATCCTGATAATAATAAAACATTTAAATAAGAAGTATTTAATTAGGAAATCACATTGAGCTAAGCAAAGTGATATGAAAATATTACTGCAAATATCATAATTATCCGAAATGAATACTGCTCCAAGAGGGGTGCAAAATTTTGTTGTTTTGATTCTAAATAAAATCATACCACATTAATGGATCTTACTATAAGAAAAAGTTTAAACCATCATGCCACGCGGAACATCTTTAAATTTCTCTTGTAATTTGTGTTTCTGTCCAGAATCAGTATAATATTAACCACAATCAATTCTACTGCCGTTTTATTCCTCAAGGCTTTGATTTTTGAGGAATTTTATTGATTTCTCCTACGTGAAAATGATCGAGAAAGTTCGAATAATTACTTTCACAAAATGCGTAATTAGGTCAACAAAGCAAGTTACCAGTCGTTTAGTGTTGCAGAAAAATTACAGAAAAGTTACAGTTACTAAGAAAAAGTAACTGAAGTCATTTCGATCTGACTCTGAGTTGGCAAATGGCAAAACGAATCTTTAAGTTAGGTAGCACGTACAAAGATCCATGTAATGAATGAAGCGGTGACCATGTAGCAATGATTAGAGGGCAATGATTTTTCAGAGCAAGGCTGGCTCGTAATATGTTTGCTGAGAGGTATTGTGCTCTAGATCTGAAATAATACTTACTATCTCTTTCTGTTATAGAAATGTTTTGATCAGATCGTTCTTTATAAAGAAACATTTTTAACAGACGTCAGTAACTATCAAATTGCTATTTGAGATTTGATTTGACAATATTTTTCAGCGTAATATTAATTCTTCAAAAAAGATATGTTCTTTGCAATTTAGTATTTTTTCAACAACTATTATAAGATTTAATTGAGTGCACTTTCAACATGCTTTTTGCTATTCTGGAAATTCTTTTATTGAAAGCATACTTATATGTTGCATAATGATCCTAGTTTTTCCCCGACATATAAAATACAGTCTTCAGGTAAGCAATGCATTCAAATGCATAATATGTAAATATCATAATTTGCATTATACTGTAATAATATAATGTAGTTAGTCATATATAATTTAATTTTTTAATATTGTAGGGCAGGAAAGGAATATAAGAAAATGTATGAATATGGTTCATTTCATGCGCTTTACGAATTTAAACATGAAGTAATGTCGTAATTTAAATGAAACAAAAATAACTTATTAGGCTACATGCTCCTCTAAATAAAGAATCGTAATCAACTTGAAATCATACATTGACAAGTAATAAGAAACAAGTTCCTTTTTAAAGTGTATATGGAAAAATATAAGCAACTAAGGTTTGTTTTCCTTTTTTAAGTTTGACGTACCCCATATAATCTTACTCGCAACAATTCTGCAAACGTTTGCTACATTATGGGAAATGATTATTACAATAAGGATATATTTTACAATCCTATCAGTGAATTGCATCAGTTCCTCAATAAACCTTTCCATTAAAAATATATATACACAACAACGTAGTGCGAGTGATCAACTTTGTTCGGTTGAAGAATAATCTTTACTTGAGGATATGTTAAACTTATTTTGCAACGTGTACAAAATGTTTCACATGTTCCTATATTTCATTAATCTGCTAATCTGTTTGAGTCTCCCCCGGAAATATTACTTAACGAGATGGCTTTCGATACCGCAGAAACGAGTAACGAATTACCAGTTCCGAAGTGAAGATCATGCAAACCTGCTTTCATACGGCTTCCCTGCGTTTTGCATCCAATTATCTGGTTGAAATAGAAGTTTCTGGATCGCAGAATTTATGGCTTCTCCGATTTTTTACCAGTTGGAATAAAAAAAACAACAAGGAAAATTCAAGTTTTTTTCAACTCATAGCATTGAAGACCTTCATTTCCAGTTTGAACGAAACAAATTATGTTGTCCTTTGTTTTCATTTGTATCGATAGTGACTTAGCTTACCGCTCCCAGAGCTTATTTTTGATAGTAATGTGAAGATTTACAGTGTAACTTTTATAAATGTGCCTAATGGCTTGATGCGGTTATGACAATATACATCACACCTAGAACCGGACTTTCCTTCGCATATTATTAATTTCATGAGTTTAGTGTTGTTGCTGATGTTTTTGATGGAGTATTACGCTTCGCTTGATAAACATAAGTATAGAGCAAGGTTATGAAGTAATGAAATTTATAATATTTAAGATTGTCATGGATATTTTGTGACCTTCTAATGACGTACTGGAAACCATTTCCACTATTTAATATTTAATGTTTGATGACGACTTGTTTACTGAGTTGCGATTTTGACGCGGGCTGCTAAAATGAACCGACAATGTCTGGCTTTTCAATCAAATACTAAAAACAAAAACAAACTAAGAACAGAGGTTAGACTTGAACCCTACTCCAGTCTCATCGAGACATTTTGTTTGTTTTGATAATAAGATATTAGAATTTCGAATCTTTTGCAGCACAATAATCTTTCTTTACGTTTTCTAAATGGTCAAACATTACGAGTTATCATTCAAAGACGATAAGGACAGAAGGATCAACTCTTCCATGATATACTTAATTTGTGTGCTGGGACTTTAGTTAATTTGACAAAGAAGAATAATTTATTAAAAAAATAGAAATGCAAAAACAAAACATTTTTTATCGTGTATTTCAATTCGCTAATGATACATCTCTTGCCCTGGTTGGTTCTAAGACATATTTAGCAGCAACACTGGTTGTTATCTAACAGCTTTCTAGATACATTGATATTAGTAAAAATATCAATACAGAACCTAAGGTAATTTGGTTTGGCAACATAAATGGAGCCAACATGAAATCGTACTTTGAATATAATTTAAATTGTCTTTTATTAAATTTGTAAATTTCTTGAGGGGAAACAATTTTCAGTTAACATAGAGGACATGACTATTACTAAATATTTGTCTATGAACATAAATAATTTACCACTGGTTGGGTGATAAGACCTGGAACATGTTTGGAAACAAATTATTGTCTAAACGATATTCACCAACAATAACCATCCACCTACTACTCACCAAATCAATCAGGCCTTTTAATGAAGCTTAATGTTATTGTCAATAGAATGTGTGAAGTTATCAAAGAAACGAAATATTGCAATGAAAGACTGCAAAATATGGCTGACTAAAACGATACATATTTTAAAATTTGTGTATACTTTGGAAAGTACAAAAGGACTAACCTTAATACATACCTCTATAAAATCATTAGTGCTTGCCCTCTATGTTCGCTTCTACTGACACTACTGCATGATTAATATTAACAAAAGGTCATGACTTTCAGAGCTGGAGTACTACGTTAATAAAGAAAAATGTCTTAAGAATTTCAAAATCGGTTTATTTACATACACTAAGTACAGGAGCGTCGGGGGGGGGGTTACCCCTTGTATTTTAAGAATCTGTTGTACATGATTAGCCTGTACCGTTAGAATTTAGCTTGGAACCTCACACAGTTTCCACCGAAAAATGCAGACGCCAATGCATAAGCATTATGTCCCTTAGGAGCGTGGGTGGTCCAGGGTCATTTTTGTTGTTGTTTTTGTTAAGTTGCAAACATTACACATATCAACAACTCAATTCTGTGAGTTGCTTCTACCTTTCACAAGTGTCTTTAAAGAAAACGTAAAAGCCCAGTGACTTTGGCTACACGTAATCCACACTACCTAAATGGCTCAGATAAATTAGCAAGACTTGTATCATCTGCTGAGATATACTAATTGTCCGACACTTTTAAAATTAATTAAGCAAATGCAAATATTTCATGTGTCTCATAGAATTTTTTTTTGTCATTAAATCCAATGTAATAGACATTCAAATGAAACCATTGTAGATGTACAATCAACTTATTATTCTTCGTAGCTGGCTCTTTTTGCTTTGCTATTGTTTGAAATTGTTTAACTTTTTCATCACTTTGTTGTCGAATAGTTTAATTATTTTATGAAAGCTGACATCTAAAACTTTGTTCCAAACAAAATGCAGCAGAATTAAAAATCGTAAGAACACGAGATATAAAAGTCAACGGTTCTGTGAGGAAGCAATGAAAACTTTCAACCAAAATTCCACATTAAACACGTGTCTGAGAAAATAAATGAATTAGATAAAATTGAATATTCAATAATTAATTCATTCCGTTATTGAAGTGGGTATCACTATATAAACCTGGTGATATATAATCTGTGGATAGTAAATTTGACCTCTGTAATGTATTCTCATGACAATTTTGAATAAATATACACCATATTAAACCAGGTTACATAACATCTATGACTACAATAGTTGATAGTACTAATAGTTTTGTTCTGCCAACGATTTCAGATCCTTTTGGGACATTCATTTGTTCTGTGAGCATAAATGCAAAATCTGAACCTCGGGAATTTACATTTGTATTCATTACAGATTAGTTGATCCTGCGTAGGCACATAATTATTCTATAAACATGACGGTGTCTTGTTTCATTTTGAAAGCTAATGCTGTAATGAAGTGTTAAATATTAATTTCCATGTGAAACCTACTGACAAACTGCAAATAATTATACTCATAAAAGTGTTATTAGCACAGGACGGTATTTGGCTTGGATCTGGATGGAATCATACCTTTTCGACCCATGCGTTTTAAGAAGATCATTTTTTAAAAAGCAGCTTGAAATCACGCCATAAATCCAGCTTTATGTTTCTGCTGAAAACAGGAAGCTGTTTTAAATTAAAATGCAGTAATGTACTTAAATTCAATACATACGTTGGGTTTGACTTGGCTAAAGCAAATTAATAATTTCGTTCTAGAATCTTGCTATAGATACCAAATGAGACTACTTCTCGTAAAATATTGAACATTTTTAAAACCTAAGACATTTTGGTAGCATACTTTCATTATCGTAAAATAACTGTATTTTTTAGCAAAGAAGCAAATTTCGTGGTAGGTATATTTCTATTATGAAATTTATATCCTAGTTTGCAAACATAACGACAGCCTCATGTCCTCGTCGTTTTTAACAGGGAAGAGTTTTTTATTGACTTTATTTAATTGCAATTATCTTGGTGTAAGGTAACGAAATATTGTGGCATTTTTTCTTGATTTGACAGGGCAGCAACATTATTTTGTCGTTGTCTTTCGAAAGCCATTTACCAGTTCCAATCGATGTAGGGTAGTTAGAATTAAATGTATTTAACGCAAATGTTTTATTTGAGAAATATATTGCACTCTTTACATTCTTTACAACATTAGTTTAAACATACATTGCTTGTGACAATGGACAGAATGCTGTGTACCGCCTAAATTTCTCATGTACGTACTATCGTTGTATCAAGCATCCAAATCCCACAAAAAGTAAAAAGTGAAAAACAATCCAATCTATTATTATTACTTTACAGACTGGCATGCATTTTAATAGCATAATATAACTTGAATAGAATTTAGGGACCAAAAATCAAAACACTTCACTCACTCACATATTGAAGCCAACGAGGAAACAATTATTTAAATTTTACTTTCAGTGGGTTTGAATTTTCCTTACTATACTTCTCACATAAATAACCGATACCGGCAACAATTAACAAAGCAGAACTTGCAGCTAGTGTTTATGAATGTATATGTTTGTTAGTGACAATCAATTAGCTGAAATAATTGTGCCACGATATATCGAAGAGATGAATGACAATTTAAATACTCTCCCATTTTCACTAAGCAACTTGCACAGAGCTTACAAAATTTAAGGAAAACTGCAATTGTGGATTTCAGTAGTGTAATTTTCCGTGAGAGCTCCTTATTGTACAAAGAAAACATTTAGATAGTATCTAAAATTGTCAATATAGAAAATTAGCCTCGCAGGATATCACCTTAGCAACTGCAGGATGATAAGAAGGCGGTTTTTAGAGACTTTTGCGTAGATTTCATGCTTTTTTATTTCGCTAATCTATGTTAAGGGTTCACGATCCCAAGTGATGGCAAGCTCTTTCCTGTTGAGCAGACGGATAAAGAAAATGGAGTCTTAATGAAGTATTGATTTTCTAAAAGCGGTTTAGTTACAAAAGGGATTTGTATCACGGAAAACATTTATACTTTAATTTTCGTTGATTATATTTCTAACTCCAGGTACTTTCTCTGAACCGCATGCCCAGTATCAACGCAGGTACATCAGAGTTATGTTGCAGGACTGCGAGACAAGATGATGAATACGCGGCATGAGGCCCTACGGGTCCTATATAGTTTCACTTGTTTTTGAATAACGTGCAAGCAAATAAGACAATCTTGTCTTATCAAGATTAAAAATAGGCCCTGGTCGCCGTAACATTACATGTTCTTTATTGTTATTAGTAAAGTAGTCTAGATCGATATTTACCGCACTGCGCTGGAAAGAGAGAATGACAACTAGAGGATTGTAAAATTTCCATATGCCTTCAGCAAAGAAAGATGTCACACGCCTTTTCTTCACGCTTCAAAATCACCTTAAATAAATCAATATTTGGTAATCTCTCAGTATTAAAGATAAGTCGGAACCAATAAATAAACATCATGGAAAACGTTTTATTAAATTTTTCAGTTGTTCCAATGTGTCGTTAAGATTTAATTCATTCTTGCAGAGAAACTTGTTTTCTAATTAACCACTGCGTGACAATAACAGTTAAGAGACCAAAGCATAGTTTGATAGGAATGTCAAACAAGACGGGTTCGAAAACAAAATGATCTTTTAGTACGCGAAAATGATTTTTATCGTTTTTATCCATGACTGGCAAATATAGGAAAGTGAGAATTGAATTCAAAGAATGTACACAAATGCAGTGAAAGAACAATTGAAAAACGGCGCCAGGAAAATAACACAGTTTCCTTACGTTTAAAATTAAAGCAATAAAGTACAGAAGCACTCACAACATATGACACATGTAATACAATGCATATTTCCATATTGGAAAATAATGATTAACTATCCAAGATAGTGAGGTCCAACCCATATGGAAAATAAAAACATAGTAATAAGTGCATGTGTGCAAAAGGATCAATTATCTGTGAAGAAAACAAATGAGAACTGATTTAAGCAATTAGATCAACAGCTGTATGTGCTTAGAGTGACTCCGCATTCTGCATCTCCTGGAGCATATCGTATTTCATATAACGTCATCTATAGCAATGTATTGATTCCTTCCATATTTTCTCCAGAAATGTCATGAAAGCTAATCTATAAAAAGTCCTGTTTAAAGATGTGCACTTTATCCACCAAATATCACCCCATTATATAGTCAAAATCCACCTTAGAATATATTCTAATACAAATCGATATATCTTGCTAATTAATTAGTCAAACTTTATGTCAGAAAAATTCGTTCTGAGCTATTATGTATGTTTGTCGTGTGTTTAAACTTTCTATTGTTTTCTATTTAAAGCATTTTCCTTTCCACATATTCAAGCATATATTGTTATGTAAATATTATTAGCATATTAGTATAGTATTCTCTTCATATTTTGAAGTGCATGACAGGTGTTAAGACTCTATGGTCTTAGTATAAGTAAGAAGAAAAAGCAAAACCAACAAGTATAAATGAAAAAAGTTTATTTCCCTAAAAAGTGAAAGAAGTAAAAATAAATTATTTACAGTTTGGTGAATGAGTTCCTAAAGCTCTAAATGTTCTATAAATTCTAAACGTTTCGAGTAATATGAATGAGTTTCAATGGTTGTTGTTGTAGGTTTTAACGCCCTTTTTCAGCACACGATAGGTTATACATGGCGGCCAGTATTAATGGTGAAGGAAGAATCCGGGAAAACCCCGGAAAGAACCACCGACCCAAGAGACTGGCAAGCTTTCTCACATACACACATTGGCTGAATCCGAGACTCGAACCCCGCGCAGAAAGAGGTGAGATGGCAGTGATCCATAACGGAGAGCGCTTTAGACCACTCGGCCACTCGGGGCCCCAGTTTCAATGGTATCCCAAGTGACAATTTATATTGTAACGATATATCAACAATACGGAAAAATCACTATGTTATGATCCCAAAACGTTTTTAAACGAATTCACAACAATCCCGTGACAGCTATAAAGATTAGGCTTTAAATGAACTGAGAGTAATATAGCTAATATAGAGACAAAGTCTTTAAACATTTTAGAGCACTGTAATTCCAAGGAATTATTAAATTAAACAAATTAATTAGTCTTCTCAGTATTATTCTTCTTTGAATGATAGTACTAATTCTTCCAAATAACTCTGTTATACAGAATACCAATACGCATTAGACAGAATGCAATACGAAATTTGAATGAACCATCTTGGCATTTCCAAATCACTCTACTAGTCAACAGATTAGCTGTTATAGCACTGACCTATCATAAATTAGGTCAGATTAGTCGTTCAGAACTCATGTCCTAGAGTTAGGTCATTTGATGTTTACCCGAACCATAGTAAATCTCAGCCATGGAACTTTATGAATGAATCGACGTACTTGATGCATGACTCGTCTTACGATGAGAACTTGAATTAGCAAATAATTTAGTTTTTAAAATAGATTACCCTAACGAATTAAAATTATGAATGATAACATACATAATATATGTACACACAACAAAAGAAGATTGTTTTGACAAGCTTTTAAGTTTTGCTTAGTAAAGGACAGATTTACTCGAGTGTCAAATATTGAGAATCATTTTCATGTAAGTATGCGACGATCTACAATTAAAATTAAATGAGTAAGCAATAAACGTGACGTACAACCTCTTCACATACGACAGTCGCGAATCCAGACTGGCCTTCAACGATGGACAGATGGGCAACGTAGTAAATATCGAGATGAAAACAACTCGGAAAATGATGGCAAAGCCAAGTAATTATGTCAGGCAATGGTTTGGGAAAGATGCAATCATGAATACTAAGAGAATATAAGTTTTAAAACCATTTGACTCATGATCGCAATCAGTAATCACGCGTAACGTCACATTATTTCATGGAAAACGTTAGTAGTTTCACTGCCGTATTCTTTGCGCACCTCTTGTTAATATGAGTGGACATATGTTTAAGTTTTCATTTTTTAAGAGGAATTTTAGTCATTTCAAACAATCTCTCATAACTCACAATATATCGGTTTCGATCCTTTTCATGTCTGCCCTTGTACAATTTTATAGAAATTACTCTGCGTGACACATTTCAAGTAGTTCATTTATCACTTTTATGATCAAGAACAGGGGAAAGAATGAAACATCAGTTAAATGTTTAAAATCACTTACATTTTTTTAATACGCATCGCGTACTGATCAAAGATGTTAACTTATATTGGCTTCTTCATACCTATTTGATCATTAAATTCATATTTCGTTGCAACAATGTGTCATAAAATTGGTTTCCGTAGGGAATAATGACATATGTCATGCAACCATGTTTCAGTTAGTGGACTATACAAGCACAGATCACTTTTGTATATTTCATATGTCAAGCAAATGAGCCTTTATATTCTTAACTGTTTTTTCGTGAATTAATCTTAATTTCAAAACAAAATTTCTTGATATCGGAATTGCAATAACATTAAAATTGTCATGATATGGCATGAACCTATCAATTACCATTTGAAAAGTTGGAAATTTTAACAATTGTCGTATTTCATAAAACGCAGTCTCAAGAAAATATTTGCTTCATTGTGTAAACCTTACATCAGAAAAAATTTATTAAATTTTTGCACCAGAATTTCCAATCTACTTTTTTCGACTGATATGGCTTTATTTAATGTTTAACCACAAATCTCAGACATTATGTTGCAGAAACGTAGTAACTGAGCTAAGAGAAGCTGCAGTATATAATATGTTCTCAAACGTGTCTTTCCTAGGAAACCCCATCCACCCCCTACTAAAGCAGGTCCAAATGGACTACATTCCAGACTAAAATATGCCATGTGTTTATCAGTTAGCAATCTCAGTTGTTTCTATTTCAGCCACAATACTGTAGTTGAATTTTATAAAGATCATGTCAATGGCCTTTTTGATCGTTACATAACATTGCCTACATGCAAAAGCATATCAAAGAGTTTGGTCCCTGGTTGATTAAATGGGTAAGAAATTAAACAGTAAATTTATCTAAGTATCATAGAATGAAAATTATTGTTTGCTAGGTCAACGAAAATGAGGAGTCAAAATGTAAAGTAGTGGCCCCAAGTGTTTCACTGTCATTAGTGCAATCATTTCAATAATTTATATATGTGTGATACAGTTCTGGTGGTGGGAGAGAGTGGTTTATGTTTCCTTTGTATACCTTTTTATCACATATTGTCATTAGTTATCATTTTTTTTTATATTGCGAAAGTATCAATAAATGGAAACTGGAGTACGTCTTAAGCATGAAAATATACATTTGCCTCGGATATTGGACTTGTTACAATTTGCTTATCAATAAAGCAATGTACCTTCTACTAGCTTTACATCAATGTCAAGAACATACTGAGTTGCACTGATCAACGAATTTTATAGCTACATAATAATGTACGATGACTTTGATTCAGTGTTGAGTACGTTATTTGTTGAGATATGTGTAGTGAAAAATGATATTTAAGCAATGGTCACCCACACATAGATGTGGATTAGTAAATGATATTATTGTTAGTATGCAACATACAGAAATATATCAGCTAAAAGAAAATTATTCTTGCAAATTATTCAGAAATATGATTTTTCAGATAAATGCTTTTTGCTATGGCGAGTGATGAATCAAATACTGTTTCTTTAAATTCAATTTACCAAGTTGTATTTAATGATATTAATAAACATCAATCCTTGTATGTAAAATATGACTACGGGATTGATTCAAAGTAATATAAAATGTCGTAATCAAAGTAGCCATATTAGAACGGATTATTGATAGCTGTTGTGTCCTAAGGCAATATGATTATTAGATTTCTTTCTCCATTCCAGTGTTTTACGATAGTGAGATATTACAAAATTCATTTTTTTCTTCAGTTTAAACTGGGATATTTGCATTACGTCACGTTCGCCGATAACCAAACAATGGTTCATGAAATGAGCACATGGGGCACTCAGATACAATGGCCTTTACGAAAACCGAAATGAGAGTCGATTGACTGTGCAAAATTGCGTATCTTGTCCTGTTACAATAAAACTTTTTCGGCGAAATTGGTATAATGCCGGTAGTCTCGACATCAGCAGGCTTTCTCCTATTAGCTCCAGGAAAACAAGGATACAATTTCCTCCTTCACAGTTTCATTACAGGAGATCAGTACAAGTTTAGCACTCATATTACAAGTTCTGCTATGCAGAATAAGCGCTTAATAATAACCCTTTTCCTATTACTTGCATATTAAGTACATATCTTTAGAAACTTGATTCAGAATTTCAATTAACATAATGTATATAATATTGTGAAATTCTATATTTAGATATAGCCCTTCTATGTCCATTAAGTAAAAAAGAAAAACAATTCCATTTTTGTATCGAAAAGATTATATCAGATGTATGCGCAAGATACTTGAAAGATTAAGTGATCTATCTGACGTAAAACAATATTTTTCCATTAAAAAATATATAACTATCATTTTCATTTTTTGATTATCAAGATTCCCACGTAATTTCCATAAATATAACAAATGATCAGTTTTGAGATCAGTTTTTCAGCTTACACAGATACTTCAGAAAGTGTTATTTCTTGTAAATTTTAATTTATTTAATTATCGTGTGTTCTCTTTATTCGTTACATTACTGATTCAAAGCGATGTCCATACATGAATTGTAAACGGTCTATCACAGTTTTCTTTGGCATAACAGTTACAGATAATTCGATAACTCAAACTGCGTTCATTCAAATACTTAAAATCACGAGAAAAACGTACAAAGTTTTATCCCCGAATCAAACAAATTATTCAGTTAAAAGAAAGGATTGCAGAAAAGTATTGTTCTGGGAGATATTAAGATGCGGCCAGGTCCGATGACCTAGTCGTTAGAGCGTCTACCTCGAATGCGGAAGGAAGGCCGAGTCGTACCAAAGACGTAAAACAATAGTTGTTGTTGTTGTTGTTATGGGGTTTAACGCCATTTTGCAGCACACGATAGGCTATACATGGCGGCCAGTATTAATGGTGGAGGAAGAACCCGAGAAAACCCCGGAAAGAACCACTGACCCAATAGAAGCTACTGACAAGCTTTCTCACATACCCACATTGGCTGAATCTTAGACTCGAACCCACGCAGACAGAGGTGAGATGGCAGTGATCCGTAACGAAGAGCGCTTTAGACCACTCGGCCACTTGGGGCCCCTAAAAAAATGGTACTAGCAGCTGCCAGTCTAGGTGCTCCATATTAAGAGGCTAGTCTTAATACTGGTTGGCCTGGTGTCAGGATAGTGTGACTGTGTGGAACATGATGTTATATATCTGCGGCATGATGCCCCCGTGCAAAACAGCAATATAAATGGTCACACTGCAGACATCGTAGCGATATGACTGTAAAATTATTAAGGTAAGTTAAAAAACAAAAACAAATCACAGACACAGTTTAAGATGGGCTTGATGAGATTAATTGAAGTCGACTGATTCCTCTTCAGATTCAAACCAAAATTATTTTTTTTCAATTATACATATATATATATATATATATATATATATATATATATATATATATTGGATGGTTACAATCTTACTAGATATAGTCTTAAGCAGTCTGTTTTAATAGCTCAAAAATCTGTATCTTGCTAACGATTGTGTAAGGTACAGTACTGATAGGAAGAATCGTCTTTTAAGTGGTGCCTTTAGCGGCAATTATTCTTGCAAATGTTTTCTCCGCCGACATTATATACAAAATGAAGAAACAACTTGCCTTATTTATTAATCAAATCTGATACTCTGATAGTCAAAGTTTACGATCTCTCCTTAGTTATGGCTTCCACTAATCGAAATAACAAATGGGAAAAATGTTATGTTCGTTTCTGCTTGTAAGATAGTAGGGGCTTAATTACGTTTCACTCGTTATAACATCTAGTCATATTTATTTCCAACTTAAAATTAAAGACAATTTTAGTTAACAATATGATTTCTTCATTTCTACCTACGCATGCACGATACACGCATTTTGGGCATAAGCTGTGCATACTACATACACTTAATAATGCTGCATTAATTGATATTCATAAAAAATTGCATGATACTGAAGTAATCAGTGAATTTCCTGCTTGCATTTAAAGTTCCAAGGAGGAAACCAAAAATATCACATATTATTTCATCTCGACTCTTGTGTGTGTCTCGACATTTAAAATTTTCTGTGTGTGAGGGTTTAATTTCAAAATACTATCTTTACGGGTCTAGTTTGGTTCATTTGTTAAAACACTTGTTCTCTTTCATTATCACGTGATCAATATCACTTTTTACATTCCAAAGAGATGGCCGATATAATATAACTATGGTTCAGCCAGTATGCAATAAAAAGCAAGAGTTCAACAAATAGGCATCTGAACAATAACGATCCATTTATTTGGGAGATTTAAAGTCATGTGAAAAAATAATGAACATATCATAAAAATGAATTAAGATTTATTTTTGGCAAAGTGGTGAAGCTTAAAATGACAGATATGAGGGTTGTTTCTGACAAAGTGATAAGGATTTGCACATTTCAGAAGGAATTTAAATCAAAAAGATAATATAAATAAAAAGGTCTTACCTAGCTGCATTCTGCACTATCAGGAACAGGTCAACAGAAATGTAATGCTAGAAACAACCTCTGAATTCGCGAATTAATAAATCCATTGTATTGCAGCATTGTCTGACACATTTCGCTTCGAACCTTGCATACACGTAATACTTGTGTCTCTGCTCTAAGTGCTACGTTTTACTTTTCACAGAAGTGGACAGGAAAACCGTTCTCTTGTAACAAATGAAAGGGCACTGACTTCCGAAAACAGATGATCCACCTACTTTGCTACTCAGACACTTGTTTCTTGTGAAAAGTGTTGTCAATGTTGGCCACATAAGAAGATCAGCTAGGCATTGATCAGAATTTCTGTTTGTATTTGCTCTAGGCAATGTATCGAAATCTTGCACTCTAGCGTTGTCATGTCTGCATTGCCCTAATCAGAAAACAAACGCAGGAAATGATCCAAAGCTAACGGAGGGAATATCAACTACTGGTGCCTAGGATATAAAACATGCGAATTCCTGATAAAGCTGCTTGCAGTCATGATTAAATCAGAATAAACGTTACTTGGTTACTTGTTATTGATTAATTATATTCCTTAAGCAAAGATTACTCAGTGGTTATGAAGCCTTCATTTGAAGTGCATACTTAATTCTCCCTCACGCAGCAGTTTGGTACTCAATACTTATAATACTTACTTACGCTGATCACGCTAAAATATTATATGCTAGTAATAGGTTTATTTAAAATCATGTTTCACTAAGTAATTGTATTGGAATATATCCTGATCAGTTGTATTTAAAAATAAATTAAAATCTTGAAACTCAAAATCTATGTATATGACTTTAGAAAGTTTCCTTCAAGTGATGTGGGTAATGGTGGAATTAAGTTTAATAAATGATATTGGCTATACTGAAACATTTATGTGGCTTGTAGCGAACCTTACCTACATCTCAATTGTATGGTCAATAATTGAGGAGCAGGACCAGAAAAATTAACTATTTTATAGACGTCTTGATGACATCAGTTACATGGCGTCATATTATACAAAATCGTTCACTGAACTGTTCAGTAACACATAACAATATAGCATACATAGTCATTATGGCTGGAAGAAATGAAGACCTCGTCCTTTATTAATTTGATACAAAATTTCGGACTCTTTGAATATTACGATAGGCCATTCTCTAAAAGCTGCTCGTGACATAAACGTATTTGAACTCTTTCATTCATTTAATATGTAATGAAGTCTATTTTAGACTACTTTTTAAATGGTGTGTCAAAATGTATAATTTTTAAACCTATTTCATTCAAATTGTATATCCAATACCAGAATACCAGCTTTATCCCAACGTTCATAACTGGTTAATATTGTGGTATAACACAATTTTACAAACGTAATGACAAATCAAAATTTTTAAAACAATTATTTATAAAACGTTCTGGAAATATAAATTGACAATCGTTTAAAGCGTGTGTTACGTTTTCTTGAATAATATGTATAACTATTCATTATGAGCATCATATCTGTCTTCAATTTCCAATCGTTCCATATATGCAGCTTATATGTTACATGAGCAATTGATATCAGATGTCGAGAAAGTCAATGTTTACACGTTTACAATATTAAATGTTATACAAGTTTAACTAGTTTAAATTAATATATTGTTTGTTCTGTTTTAATCAAGCAACAACTTCAATCGCAACTTTTAAAGGAGATGCAAAAATAAAAGAAATACATCTTATGAACGATTTCAATGTCTTATTAATTACAAGGAGATATGCTAAATATTTAAAGGATATTTCATCGTGTGATAAAAAAGTGATATTTTGATGATTGTAGTTTGTACCACAAGATTCTGACACCCATTACTGAGAAGCAAAGTAGTGAGATTTTTAAATACTTGATTTTACTCAAAATCTTGCAATGGCACGAACAAAACAGCCAGCCAGAAAGTCAACAGGAGGAAAGGCTTCACGAAAACAGTTTTAAAGTCTTTCAGGGAAAGGTATTCTTTTCTATCGCATTTGCAGTACCCAACACATGTCACATTTTCGCGCCGTTTTTTCATTTTTGCCCTTTTCATATTTTATTTAATAAAAGCCCTTATAAGAGCTACACCACTTTAGTACAATGGCTAAAGCAGGTCGCTTCAGAGGGGATGCTTTCCTCTCTCAGTATTTTGAGACTGAAGAGGAGAGCATCGACAAAGGTAGACAAGTCAAGGCCTGTAGAGCCCCCTGGGTTCAGGCTTTGGACCTGTCTCAAATTCAGGCCCAAGATAGGCCTACCAGCACTGAGATATTAGCAACCCTCGCCGCAAGAGGCTTGAGGGAAAAGATCGACAACTTTCACACAATTGGCAAAGGGGTATACCTTATACACCCAAAGGAGAATAAAAAATCCCCTGCCTGAAGGCAACATCATTATCAAGGACCAAGTCGTGAAAGTGGTAAGACCACCACCCATAACACATCTGTTGGGAAAAAAACATTCGGATATATATATATATATATATATATATATATATATATATATATATATATATATATATATATATATATATATATATATATCCAAATTCCCGCACGAAATACCTCTCAGCGTATGCGCTGAAGGATTTCAACAACGAACCGGAGTTCGCGCAGTCGATATAAAGAGAGACACATGAAAGGCCATACCCGGCCTTCACAACGGGAAAATAATCATAAAAATAGACTCCAAAGATACCGCTAATATACCCGAATTTTTCAAGATCTACGATATACCAGTGACCAGCTGGTACTACAACTGTCACATGAGCAGGCCCTGCTCTAACTGCAGTTCTCTAGGACACAAAATCTGGAACTGCCCACAAAAAAGGTGAACACCAATGCAAATACAGACACACAGAACGCAACTCAAAACAAAACATCACGTTCTTATGCACAAGAGCAGCACAAAAAACCAATATCTCACCAAATATATCAGATGATGAATATGACACTAACACTGAGGAGGATATGGATATCCAATCCCCTCCTAGATCTAGATCACCGTCATCTTCACCTGCACAGTCACCGGATAGGCAACATCTTCCATTAACATTACATTTTAACTGTGAACCTGCAATACCACCCACTTCAACCCAAGATACGCATACTTTCACAAAGGCCGCTGAACAAACCACAACATCGCCACCACCACCTACCAACAACACCAACAACACAAACCCAACACAACAAACAACACCAAGGAAAGCTAGAAACAATAAAAGGAAAGCTAATACAC
Source organism: Sinohyriopsis cumingii (assembly GCA_028554795.2). Taxonomy (NCBI): domain Eukaryota; kingdom Metazoa; phylum Mollusca; class Bivalvia; order Unionida; family Unionidae; genus Sinohyriopsis; species Sinohyriopsis cumingii. Next base: position 123,234,016 of record CM068829.1, on the reverse strand, counting down.
CCAAAGCCAGTAAGGCGAAGAAAACGACACAAGCACTTACAACATCACAACAACAACAACAGGACACGCCCAACACAAAGCTAACTAAAGGACTACTCCAGGATTTAGCAATAATGCCAACACAACAACAACAACAAACAACACCAATATCAGCTCCAACTCTCTCAACGCCTATGTTGCAAACAACAGCAACAACCCCATCCCCACAACCACCACAGACACTCAACAAACAACAGCAACAGCAACAACAACCAAACACTAAAAACCCTACTACCAACAAAACCAATCCAAATAAAGGGGAGAGTAGCTTCACTACCCCCCCCCCCCCACCAGCCCACAGAAATCCATACAAAAAAGTGTACCGGAAGCCCCCAAATAACAAAAAAATCCCAAAGGGGAGCAACCCCCCTAAAAAAACCAACAAAATAAAATCAACGAACCCAAACCCAAACCAAATTCAAATTCAAACAAAACTAATGAAAACAACAAAAAATCTAAAACATTAAACTTAAAATACCATATAAATTTTGAACCCCTAATGACACTAAAAATACCGAAATGGAACCCAAAAAACTCCTAAACATTATGTCCATTATTACTAATGGACTCAACAATATCAAAGCGGACAAACTAATTCAAAGAGCAAAACAAATATGACCTACTTTGCTTCCAAGAACTTCATCATATCTCACCGAAATTAACTAAATATATTGAAAATAAACTAGATGCTATTTTCATAACTAACCTAAATTACCTAGACAAATGTTCAGGTGTTGGATTTATAATTAATAAAAATTTACTCAATGCGAAATGGAAATCCCTCGACACACCTTCTGAACTAAAAGGTAGACTACTACACCTTGTTATAAATAACTTACATATAATTAATGTATATGCTCCGCCCAGAAGAAATTTAAAAAATGCCTTCTATCATAAATTAATAAGATATATGCAGTCATACAATACAGAAAACACATTAGTCATAGGAGACTTTAATACCATAACAGAGGATACTGACAGAACGACAGGACTTACTCCCACGGATAAAAAAAACAATAAAAATAACAAGAGAATTTATCACTAATAACAATCTGACAGACTCCTACAGAATACTTTATCCTACAAAAAAGGAATACACTTATACTTATGGTAATGAAAAATCACGAATTGATAAAGCATATATTAATAAATCTTTCAAAAACAACTTAACAGACTGTAGAATAATACGCTAACAAATATCAGACCACAAACCCATTACAATTACTATAAAGGATCAAAAACCCAATAAATGGGGCAACGGTTCATGGAAAATGAATAATACCATCTTAGACTTACCCAAATATCAACACGAGATTATCGAATTACCTAAAATCTCAAATAACTCTAAAGAACACTGTGAACAAGATATACAAGACTCTGAAATATCTGAAGCCATAGAGCAACTATCATACAAGAAATCACCAGGCTCTGATGGAATCACAGCCGAATTTTACAAAAAATTCAAACCATATACCACTTTAAAAAAATGTTTACAACACGGCTCATATAAACAAGGAAATGACTAACACTATGAAAGAAGGAATAATTACACTTATCTTCAAAAATAAAGGGTCCCATGAAGACCTAAAAAACTGGCGCCCAATTTCTTTATTGAATGTCGACTACAAAATACTTAGTAAAATACTTGCAAATAGAGTTATGGAAACTATGGAAGAAATTATTAATCCCCACCAAACGTGTGGAGGAATAAATAGAAACATTGAAAATAATACCCTTTCTATCAAAATAATTTTAGAATATATGGAAACAAACAAAATGGAAGGTGCACTTATCCTGTTTGATCAGGAAAAAGCATTCGATAGAATAGAAATAAATTATATAATAAATGTATTAAAGAAATTTGGCTTTGGTCAAACATTCATAAACTGGATTAAAACACTATACTTTGATATATTGTCTAAAGTACAGACAAACGGGGCACAAACTAAATGCTTCCCAGTTACAAAATCTGTTAGATAGTTGTTGTAGGGTTTAACGCCATTTTTCAGCACACGATAGGCCATACATGGCGGCCAGTATTAATGGTGGAGGAAGAACCCGGGAAAACACAGGTAAGAACCACCGACCCACGAAAAGGTACTGGCAAGCTTTCTCACATACCCACATTAGCCGAATCCGAGACTCGAACCCACGCAGACAGAGGAGAGATGGTAGTGATCCGGGCCACTCGGGGCCCCTAAATCTGTTAGACAAGGATGCCCTATTTCAATGTTACTGTATGTAACTGGAATTGAAGTCCAACAAAATGCCATACAACAGGATACTAATATAAAAGGAATAATACTACCTAATATGAATACTGATTGTAAGAGATTTCAACATGCTGACGTTTGCTCTAACATAATTACAACTAAATCTTCATATGTTCATCTACTAAAACAATATAACCTTTTTGGAAAATCATCAGGGTCGAAAACAAATGAGGCTAAAACAGAAATAGTCCCAATAGGGAAATGGAAAGAAAACACTGCTGGCCTCCCAATACAACTGATTAGACACCATGTAAAAGTCCAAGGTATTATCCTAGGTAAAGATTATAAAATACTGAATTTTTTACAAATAAAAGAGAAATTAGAGAAACATATAAAAATTTGGACAGATAGAAAGATACGTTTTGCCAATAAAATACAAATAATTAAAACGTACCTTTATAATTCCATTTGGTACGAATTCAATATTATAGACTTTGATATACATACATTGATAAAATCGACTCTATTATTATGAATTTTCTATGGAAAAAAGTGCACAAAATCGCTAAAAATACTTTACAAAGAAAACCGGAAGTGGTTGGCCAGGGTCTACCCAACCTACCCCCAAAACAATACACCAATATACTCAAAAGACTTAATAGCCTTACACAAACCCCTACATATCTCTGGCAAGGGATTTATATATATATATTGGTTCGGCAAACACCTAAATCACATCTCTGATCTAACTCAAAATATTAATAAATTTAAAATCTCGAAAAGAACCCCAAGATGTGTGTTTAAAATATCACTTACTATCACGAAATTTAAAACAACACAGAGTGTATGGAACCTAACGAATAAATACGACATTGAAAAAGAAATTACACTTAACACGACTCTTACACCAAATAATATAGAAACAAAAATAACAGAAGTCGATTGGACCTCTATATGGAAAAACTATAAGGAGATAAAGACATCAATAAACAAGCAAACCTTTATTTATACTTACACAATGCTTGGTGGACTGGGGAAGTAGCCCACCAAAGAAATCTAATACATCACTTACCCAAATATCTCTTATGCAATACAACAACAGATAGCAAAAACCATTTAATACTAGATTGCAATAAATTTAATAACTAAAGACAACAAATTATAGATAATATCAACTTAAAATATGGAAACTTTAATGTAAACAATATATTGTTTACAAATGGAATAAATGATAAGCAACTCTACAAAGAAGTAATAAACTTTATATACAACATAATGGAAGAAAGGAGAAGAGAAAAATGGGATTCAGAACTAGACCATTAATTAGTTTTACTAATAATTACCCCCATCACCCTGGAAAGCCCTACAAAGGCTAGTTTCTAAAACACCAGGGTTGTATCTGAAAGCCGCATGGCTACTTTAAAAAGACAGACTACAATTTATAATAACAACATTATCTAATAGGATGTTTTCATCACGTCCGAGTGGAAGATTTCAATCCTACTTTAATACCAGCTGGTCACTTGAATAAGCAACACGTGCAATAACAAATAAACTTAATCTTTTCTCTCATATTAGACGCATGTACCTGAGGATAGAATTATCCACCGCTGCAATGGTCTATAGATGTATGTTTTATACATACAACTATCTAAATTTCAATAACCAAAACAAATTTGACCCATAAAGATCTTATACATCAATAGTGTAGAGACGTCACAACTGGGGAGGTCACTTATTGACTTCCAAATGGACCCCTTTGTGCGATCTCTACACTGTTTTCATAACTCAAAAGCTATAGTCATGAACTTAAAATAATATATGGTCCCTGTACCATAGAGTGATTCATCCCAAAACAAAATTTTCATGTAATAATTTATAAACATTAATCGTGGAGTGGTATTATGAAGAGAAGGTCACTTAGTGACTTCCGAATGGACCCCAACATGAGATTTCTCCACTATTTCTTAGACTTTCATATACTCAAAAACCAAATCTTCCCTTGATAAATTACAAACTTTAAATGGTGGAGGGGCATCGCGCAGGGTAGGTCACTTGTGACTTCCTAATGGACCCCAGCATGAGATCTCTTAACTATTACCTGGACTCTAATATACTCTGACATGATCTATAACACCTCCTACAAATTTCATCCTCGCTCAAAGTTACATTTTAAAATAAATGACACAATGGTCAAACAATATGGTGGAGGGACTAAGTGCATAGGAAGGTGATCTCTGACATTCAAAAGAAACCTAGCATGAACCTCTCGACCATTACAAAGAAATAATATAATCCCAATTAATGCTAAATAGAGCAATTTCAAAATAACGGCGGGATAGAAAAGGAAGGTAAATTATGACTCCTACAAGAGGATCCGGATTCCTTCCCTCCGTTATAATAATACACTAAAATCAACACCAAAAACACCAAAACGTATAGAATTAAAAACTATAAAGGACAGGGAACAACCAAAGCTGTTATTGAATCAACGGAGCCACTGCCCACTTTAATCAAACTTGGCCCATCAGGATCTAGACACCGTTTACAACCCTTCAGAATCAAACCTCGTTTCTGCACGAAATGCCAACACTGGGGACATTTCGCCCTCAGATGTAGATTTGACCATATATGCCACCGATGTGGTGGTAAACATCAGGGCAAGTGCTACGCACATAAACAAAAATGCCCAAATTGCAGGGAAGAACACCACCCAAGATCACCAGAATGCAGATATACCATCAAAGAAAAACTAGCCATTGAGATCATGGACACAAAACACCTACCCTACCGAGACGCAAAAACAATTGCAAATAAAACAAATCAGCCACCCAAACAACCTAATGTAAATTTATCCAAAAAACAAACAAACGACAAAATCAACCAACCGAAACCCACTAACCCTACTAAAATAAGCACCTCAGTTAAGAAATCAATAGCCATACAAACAGAAGTCACACAAAGAAATATCATAAACCCTAAACCACACGAGGGGGAAGAAAAATCAAAGCATACAACTCAAGTAAATACGCAATTATTAAATAACCCTTTAGAAGGGAACAACATCTACATGGCATATGCACTAAATGACAGCATTAGGTCACTCAACGACAGTCTAACCCACTTAGAACAATGGGCAACTACTTCCTCTGAAAAGTTTAACAACATCCATGGATAATACAACTAAAGACAAACTAACCATCTGGCAATGGAATAATAGATGATTATTCAATAACCTCCCCGAATTACAACACAAAATCAACCAGGCAACCAATAAACCAGATATAATATGTATCCAGGAAACACACCTTACCAACAAACAAAACAAATTACCCAAAATAATAGGATACTCACCTGGAATTTTTAAACACCGACACAATGGACAAAAGGGAGGAGGTCTAGTAATCTTTACTATCGACACAATAACATATGTCGAAACATTACCAACTCCAGTTACCACAAACAATATAAACAGCATTGAACATCAAACAATAATGGTTAGCACAGGTAACACCGATATCCAAATTATTAATCTATATGACCCGGGGGCAATAATCCTACAACATCTAATCCAAACATCTACCATCAAATTACCAGATTCAAAACCAACAACTTAATCGTATGTGTGGATTATAATGCCCATAATGAACTATGGGGAGAGAATAAGAATGATATAAGGGGGAAAACATCGAAGAATGGATAATCAATCACAATCTAGTCATCCTCAACGACGGATCGAAAACTAGACTAAATCCTGATAATGGTTCCCTCTCGGCCATAGATCTTACCAAAAGCACCACCATGTTAACGCAAATCACTGACTGGGGTGTAGATCAAGAAGATTCACTAGGAAGCGATCACTTCCCGATCATTATCACTATTCAAACTAAAACCCATCACATACCCATTGAAACCCCACCCAGAGGGAAGTATAGTCAAGCTAACTGGAATCAATTCCAAATCCTGCTAGAGCAAATAGATCTTGACAACCTAGAACATCCAAATATTGACAACCATCATGACAATATAATAACTACCATTTTAAAAGCAGCTAATCAGAGTATCCCAAAAGTAACAAACAACAACCAACAAAAGCCAAAAGTACCATGGTGAGATGAACTATGCACAACAGCGCATAAGGCCAAAAAGAAAGCTCTAAATAAGTTCAAAAAAACTAAAACCACATTAGACTACTTTAACTATAAAGAAAAAGAAAAGTTACTAAAGAATACAATCAAAACAGCAAAAAATAACACATGGCAAGCCTTCTGCTATAACTCAACCTAAATACTAATTCAAAGCAAGTCTGGGACAAAAATAAAGCAATTAGAGGAAAACCAACATATAAAACCCCTAACCTTAAAGGCTCTAATAGCAATAAAGACAAGGCAAACATACTAGCAAAACATTTCTTAGATATGAGTAGCAATATCAACAGTTCCAAAAATTTCCAAGACTATAGGCAAGAGATAGAGCTAACACATATTCATATTTTCCAAGACCTAGGAAATCCCGATTCGGACTTAAACTGTGAGATTACACTGAGTGAATGGAACAAGGCACTTGCTTCCATAAAACAAACATCCCCAGGAAAGAATCAAATAGGTTATATAATATACAAAAAATTTACCCAATAATATTACCAAAGCAATCCTCAAATTACTAAATAGAATCTGGGACACAGGACAACTACCACAAAGTTGGAATCAAGCTATAGCAATACCCATCCCCAAACCAGGTAAAGACCCCAATGATAAAAACTCATACAGACCAATTTCCCTCACAAACAATGTATGTAAACTAATGGAAACCATAATATCAAACAGACTGAAACACCACCTCGAAAGCAACTCCTTCCTATCTGAAAACCAATCTGGCTTTCGAAACAATATCATTCAACTCAAAAAGGAAAACAGATAGGAACCTTATAGCAGTTCTTCTAGACTTTGAAAAGTCCTTTGACAAGATCAGGGCCAAAGGTCTGATTGCTAAACTTAACCAATTCGGAATAACGGGGCGACTTTTTAACTGGATAAATAACTTCCTAACAGGTCGCAAAATTATAGCAAGAATAGGAAACGCCCTCTCGGACGAATTTGCCTTAGAAAACGGCACTCCTCAAGGGAGTGTACTCAGCCCAATACTCTTCAACTTAATGATAAACGACCTAGACCATAACCTGGCCTCCAACAAAGTCAATCTATCTCAATTTGCCGACGATAGCGGCATCTGGAGAGCCGGAAACCCCGCTAGCAAACCAGTTATAAAAGAATTACAACTTAACCTAGACAACATAGGAAAATGGGCTGACAATTGGGGTTCAAAATCTCGCATGAAAAAACAGTAGCAATAATATTCTCCCCAAAACGCAACTATAAATTAGTATACCCAAACTTATATATCCAGGGAAAATTAATTAAATATGTTAAAGGTGCCAAATTCCTAGGCATGTATTTTGATAATCACCTAACTTGGAAACAACACATAGAATACATAATTAAAAACTGAATAATGATCTAAATGTATTACGAAACCTAAAAGGAACATCTTTGGGAACAAACCATGACACTCTACTCAAGATATATAAGCCATTAATTAGATCAAAATTGGACTATGGCTGCCAAGTCTATAACTCTGCGAAACTAACATGGTTAAAAAAGCTAGACGCAATACAACGTAAAGCACTACTTGTGTGCACCGGAGCACTCCCGTCAACTTCCCTTGACGTGCTCCAGATCCTAACCGGGGAATTACCATTATACCTAAGAAGGCAAGAAATGGCACTCAGGTACACCATTAGGCTAAATAACCACCCCAACACTCATCCTACCAAAATCGCAATTAATAAATGTAACATCACATTTAAAAACAAACTAGTGCCAAATATCCCAGGCGAAAACTCGCCCTGGAGCTCAGGGAGAAAATACCTATCCTTGAGCAACAAGAAGAATACGTAAAAGTACTCAACCTAACCACCTGGATGCAAACTACCACGATGGTTAACACCAATACCACTGAATACGGAAACAAACACGAACAAGGAAACAAACTTAAAACAATAATAGCAAATGACATCCAACCGTCATATGAATATTCACTAAGGTCTATACAGATGGATCCAAAACCGCTGAACCACCAAGAACGGCGGCTGCAATAGTTATCCCAGAATACAACATTCAAATGGGATCCCGATTGCCAGATTTTTGCTCAATCTTCACCACTGAATTCAGGGCAATCATTGAAGCGCTCAAATGGATAAAATATAATAACATACCAAATACGTTCATAATAACCGATTCTCTTAGTGTAATCACATCAATCAAAAATCGCCACACAAGGACCAGAGAGCATTTCCTTGACAGGGCCTTCTGTATGCGCAAAGAACTATCTACAAGAAATCAGATAGTTGACTTCATGTGGATACCATCGCATATAGGAATCCCTGGAAACGAACAAGCAGACAAAATCACAAAAACCAAATTAAGAGACCCCAACACTTTCCCATTAAAATATAGCACAACCGAAGCACAAAGCTTCGCTGTAAACTATACAAACCAAGAATGGCAGGAGCATTGGAATACCTCCACCAAAGGTAGGAAACTATACACTCTCCTAACAGAAGTTGACCGATCCATCAGACCACCTAAGGGCTCCAGTGTAGACCAAAAACTCATTAACAGAACTATGACAGGAAAAACTAGGTTAGCAGGAAGCTTTGGCAGATTTATCGGACCCAAACCAGCTAACATAAACTGTTATAACTGTCACACTATAGAAAAATTAAACCATACATTCAATGATTGCACAAAATACAGGAAAGCAAGGAACAACTTCCACAAAGCTCAAACGGAAATCAGATCACCCTATAAATACCCAGACTTCCTGATACATCTAATCCAAATAAGCACTTAAGTACTCAAAATATATTAAGATTTCTAGGAATGACAGGACTCAAAAATAAGATATAATCAATAATCAACAGCTTAATTAAATAATCATTCAAACCCCATATCAAACTCAGGTAAATAATTATGACGGCCGACTAGGTCTCGTGGGTTCACAGAGCGACACAGCCGTTCACATCACACGGACACTGCTATTCACATTGGTTCTTTGAAGAGCACTCCACTTCACATGGGTTCATTGAAATCGCCCACTCAAAACAATCTAGTATATAAAAAAGTCAAATTTAGGAAGAAGAAAATAAATAACTAAATAAATAAATAAATAAATAAAAATAAATAATAATAATAAATAAAAAATTTTAAAAATTGTAAAAAAAATAATAATAAAAAAATTATCTAATTCACGCTCTGTTAACCCCATTATATATCTTTCCTAATTATTAATAATAAAAAACCTGCACAGGATATTATCCTTTCCATCTCTGGCAACAATAATTATCTAAATTCAAAATTGGACGCGATCATCAACCTGGATCCAGTGGACACCGCCAAGGACAGCAGATGATAGCCTCCCTGCGCTTTTCCTCCCTTGCCACGTCCGGACACCAAAACTTAATTTCCGATATATTAACATAAAATTGAGTGAGTGCAGGTAAATTCCCACTCAACCAAACAGGTAAGCAGAAATATTTTATTAGTATCATGAGTGCGTGGGTCCATTCCCTCTAATGAATCAGCCCTCCAGTCAGACCGCAATGGGTCCAAAAAAAGGTCCCGCTGCTGAAGGCTAAAATTATCAGTGCATCGTATGCACATAAACGCCTGGGGGATGAGGCTCTCATTCCTTCTCCCAGGAACAATTATCAGGCCACCGTGGAAGAACGCAGTAGCAGAGGGAGCGTAATACATATATGCAGACCCAGCCAGCTAGAACCCAACCCACTACACTCGTAAAAGTGAATAAACTACAGCAGCCGGATAGACCACCATTACGAGCGACTACCAGCAACACGGGACAGGACTAAATCTAAGGCTGCCCAGGAGACGACGGACCACACTCCAGCCCCGCAAAAAATTAAAATAAAATGAAAAGAGACATTTGCCAACATTGTCTATAAATCCCCACCACCACAACCACAATCACCTCCGCCAGTGAAGAGCAGGACCACTCCTAGAACAAGCACTCCAATTGCAGTTTCTAGAATACAACAGGTGCTACAAGAACAAATTCTAGCTGATATCAGAGAAATCCTGCTATCACCACAGGTCACATTAGACCCACCACCGGACAAAACCTTCAAAGTCACCGTACAGGAAGCAGAGGTAGCAACAACACAGGATGAAAGCGACCCAAACATAAAGCGACTAAATGCACTGGGACTTCAAATGGCTCCAGCTGACATCAGGTTAGCGCACGATTTTATGAAAGCAACTATATTTATAGGCTGGAGGTCAACTAAGGACAGAAAACCCACGTCGCAGCAGTGCCACACAGTACGTCACATCCTCAAGAAAAGGTTCAACATTGCCTGCACTCAACATCCCGTGAATACACTGATAGAAGCAGCCGAAGGTTCAAGCGGGTTCCATGGATTCGAAGGTTTTACAGCCAGAAAGCGAAGGGAAACATGGACAGCGGAAGCAATATGCGAGGAAGAAGTTAGCCGAGGCACCTTCCCGCCTGGGGAGAAATAACAGCCCTTCTTAGGGCTACAAATTGCCAATTATCTAAGGGGACCAGTTTGGCTTGGTTTCCCACTTCGATAAAACCACACAAAACTTGACTTGATCGTTTCGGTTGCCTGCATCAAAATTTAAACCCAATTCCCTAACAGTGACTAAACTTTTATTTGTCGCTTAGACAATTAGAAATGCAAAATTGTTATGGCATCTTACTATGTACACTATGAACTAGTACTATTTCAATTGTTAGGAGTTAGGAACATTATCAGACTCATTTGAATTTGACTCAATTACACAGGTGGCTCACACAATATTGGTTGTTAGGGTCCATTTACAGACAACTGGATATAATTTGGCTAAGTACGGGCGGGTTGTCTAATGCCGGAACTCCCCTCCACTTCCCACGTCCGGACATTCGTACAAAGGGCGGAGATGTGGAACGATTTCCACCCGCCTAAAATTGGTGTCCCAGTGTGACGTCATTGTCACCAACCAACCGTGACTGACGTTACAACTGCAGAGGTCTAACACCACAGTGATTAGTAAACATAAAATTTATTTTAGTATCATGAGGCTCTTTTTCCTTCCCCCAGGATCAATTATCAGGTCGCTGTGCGACCATTAACAGTGGTACATGCACAAGTCCATTTATTAAGCTATTCCCTGTGGTAACGAAAAGTTTAACTGCAATGTCTGCCTAGAGGTACCATCATCATAACTAAGTGATTTCCTAGACGTTGTGTTGCAAGAATCAATTTGAATAAGCTAATCTAATGGATTTGTCACTATAAAACTTCTCCCGTAAGTTTGCACTAATAGAAAATGTTCACGAAATCTTGCAGTCTCCTCTTAAAGCACTGATAAGAGGTCACAAATCCCACACTCATTATTATCTGATAGACCTACCCGCTATAATAGGCCATGTAGGTGCATTAATGTTATAATGCAGAATATCGATATCATCAAAAGAGTTTGTTGATACGTTATTCCTTTTCAACTGCTTGAGATAAAATTTTGTGATTATATTTACGCTCAATGGATTTACCACGAAAATCAGTATTGCAATATTTACATTCAACCCGCACATTAATCACTTCACAGAAGTATAGAATTTTTTTCTTAGTCACTGCTGTGCATTATTCACTCGAAGAAATACACGCCTTGAAAGCATCGTTAAAACATACTGATTTTAGCAGTAAAATACATTACTTGTATACTTTCTCAAGTTTTTTCTTTAACCTATATATTATGGACACATTTTGATGTGTTACTTGAATATAATCAGCAACCCATTACAAAAGGTTTTTTCTTTCTTTCTAATCAATGCGTTAAATATGTTCTTTTTATTCAAGCAAATATCAAAATAGAAATGACATCTTTTTGTTTTTCTTTTGTTTGTTTTGCTTTTACAGTTTTTTTTCAAAGCATAATCTGGATAGACAATTGTCGCACAAACTCATAACTTACATTTCCTGATTCATTTTTCAATGTTGGAGAGGCATTATTATCTTGGTCCTATTTCATAGTTTCTAAGCAACAAATTACTAAATACATTGCTACATATTTTTGTTGCGTTGTTCAGCATTGATACCAAAAAGATAATTGAAAGGAAATATAAAGTTTCCCTTTTGATAATGCAGCTCATTCTTCATTAGCTCCTTGGAATGTTTCCAGGTTGAATTACATTTCGGAAAATTACATATCATACTGAATGATATGTAGCTGGAGCTTAAGATTGTTTATTTTTAGGGTGCAAAGAACTGAGAATGATGGGTCTATAGGTCTTAATAATCTTCTAATGCATCGATTGAAAATTTTAAAAATACACCAAAATAAACATCCGAGACCCGTCACATGTATTATAGGGTTTGTAATAATTTAGTGTTCAGCAAGTCTATTATTCTGTTTCACAATATTCTCCTGAAGATGATGATGATACCAATGCAATAATACTACCTCATTCCTAAAAACGCTATAAACTATCGTTTACCTTGTACATTTGAAACTATGTGAATTTGTTTTTAAAATGTTGCCTATTTTAAACATTAAATGACGGAAAAATTACTTTTGCCAGAGGTGTGAAAGAGTAAAAATATACCAAAAGTGAGGGCGAGCTCTTTAATTTCTCTTGTCGAAACCATAAGCACAACGATTAGAAAGTTTTAAAAACTGAAGGACATGCTTATGAGAGATAAAAGTGGCCTTAATGCGAATACATAATCATGACCTAGCTTCCAGTGGAAGGATCGAGCCACTAATTAATTTGACGTACAACCTGATGGTAATATACTAAAACAAAAGCCAATTTCTATATTACGCTGATATACAAGCCAACAATAGGAATTAGATAGTTCTCAGCCTTGAAGTATACGTATTTTGCAGCATTTATTTTCTTATTGTTCTAAACAGATGGCGTCTCCATTACGTATTACCCCAACAGTAGACTGGTCCTGTCGATGTAAAAGAATTAGTTTTCTGGTACCTAGTTTATCTTCATCGTTCTTTAATTTCAAGGAATATATTTTGGAAGAGTAAATTTCTTGCAGATAGTAACCTAAATGGATTACATAAAGAACTGCTAGAATAATATTAGCAACAAACGGCATTATATATTCTATCTGTTCAAATTTTTAGTTTGGATTACTAATTCTGCCATTAATTTGAGTAATCTTCTCTGAGTATCTGTGATAACACTTTCACTGACAGCACATGCATATTGGGTCATAATCCTGCAGTACTGGCTCTCCAACCATTCAGATTTGCTCTTCTTTACTCTTCTCTGTTCTTTCTTGTCAAAAACGTGTCTCACCACACATTTTTATTCATACTTAGGTAAAACAATAATTAGGTATATGATGCGTTAATTGTTCTCAATTTTGCTTTCTTCATTTGTTTCGCGTTGGCTTAGTATACGTTTCTCCCAATTCATGTTTTCAAAGATATATTGCTTGTCCTAAATTTAAAGTTTGTAACTTCATAATTTTAATAGCGTTTAGGTTATATTTATGTGTTTTCCTGATCACTAGACAAAAGAGAAGCTTTATATCTCCTGAAAATTGAGCTAAAATTCGAATAGTGTTTACTACCTTTCCCAGTCTAAAATATATATAGTGTGTGTGCCCCATTGTCTTTTTTAATGTGCTAAATTATAGATGGTAAAATGATAACTGAAGAAAGACACACTGTCACACCTTGACTACTACAATTTATGATAGGCTTGTGCCTGTGTACAATGGGAGAAAGCAACAACTGCACAGGAATACATATTATTAAACATAAAATGTAATCTTAGACAACAAAACATAAAATTTGTTACATTATTTACACTCAATTCAAAAACAAGTAATACATCAATCCACTACTAAATTCAAGCTCAAATATTATGGAAACATGTCAAGAGTCCTATGTTTCTAAAAGCTTATCTCCAGTTCTAGTCTTCACACAGAATATAATATGTCTACACCGGATGGTCGCATAACTATTGCCTACACAGGACATATGTGTGTTCCCACACAGAATAATACTGGTCCACAGATGATCTATTTAGTTTAACTAGGCATTGACTCATTTATAATGATTACTACACACACAAATACAATCAATGATTTCAATTGTGTTTTAAAATATTTGCGAACAATTATACCAATTAATTTGTTGTTATAGCTTCGCTCTATTTTTTTTGCATTGGTTCTTTTAAATTTATTTATTAATTGACATAGAGGCTTCTGGGCATTTATATCTTGATATCAAGGTTCTTTGTTTGTATCCACATTCCTTATTTATAGATGATCGTTACGTAGTTGTTATGTATATATAATCTGCATTATTTGTTAGTTTTTTATATTTTCATTTCATGATGTGCTGTGCATTACTTAGAATTGTATTTTTATAGCTGATCCTGTCCAAAATCAGTTACAGTTTTGTAAACAACATAAATAACTTTTCCATTAGGTGTTTTTCGAAAATACTAATAGTGACCTTGGTCTGGTAGAGGAGTATAAAAACACCTTGTTTATTGAAGAAACAAATACTTATTCGCGAGTAAAATTTGAAGAAAGCAGTTTAATTGTTGTTTCCAGCATTTCATTTGGGCTAAAATTGAATCATTTAAATTAAATATTCACTAGAAATACAAAATGCTTATCTAATTCTTGGAAATAGAGATTTGAATTTATAGTAAAATTCAAACAAGGATATTTTCTTGGATAATATTATTGTGACTCAGCAAATGACTATTGGTACGTCCTTTGCTATTAACGCCATCAGAGGCAAATCAACACTTTAAGCGTTGGATTTAATTTGGAATACCACTAAAGTTTATTCAGAACTTTAATCATTAGTACTTGTGTTAGAAATTCTCGGATTATTTTGGACAGTACCGTAAGTTAATTTTCTAAGCTTTCTTTTTGTATTTTGGGGAAAATAATTGCTTCTTGAATATTACAAACCTTTCTCGGTTCTGTTACTTTGGTTCAGACCATAGCATTGTAACACGATATCTCTTTGAGTTAATCATAACTGTACGTTTTGCTAGATCGTTAGAACAAAAAACGAATTGTCTATTTTTGTTTGATAAGTACACATAATAAGACAGTGTGTTACTTTCGCCAGGCTACTGGATATTTGGAGACGGATAAGAATGTATCGCTGATCACCAGATATATCGAAAGGTTCGGCTTATCTTCATTATTATCTTAAAAAAAGTGCCGGTAAGATTTCTTAGGTTAAACTATATCTGACGGTGGATGCTTGATTATGACTGATTAGTTTGATTATGTTTGTACCTACAGCCTGTGTTCAACAGTATCGCAAGAACAAAAACAAGGTGGAAGCCAGATGGTGTCCGATCTACTAGCTATATCCCTATTTTCAATTTTTTTAATAGTATCACAAGATGAATTCATATTGCATTTCTTATGGTGCGTGATTATAGACGGCGAATGTGAGATCTACCTAATATATTCATGATTTCAGTTTATTATCAACAGTATCTAATGACAAATAGCTAGTATCAGTTTAAAACAGCACGATAGTTCACGATGGATGTCAAAGAATGTCTGATCTGTCTGATCTGTCCGATATATCAAATATCTCAGCCCTTCAATAGCATTCCTAGCTCACTTCATGTTATTTTATTTAGATGCATGAGAGGCCAGATCATTGCTGACCTACCTAAATATTTCAACTTTCGTTTCAAAATGTTGTTTAGTAATGCCTAAAATAACTAATAATATCATTTTAGGTTCTATGCAATTTAATGTGCGTGCAATAATTCGAATTTAAAATTATAAGCTTGACAGAGTAAAAGCTTTCAGTAAACGTCTTCAAAAATCGCTCTTCTGTATATTCCTCCTAAAGATAGTTTACGAGCTCCGTCAATAATGGAATTTATCCGATCTACCGTCATTACACGGAAAGGATAATTGTAGCCCCTTGTTACTGTTCCTTTAAAAAAAGTCTCAGTTTTAAGAAGTGGAAAGAACCAGTAATTTACTATTATTAGGAGCCCTGTGTGTTTTTTCTACGATTACGTTCGATTCAAAATAGTAATTTCCAGAAAGCAATTTCCTCGAAAGTGGGTCGATGTCTGACAAGCGAATTCGACTCGACATAATATGATGGTAGAATAATTTGCGTTAAGCAATGGATGTAATGAATACATTAATCTTGCTTCATAACTATATTATTATCCCTGAAGCCAGATTTATTAAGAACTGCACTGCTTCAAATGCATGTCTCTACAGTTATAGAATCTGTAAATTCTAATCATGTCTTGGTCGACAGAAAGAGTGAAGTAATCTGACATTCAAAACAGATAATGCAAATGTCATGTACTAGACCCAATGCTTCATAGAAATAGCCATATATGTTAATTGTTACGGTTTTTGATCGCTCTTACAGTATCTAAAATATAATATTTCTATTTGCTTTTCATAAAGGATACTAATATTAAAAGTAACTATAAGCAGTTATGGCGAGAAAAAAATTATCGTACAGGAATGTGCAGTCACTAATTAAACGTTATCATAAGCACTTATTTTTTATCAGTTAATTCAGTAAGCCGCACCAACGGATGCGAATAATCTTTTTATCCTATTATACATGAAAATAAAGATGATGTGACGACACGCAAATTGCATAATAGTTTAACTTTTGAGCTCAACTATATTCGAATGAGGCCACTCCTTGATAAGGTTATGTTCGTTCGTTCTCAATTCATTAAAATTCATAATAGACAGAAACCAGACCACCATTCGATTGAGCCCAACATGTTTAATGCGATAAATGATAGCTATCTGAATATTTATCGGTAAATATATTCGATTACAAAAACAAATTCGCAGAATTAAGTTTTTAATTTGAAATACAAATTCAATAAACTAATTATTCAAATTATCTGTGAAAATATTCGTGGATCTACATTTGATTTCTATAACAGAATTTATCGCCAAACTGAACAGATTTATTGTACTTATCACTACTCAAAACAACTAAAATGAATGAATATGCATTCATTTTTCTCTTGCCACACTCTCTTATCCACATTTATCTATCAACAGGATTAAATTATCTCATTTATGCGTTTGCCATTATTCAATGAGACTTAATAAACCTGGGCTACGTTCGAATCCATTGGTCATAATGATAACCTCAGCATGAGTAGCCGTAGATACATTAAGCCCACAGTGATCAAACTAAAACAAGAGACTTTCGTCTATGAACGTGAATTTAATCGAGCATTGATACATAACAAATATGTTCTCTTATAATTAACAGTAAGTGTAGAGCGGGAACGGTGGGTGAGAATCAGTGAAAGAAAATAATAAGTACTTATCTATAATTCGACCTAAATTGGTGATTTGTCACTAGATGCTGCATAGGGAGACAAGTATCATGCTTCAGAAAGATGCTTTTATAAGTGAATCGTGCAATGCTTGACCGGGGCCCCGAGTGTCCGAGTGGTCTAAAGCGCTCTTCGTTACGGATCACTGCCATCTCACCTCTGCCTGCGGCGGTTCGAGTCTCGGATTCAGCCAATGTGGGTATGTGAGAAAGCTTGCCAGTAGCTTCTCATGGGTCGGTGGTTCTTTCTGGGGTTTTCCCGGGTTCTTCCTCCACCATTAATACTGGCCGCCATGTATAGCCTACCATGTGCTGAAAAATGGCGTTAAACCCCACAACAATAACAATGCTTGACCAATAGATTTGCACAACTGAAAGTTATTTCTGAAATTAATTATATCAAGTCAGTCGATTTATTCTATTTGAATTGTTTCTTGGCAGTATGAAATCACTTTGTAAAAAGTTGTTAGTAAATTAAGGTGGGAAAGGTTTTTTTCTAAATAGTAAAGTTTATTCCCATTTTTTTTAACTTTATGTATTATTTCAGAGATTAAATTTCGTTCCCATCCGACCTCTCGCGGGAGGTCGCGGTTTTGAACCGAGGGCGAGTCATATCAAAGACTTTTAAAAATGGTACTTACAGCTGCCTCGCTAGGTGCTCAGCATGATTAGGTTACTGTTAGGACTGGTTGGCCTTGTGTCAGGATAATGTGACT
Organism: Sinohyriopsis cumingii; assembly: GCA_028554795.2. Lineage (NCBI taxonomy): Eukaryota > Metazoa > Mollusca > Bivalvia > Unionida > Unionidae > Sinohyriopsis > Sinohyriopsis cumingii. The sequence continues at coordinate 123,215,617 of CM068829.1, read as the reverse complement.
GGGTAGGACATGATCCTTACAAGTCTGCGGTATGATGCCCCAGTGCCAGACATCACTATAAGCTACAACACTGCATATATCGTAGCGGTATGACTGCAAAATTGTTAAAGCTATGTTAAAATCCAAATCGCAAATCACACTCGTTCCCATCATCGCCAACCTAGTGAGCGTTTTCCTTCTGTATACCAAGGGTATGCCACATGGGTATCACAAAAATGGTTCTATACGTCTAAAATATTTTTATCTTCTCTGCCTTCAAGGAGACATTAAAGTAACTGCTGTCGCCGTGCTATATGTAGATAATAAATCTTCGAGAGTATTGTCATGTGTGTGTCACGCTATAACAATATGCATTATGAGTAGAGTGTAAGGCGACTACGGTAATGGTCAGGAGCTGCGTGTCTAAATCATATCATAATAGCACACAGACGATAGCCATCTAGCATACTTGAATCGAAGGTAGCTAAATGCTAAACATAAAATCAAATCTCAGGACTGAAGTATATGTAAATGAATTGGATTTATATATAATGTTTGAACGTTTTTGATTAGGTTATAACTCTTGACACAGATGCTAAGTAGCTTTCGATGGGATATTAATTTGTAGGACATGTACAGATCACTCTAAACTCTTGCCTTATCTTGTGTATTTCGTTATAAGTGATGTGTTATATGTCATGGAATAAGGGCGGATAATAGCTGAAAGCGTCATAATTACCGCCTAGTTTGGTTTCTACTATAATTTAACTCATCTTGTGTAAATTTATATTTCTTGACTTAATAAATGGTTGCACCATGACCAAGATTTGGTCAATTGTGGCACCATGACCAACTCTTTGTTGATGTATAACCCAATGAATCTTTTGTAACAAGCATTTGGTAAGAGTACTTCGGAATGAATGTAAGTTGATCTTTATTTGAGTAATAAAATGCCATTTTATTTCTTTGTTAGTTTTGTATAACATGTAATTTAGGCTCAAGGGTTATGTACAGCTATTGTTTGTTCATCACTCATATATTTATTTACTCAAATAAAGCACGACTCTCATGTATGCAAATACTTTTTCTAGAATAATTAAATAAGGCATAGTTGTCAGATGATTGCTTACATTTCATATGTCCTCAAAGGATAAAATTGTAATAAAGCCTTAAGAAGTAATAAACCATCTTTTCTTGGCTATAAATGCATTAATACGATCAGAATAAAATCATTGCAATGGCTTCAAACTATCAAAAGCTTAGACAGACTTAATTTGAAATTGGATAAAGTTATATGTTTCAGAAACTATAATTATTATGGCAGTAACAGACACATAATTAACAAAGTCCTAAAATGTCATCGGCAATCCTGCTGAATTATCCACGAGAAGGATCAACATTTCGTTAATTAATTTCACGTTTGTTCATCTGGCGTTTTGGTGAATCAAGTTCACCGGAGAATTTGAACAAAAATCCACACAGTTGGTGATAAAAAATATATTTGCCGTTCTTGAAAGGTCTAATTTTGTACTTCCATTAACAAGTTACCTTTGATGTTAAGTCTTTAATTTGAATAAAGGTAGTACATTACGTTTTTGCCTCTTCAGCAGCTCCAAAGATTATAAATATTCCATCAATGGTGATATTTAAGATGCCACTGGCCTTCATAATGTTGACATAATATATACTCTTGAATACTGCCTTTGTCCTTATTTTATAATGTGGGTGAATTCAAACTAGAGCTGGAAGTATTTAACACAGTACACCTCATGGAGTTTAATTCTTAACGTGGTTTATGAGTTTACTAAAAGAATATATTTATTGAAATGTTATTAAATATCCTGCACCTAGATGGTTACATTTACTGTTCACATTTGTCATCCTCTTTAAAACCTTTTAACATTAAAGTATATTGATGAAATAGTAGCATGTTATCTAATTACATATGATAGACCCTCATATTATGTTTCGTCAAGGCACCTTACATCGCAGTAGCTTTTTAATTCTTCACTACATTGCCTTGTCAGAAACAAAGTCAATAATATTATCGGTGCATAGAAATAACGATAATTTTGATAATTTTATATTTCAAAGGAGTAATGTACGTAACAATATACACTTAACAACCTATTATACAAAGCTCCTCTTGAAAATAATGTATGGTAGAAAACAATATTTATGTTTCAACTGCAGGTTTTATATTGAGAAAAATAATGACTGACAGAAGTTTAAGCAGAGTTTATATTCAGTGGCCTGGGAGTAAAGTATATTAATCATAAACGATGGCTGAGTGTCAACAAAACAACTGTGATTGGTCTCAAATGCTATAACTATTATGTCCCGTGTGTTCATGAACAAAAACAAGAACTAGGTTCATGTGTTCATTCAGATTTTTACAAAGAAATATGTGAAATTTTTAATTCAAATTGCAGTTTTCAGAAAATCTTTATTTATAAACGTTTCCTCATCATCTCTTATAAGGCAGTAGTAAAAATAATATTTTTCTGATATGGAAACGTCTTGCACAATATTGGAAAATATATAACATTTCAGAGGTAAAACACTGTTTTGACTCGTAGGGAATTTTACCTTCTTTCTGGAACTTAATGAAAGCTTGTATATTACGTTCAATATCAAATACAACAGTAAATACATAGTTGCTCATTCGGTATACAAAGTCAGTCGTAGGACCAGTTTATCCCTCGTGTTATAGTTATGCACATGTATTATACGCCCTATGCTTACTATTGATCTGCTGCTTTGGGGTTTTCATTCATTGCGTAAAATAAAACATTTAACTGAAAATCGGCTGAACCTGAGTTCAGAATATAATTTTTTATAACCACCTTAAGTTGATATGTAAGGATTGGCGCTAAAAAATTCTTTAGTTAATATATTAAAGCTAAAAATTCTTAAACTCATATTTAAAAATTGGCGCTAAAAGACATTATGCTTGTAAGCAAGAATTGGGCCTGAAAGACCTTAAGTTGATATGTAAGGATTTGTGCTAAACGTTTAAGTCTCATCCGGTTATTGCGCTTCTGTTGGATTGAAGATTATCTCTTGCAGATTAATTTTCGAGTACAATTGGTGAATGTAATCTAATTAATATAGTAGTTGTTCACTAAATGTTACTTAATTGTATTGAAACATGGTCACATGTTCTTCGTCAAAAAGACACGCTAAAACTTAACCTATTTTCTGCGATATCACTTTCTTCAAGAGTTCAATAAATTGTTTTTGTTGGTGCTTTGGACTGAACGCCATTTTTCAACCCACGATAGACAATATATGGCGGCCAGTATATTTGGTGGAGAAAGAACCATGGATCCAATGTACGTTGCTAGCAAGCTTTCTCACATACACTTATTGGTAAGAGAAGATACAAAAAGGGAGAAAAATGTAAGAAATTTGATATAAAATGGACAACTTATTTGGCGTTCCTATCTTCCATTATTAAATGCCTAACAATGATTTCATATTAATTATATCAATACGTATATTCATAATTTGTATTTTTACTGTTAAATCCATTTATACAGTGTTTAAAATCACACGAAACCCAGAGTAGCATTCATCCATGATATGGAGAGAAATTCCAGGTACTTAAAAATCCGATTCTGGTTTAAATGGATAATTTCGAACGAAAGCGGAAGGTCGATAGAAGAAATATGAAACACATAAACAATCTGAAGTACCAAAGGCCTTTGACAGACAGTCCACCTGCTGAGTGCTCAATCCCATTGTGTACAATAAAGCTTAACTGAAACATGCAAAATGTTAGGAGTCATCAATATATTATTCCATCCGAATCAAGAATATGACAACGTTGATAAAATGATTATTACAATACACCACATGGTCGATGAACTAACATTGAAATACAAATAGTATAGCATCGATGGCAGTCATTATCAGAATAACTATTAAATGAACTTATGTAACGAAAATAATGAATTCAAAAGCTCATAATTATTTGGACTAAACGCCATTCAAAAATAAAGCTCTTACCTGTTTTCTGTACCTGACAGAAGATCAATTACCAGTAAAAAGAAAATTCCTTTATTCCATCGCCTTTGGTCGTTTTTACCAAGACTGCTGTAGGTTCATTTGCCTATATCTGTGTGGTAATATGTGTACTACTATGATTATTGTACAAGTTGATTCCAACACAACATCATAATTAGATGCAAACTTTAGGAAACACTGGACTACCAGCACAAATTCATAAGATATTCTCCCACTTTGCTTTCAAAATGCCTCCTTTTATGTGAGCGTTATTTACAAAGAATCATCAACACAACACTCGTGTCTGCTAGGCAATCATAACCGCTCTAATGTCTTGCACGTCCCCTGAGCCTTCAAATTGTTGCTGTCTTATCTGCTTTGACTCAGTTCGTATGCATACTCAGGGAGTATTCCCACCTCGCAACACCAAGCTTATCATCTGGTACGTATTGTAATAAAAAAAAACAAGCGAATTCTTAATAAATTGCATTGGGATCTGCAGCACTCGTTGAAATCAGAATAAGTACTGCAATAGATCGAAGGCTACTAACACTTGCACACTGAATACAGGGACTAAAAACATTCAGGCTCATATATGCTTTATAAACAAGTTGTGAATACGTGTGATTTTCCGATGATCATGTGACGAGTGTTAAATTACATTCTTATACTTTTGATTACATTTGTTTTTTGTTTTTGTTTTCCATAACCTGACTTGTACTTAGCTATTAAGTAGCAGAATTAAAATTGAATATTTAATTTTATTTCTGCTTAGATTTGGATGTTGATTGATTTATTTGGTAAATGTATCATGAAATCTGTCAGGTGCATCGCTTGTATATGACCTTTGCGTAATCCGACACAACACTAGTGGATGATAAGCTTGACCAGTTTCAATAATATCTTTAGTCTTGTTCCCTGCTTAGTATGCTCCCTGGGTTGCACTCCGTTAAACTAAGTATAGCGGAGTACAACGCAGACAGCATACTAATCAGGGAACCAGGCTATAATATCTTGCACTATGACAAAGCTAACATGCATACTGAAGTGGTATATAAAAACAATGTCGACAAGTAACTGGAAAATCCCCTCTCTCTCTCTCTCTCTCTCTCTGTCTCTCTCGAACGATCGATCGATAGATCCCGGACCTATGTTTGTTTGTTAAAGTATGAGCAAGACAAATTCTTTATTTCCTGTCTCGTAATTTAAGCTTTGTCACATGGAATACGAATTGTGAAATTAGTGGAGAAAAATACTAAATTTTATGTGTTTATTTGTAGAAAGAGAACTGCCTAATTTGACAGCAGAAGTGCTTCAGCTTGATACCTTAAAATGTCTTTTGAAAGGTTAATTACAAAATAGATGTTATCTTTGAAATTTGATTTATGAGATATTGTTATGGATTATCTCGAATCCCAAATAATTTGTTCTGCTATATGGAACATGAAATTCATTGAAAACGTTATATATATATATATATATATATATATATATATATATATATATATATATATATATATATATATATATATATATATATATATATAGATAGATAGATAGATAGATAGATAGATAAAATCATTGATTATAAAGCTTTTCATCTTGAGAAATTCACTCACAATATCAGAAGAGCGAAATCACTTATCACTGAACTAGATATTTTAAAACGACACTTCTATAACACCATAATTGCCCATGTTCAGTTCTCCAAAAGCATGCAGTATTGATAATTAAATGTAAACTCTAGTAAAAATATTACATTTTGCATCACATAAAAAGGAAAGATTTTAAACGTCATCCTATGAATAATGGTATATGTTTTAAGGTCGATACTTACGTGCATGAAATGATAATGGACATTAATAGTATTATAGTGGGAGATTGAGATGTTTTACCATTGCAGTGCCTGCGTCTTCTATACTACATTACCTTACTTTTTGTATAGTCGCAAGTGCAGCGCGGCTGCATTGATATGGACATAAAAAGGCGTTTCCAGAATCCTGCGGCAAAACCATCTCTCGCACGGGTTTGTGTCTTTCACCTAAACCGAACGGTATTGTAACTTAACCTGGATACATCATATGACAGCACGGGTCCGCTTCTTTGCTAACGTTTACATGATTTTCACCGCAAATCAGATCAATATTTTGGATGAGCCACAAGGACACAAGCGCCCCTGTTCCGTATCTGTGCATGGAGACAGTCTTAAGAAGTTTTCCATTTGAGTCCAGTCCATGACTTTCATCTGTATTGTATTTCGCGAGTTCGGCGGTTTTCTTGTTGATTTCATGCAGCTGCTGTTCCGCTTTGTTTTTAATTTTTTTGCATCGATACTTTATAGGGTCCATTACATATCTTTTGTTTAAAATGTCATCAAAAATGTAAATCCTAGACAAGTCGACCTGACGCACTAATGCTTACGCACTTTTATTATCTGGGACAACTGACACGCAATCATGTAAATATTTTCCTGGGGAACTTAATATTTCGGCCGATTGAGATATCATAACTTACTCTCATATCTACATTATTCTTGCCCGTGTTTTGTGTCTCTAATGATCTTTTTCGTTTTCGTTTAAGAACTGTTTTACGGACAAGCGGGTCTTTGGCGAATATTAGATCCGACTTTTCTTAGCCGAATATACGAGAAATTGGTAGTCAGTTCAACTTCATCGCCGTAGAAACAATCCCTGATGTTTTCACTGCCAACGTGGTTAGCGACTGTACCTTTTCATATGCATCTGCGATGATTACAAACTATCTTCGAGTTTGTATTGATGCAATCATTAATTTATGTATGGGTATTTCGAAGATTATATTGAATATGTACAAGGGCCTGCTAATCACACTCTGGAGCACCCATGTATTTAAAAACGGCACAAAAACCATCGTCGATGACGACAATCCATTCCAGGTGATCTAACACACGATACAGATGTTGCAATTGAATCTATCAACATCATTATACAACATAATACTATCTATATGTGCTGTATTCCTCCTGTCTGCGGCCTACCAACGCATACATTTATAAAAAATATGGTGTTGCTAGCCACAGCACTAATATAAGATAACTGCTTGTTGATTTTCAAACTGTGTATTATTACGTCGCATCATCATCATCGATATGCTCTTGGATCCGTCGGATACTGTTTCTTTTAATGAAAAATATATGCTCATTTCATCTTCGGCCTTTTTTACTTCCGATACAGTATGCTCATCGACGTGGTCTTTTGAATTCCACCGACACGTCAATATCTTTGATTTCATGATCCTCAATGATTTGGACCAGGGAGTTTTAGCGACGGTACCGCGAAGCTTCAAAACAACATGGTTGCTGTCCACTATGGAAGCTTTGCATTTTCCAGGTTTATCATGGAAAATCAACAGCGACTACAACTCGGTTGCTCTAGTCACTCTGATCGGTTTTGGTAGCAAACCTGGTCAGATCCACATCGACGTCGTGTCGGGTTTATTTCTCGCTTCTCCTTAGATGTGAACAGGTTATATACACTATCAATCATAGTTTGCACATAATAACGGAGTCATGGCAAACGTTATGATTTCAGTGAACACTCGAGGGTATGTAAATGTGTCAGCGACTAGATACTACATATGGAGCCGTGTGTTCGATTTTGCAACAACAGCGTTTCATCAATCGGCGGCGGGACTCTGTGCCCCCCCCCCCCCAGAGTATCAAGTGGGTAAGACACCGTGTAAATGATCAACAATTGCACTTGGCGGTGCAAGCCCGAACAAGTGAAAATATATATGTTATTGAGATGTCGCCGCGAATGCGAACCAATCAATTATCAGATCCTCTTGGCGAATGCAAGTTGACGATGCCGTTTATCGAGTGCTGCGAATCATGGACGCAAGTTCATCCCGCCTGATTACGCCGCAAAAATGCTTTATTGATCTTGATCAGTTTGCATTAAATTTGTCTGCGAAAGTTCACTGTGATACCATGATCATTTACTATTGCGATCTTTATTTTCGCATTTTATTTTCGTTAAGACCAGCTTTAAGTTTGGGATAGGATATTCTTTTAATTGTTTTTTCTAATTACGTTTGTTAAAACAACTACGATTTTCCACCGGCCTTTATCCGTCCACCTGAGCTTTCAAGAAACAGTGTTTTTTCCCGAAATAATCTCAAAACGGCATCTGAAATCGGCGGCGGGGATATGCTTTAAATTAAAGGTCAACCGTGGACTGTTTGCAAGGGTATAGACGCTCGAAAGAACAGCAATAAATCGAATACAACGTAATGAAGTCTTTCTGGTATATCAGCAGACCTGTGTAAGTGGCTTGATTCGAGACCATTTACAGCTAAACCCTGTGATCAGCACGTGCAACATAAACAAATTTCCGGACGATATTACCGAGGCCATTTCCATAATGTCATAAAAATGAAATTTTCTAACACGAATGGATGTAACAAGAAACGCGTACGACTGTCAATGTATTAAATATCATGTTGATTTTTAATGTACAGTTGCATAGTCCAAGTCTCTGCGTGGACGTCTATCGTGTACCCTGGTCCACGAAAGAAAAAGACACGAACATGCGAGAGTCCAGATTGTTACATGGAAGATACCGAGCGAAGGAGCAATCGAAAACAAATGAGCCAAGGGCACATTCAGGGTTAACCGAACAATATGTAACCCTGTGCGGTCTTAATAGAGCGGGAGGGTGTGTAACTGACACTGGTCGCATCATAGTTTAGATTAATCTGAATAGCTGATTTGATCTTGACAGTATCTTTTTCGATATGGTAGCTGATCAATCTGGGTCCTGCTCGAAATATTCGCTCGTGCTCCGAAATATATTCAGGGCAACCGAGAACCGTTCTCGGCGACGATGGCCCGCTGAAAACCTCGTATTGTAGAGATTTAAAAAAACGGCAGAGCAGAGAATGGGCATGTGCACGCATATAAAAGATCTTGCGTCTTTGCCGGTCACCAATGTAATATTTCCTCTGATTATGCTATTGAGTGATTCAATCTCCAGATTACTCCTAAGCCGGACGTAACCAAAAGTGAGTTAATCGCATTCAAGCACCCAAAAGACCAGCTATAATAAACGCACAACGACTCCAGTGCGATACTGAGTATATTTCGGTTTCTTTGACAGTTTGAGCTGACGCTAAGGTTTATTTTTGGCAATGACACACTGCATTGTAGAACTGACTTCGTGAAAAGCCGCAGAACTCATCATGTCTTCGATGCTCATCTGTACTTTCCTACAAAGGATGCAGAGCCAACAAAATTGCATATTGGAACAACTGTTGTCGCCGTTTTTAAAGTCGCCGTGGAAAAATACGTTGGCGTTAGAAGATACGTCAACTAGCATAAGGTCTTTTACGGGGATTTCTTAGCATGAACTTCCGGGCACTAAAAAAGAGTTCATATCTCCATATAGCCTGTGTCTGCGCGGTTCGAAGTTACAAGGGCACAGACGTGTAAGCATCTGGACGCGATTTCGACCCCGAAAGCTTTGGTTGAGAAAGTGAAAGGGCGTATCAAAGTTCGTTCTCAAACAGCCTTGCATCTTGACCCTTCTGTGTACTGTATTGACGATATGTTTCACAGATACATGTTCGAGCGAATTTTCTCGGCGTTATTTTGTGGTTTGCATACATCAGAGATGATTTCATGGTAAATTATCAACACGTTTATGTAACTTGGAATCCTGATCTTGGGCGATGATACATACTTGATGTTAATAGCATTTGCGATCGATACGATAGCGGTTTTCCTATTCGGCAATGCTAATCTCTTATCAGCTACATTTTCAAATCAAATCCGTTCACAATATTATATGCGTCAAAAAGGCAGCTTTCATCCATTCAAACGGTAGTCTAGTTCGATGTAAGATAAATGTTTGTGGCACTCTTTCGTTATTCCAAGTCATAGATTGATGACCACATGCTACATATTATTAAAATGATAAATTTTATATGTATATAAATCCGTTCACAACTTAACAGCTGTTTTCGCATCAGTTTATAATGTGTATTGGGTCATTCCTACATTGTAGAACTTACTGATAGTATCAGGTCGACGTTGATTTGAAGCCTTTATCAGATATTATGATGCAGCGCTTGTACAATCCTGCAGGAGTCATGATAGGACGAATCTAACTTTTGTCAATATCATTTGTATATCTGATGAAGACGTCTTGGTAAAATCGATAAAGACTTCCAATTAATACACCAAGAGTGCCAAATAACACCTTCTCCAAATTCCTTTGTAATTTAGGTCAGGAACATATGAGACCAAATTAATCAAGCTCAATTTATCGTGTACGCAACTTACGTAGACATGATGGTGGGATCGAAAGTATTGTATAGAAGGTGGTTTATAATGTTGCTGTGAGATAATGTCATGTGCAATTTGGATCCAAATTTAACATTTTTGCTCTTTGAACCATATATCCTAAATTAGAAAATATAAATCTAAATCGCACTCGTTAATAGTGGCTCTGTAATTTTGCCCATTTGTGACATTGTCTGATAAGATTCGTGTGAGTAAATATGACAATCTAAATCATGACCATTCATGGATGGTGATTTTTATGTATCTTTTCGGCTTCATTTCCAACCAATACATTGCTGCACAATCATGTATTCTTTCTACAGGGACATATCAGTTGGAATGACTTCACCTTGTTGTATAATGCTAGAAATAAATTTAAGTAGTTACCATTATACACTGCCCGTAATTCCGTGCTTATTGTAGCGTCAAAATAAGTCCATTAGACGTCTCAGCGGCTCGATGACATGTTATCACTAATAACAACGTACGCATTAGCTTAGGCGTTCGATTTTTAATAAAAAAACAAAACAAATTTAATAAATAGTCTCCTTCAGAGCGTTGAGGTTAATTAAATACGAGGATGTTCTGACTGAAAAACATGATAGTTTTAAACTTTCCTCGTATATTTGCTTCCTTTCATTTTTATTTTATATTATTTGAAGACGCGTTAATGAATTCTTTGCAATCAACTCATGATAGACTTAAATATTGAGCTTCTAACATATTTATTTCTAAGGGAAATTAATGTCAGTTATATACTATGAAGCATTCGGTTGAAAATTTCGGGGAAAAGAATTTTAGTCACTCATCATGGTTCATTAAATTAAAAAAAGAAAGATTTTTTATCTAACAAATGTATTTGTATGGGAAATTAATTTCAGCAGTGTACTATGTCGCAATCTGTTAAAAATATTTTGCTCCTAACAGACGTATTTCTAAGGGAAAAGACTTTTAATCATGTATTACGAGGCATTTTGTTGAAATTCTTTTACGTGTGGCAGATGTATTTCTCAGGGATAATAATTTCGATCATATACTGCGAAGCATTCTGTTGACAATCGCTTGCCAGTTAGACTTTCTGATGCTAATTCCTTTGTCAGGCGACTCCGCATGACCATAACAGCTGTGATAATTAGTTCTTACGCTGTCCTCGATTTCCAAACTGTCGATTTCGCATCTGCTGGTAACTTATCAAGGGACAAAGATCAAAATATTTCGTCCAGAGCTAATATGCGTCACGATATACAAAAGTGTCAGTTGCAGAAGAACGCTAGGGATTTGACAATAAAGTGAAACCATCGACGCGGTTTTGCATGGGGTTGGCATAAATGATAATGTTCTCAGATTCTAAGCTGACGGGAAAATAATTAACAACGGAGTTTTGTAACAGAAATCAATATATAACGTTTAGTAATGTTTTTATTAAATCCGATATTTTAACCTACTTTCGTTTGTTCGTTCAATTTTCCCTCGTTCTGCCAGTCAAGAGCTTATATCATAAGCCTCCCTACTCGGCTTAGCCACGGTGGGGAAAAATAATGTAACCCCGTGACTGGGATATCACTGTCTTGGTACAAACGCGACATAAATTATTGTTCTCATGCATTTGTTCCAATTATATTAAAATATTCATGCACTTTTGCTTGCAAGTAATTTGACAGATTCAAAATACAGTATTTACCGGTACTATTATTGCTTATCAATTCATATAAAGGTCATAGGGTTTCGTACTCTTTTGTGAAAATCTGAATAACTATCTAAGTAGAATCTAGTTATATATACAGTGCTTAGAAAATAAGAAAAATCAGGAATAAAAGGTTAAAATTGTTAGGTGTTGAAAGTATTGCGCAATGAGCGTCTCGAACCTTGTGCCATTGTTGTTCAAAATACAGAACTGCTTATTTATACGAATATGTAAATGAGGGCAATGTGGCGACCTGTCGAGTCTAAGATAACAAGTCCTACTTATGAGAAAATAGAAACATATAACCATTTGATATCATTACTGTATTCTCATATTTAATCGATGGATGTTATATTAAGGTAACACTAAGTAATTAATATATTTTAATCGGATAACTTGTAACTTTCATCAGTTCTCATTTGTGAAGAATTCTATGGTAGGCAATGGTACGAGATGTTTCTTTGTATAGACTGCCGTGCAGCTAGTTCTAAACGTGTAGTGACGTGACGGATGATATTTCTAATTCATTATATTTTTGGAATTAATATTTTCTTTCGTGGAAATATGGCAAGTGTTGCTATTACTGGTGTCTTACATTGATTTTAAAATGTTTTTTTTTAAATCACCCAATCCAATACAATGTCTAGTTTTATACATCCAGCCCTAGATATTATCCATACTAGATTGCAAATAGTGTAAGCTAATCAAAAGCTGATCTTAACGCGAGGACACCCCTTTTGTTCCTGTAGTGGAAGATATACCAAAATACTTTGGATGTTTTGTTTGTTCTGTCTGAAAAAGAGTAAGCAGTGAAGTAAGTTATTGAAAAAATTACTGGCTGTGTCATATCCAGCTGTTAACTTAACCTGATGCTTAGAGGAAAAGGCGAATGAAATAAATATAGTTATACCGCATGTATGCAAATACATGACGATTGCAATAACTTTACAAACCACGAATACTGTTTTTGTGGCCTACCACCTCTGTCTCTCCAATCATGAGAAGACTTTAGTTACTTGCCCCAAGTTCTGTACAGAACATTTTCATAACATTCTAGTAAACAATCCATAATCACTACCTCGTTATCAAATATTTGCTGTTTTCTGAAACTGAGTCCTCTTGTATTATATGGGTACGTAAACTATTTTCGTTGATTGGAGTTCGATAGATTTTAGTATGATTGACCAGATATATATATATATATATATATATATATATATATATATATATATATATATATATATATATATATATATATATATATCCAGGCTCGAATGAACTTTGATACGTTTTGCGATTAAGCTTTGTATATAACTGAATACGAGTGATGTCATTATTTATTTCGTAGTTGTAACTGCAAGGAATATTACAACTTTATTGTATCATAACATAATGCTTTCATTCAGATTTTTAAAACACCAGTCTCTTTTTGTCCTGTAAACAAACGTGGGCAGCACGGCCAGAAATAGTCAATCAATTTCAGAAGTTGCATATACTAAATTATCCTTCGTATTTACAGAATATTATGCAAACTATAACCTGCCTTAGCAGTCACCTCCATATAGCAAGCACAGTTTCATATTCTGCCTAACTATTATCAAACTAAAAGATCTTCACCAAAACTTAAGCTGATGACAGTTATTAAGGCACCAGGTTTCTACAAAATCTCATAGGCTCATTCTCCTCTAGCTATCTCCTCCGTCTCATACCCTGCTTGTCCCCAAGTTGAGAGATAAAGGATTTCTGTACAAGCTCCACGATGCGGGTATGTTTTCGTCCCGTAGCAAGGAACGATGGGCCATCTGCCACTTCTCTTGTTATACTATAGTATCGATGATACCTGATTTAAAGAGAATTAATTTTCTTAACTTTGTGGCAATAATGACTTTTCATGCCTCGTGACAAGTTCTCCAAAGGAGGAGTTGTTGAGAGCTGTTTTGTTCGTACAGGTTTAGTTCTGTCTCCAGAGTACTACTTGACACAAAATGCATTTTGCCCATCTCTTTAGAAGGCAACATATTTTCATGCATAGGCGTGTAATCATTATCATGACAACATTTTCCCTAACCCTCCGCGAGGAAAGGCAATGAGTACAATGTATGTTTGATAATATGATTCAATACCTCTAATTTTAAAGTGCTATAAAAATATCATTGTATCTAATTATTAAACTTGCATTGCAAGAATAATAACAGTACTAATCATACACACACACACACATATATATGTGTGTGTGTGTGTGTGTGTGTGTGTGTGTGTGTGTGCTTAAATAGTGAGAGTCCTTGTCATAAATGTTAGTAATATATGCCGGTTGTTGTATAGTGGCTTATGCATTATAAAAAGTTATTAATATTCATATGTAATAGCACATTTCCAAGCCCTGATGTCAGTATGGAGATTTTAATATACCAACAATATAGGAAATTATTTTTATTTGTTGTCATAGTAATAAACAATTTACACTACCCTTGTAATGTACATTTTGTACATGCAATATGTAAAGTCATATTACATAAAATACCTTTTATGAACACAAAACTCTTCCCGTACAATTAAATTTATAACTCAAACTTTAGTACGATTTATAAATGTTCCAGTTCAAAGATTACATTTTGATCATATTCTAAACAGAATGCATGTTCCTTGATATAAAAATATAAAGAAAAATCTTTTTCGTCAAAACTTTAAAGGTAATGAAATGTCATTCACTCTGAAGTTATTATAATCATATCAAAATATGTTTGCCAGGTCCCTGTAGATAAATATCAACTAAAGCATCGAATTTACTTCAATGAAATTAGCTATTTCAAACAATAGAATTAACTTTATCGTTTACTTTTTTAAATACCGCTTTCAAGTGTATAATTTGATGTGCATTATAAGTGATGATCTCGGGAAAGGTTGTGATGTACGTGCATATCTCACCAAACTGAAAGGCTCGTACCTATCAGATATATCGATTTAGTGGGAAGATATTTATAGCTTGCAAACAAAGGAAAAACATCCACGAAAAAAATACTTGGCTACTGAATGCCCATTCTTATTAATATCAATAGTAAAGCAAACGACATATCCTTACAGGCAACTCACGCAGGACGTTATTCTTCATTGTTTTACGGACATACTTCAACTGGAAAGACACTATATGGGGACGAATTGCGATAATAGATGACAGTAAGAAATCAGAAGAACTTTTGAAGCAAAGTAAATAGACATGTGGTGGATATAAGTGAGACAGATCCAAATACACAATGCACATTTCGCTCTTCCAAATCAAGTAAGAGGGGAGCCAGAAAATCAACAAGACAATTATTAAAACTCAAGTCTGTGTGTATCATTTGGATTGTTAACGTATCTTTAACAATGTTTCAGTCATATCGCTACGATGTCAGCAGTGAATAGTGAAGTCTAGCACTGGGGCATCATGCCGCAGATATGTAACATGATGTCCCACCCAGTAACATTATCCTGACACCAGGCCGACCAGTACTAACACTAACCTCTTAATGCTGAGCGCCTAGCGAGGCAGCTGTTTGTACCATATCTATTAAGTCTTTGGTATGACTCCAACCCGCGACCTCCCTCATCCAAGGCGGACGCTTTAACCACTAGGTCACCGGAGCGGTCCGATAGAACTTAAGTAATAACAAAACGCAGTTCAAAGAAGTTTTCTCAATGGAGGCCAGTCGAAGTGACATTTTAATGAAACTGTATCAGTTAAATTAATGTTTCATATATTTTATATGGATTATTGAAAAGATCAGGAGTTTTGAAGCGTGTTACAGTGTGTGGGGCTGCATTCCTCCAGGTTATAAAATGTTATCAGAAGATAATCAACCTGCATAGGAAGTGAAACTACAAACTACTATATATACTTCAACTTTGAAACTTACTTTGAAACATTTTGCATGCAATCTTAAAATTTCACGCTTCAACAAAATGATATAGGTTTAAATGAAATTTAAAACGTTGAGTGAAATAGTTGGTGCTTGGCCGGTTGGAGTAGGCAAGATCAATTTGGTCACACCAAAATTAACAATATGTCCACCTTGAATGTTTTGAAAGTGATATATTGACGTTTGCTACTGATCGTTAAGAAGCGGATAACGGTTGATTTTGGAGCGAACCCAATACTAATCACACTTCTTCACAAATGTTCTTGTGCAAAAGAAATTAGTTTCCTGATATTATTGCCAATATTATGCCGAAAAGCCGGTAACGTTAAAAATTCTGATGATAATTACTGTCAGGAGACTCTGCATAATAATTGCTCCTGTGATTATTAGCAATTTCAATGTCCTTGTGCTCACAGATGTTGGGAGCTTATCACGGGGAATACGATCAAGGATTTCGTCGCTATGTAATTTCTGTTAAGATGGTCATATGTTCTACGTGTAGCTGAAAAATTGAGACGATTGAAAATCAAATGAAACCTTCGCCGTATATTTTGATGGGTTCGGAATAATGAAAAGTTTATTGATACCTATGAGACAATGGGACAACAATTGTCAATCGAATTTAACGATCTCTTTGACAAACAAAGCAAGCTATAACTTTTTCTCACTTTGTTCAATGCAAACCCTGGCCCCACCATAAAGATTATTTTTACTTCTACCTTTTATAAATTTATTTTCTTAAACCATTTAATTGAACCTGAAGCATGATGGTATGAAAATACTGTTTTACTGATTGATATTGCCATTCAATGTTCAAAACAAATGACAACTTTTCTCATTTTATTTCATATGAACATCTGTTCCTGTAAACGTTCTGCTTTGAAATGTACACGAAAATTTGTTTCAGTTACGTGTTCAACCTTACAGGCCTATACCTGTGTTTAAAAAAACAAACTATTCACATTAAAAGTAAGAGGCAATGAAAGTACAATTACTTAATGAATACAATATTGTAATGAAATATGTTGTCCAGTGCATAGCATATATTTCATTAATGTTATTAGAACATCGTTCAATATTTTTCATAATGATAAACTTATTCCCAAATATTAGTGAATTACATTTGAAGAAATCTGAGGGCAACTTGCAAAAAATGTGTTCAGCTGCAGAAGTGATGATTTTATTATAAGAATAATCAGCAATTCTGACGAAAATGAATACATATTTCTTACCTACTATTACACTCCACGCTGTATACAAAGCAAAAACAAAACAATAGCTCCGATGTAGCACTACATAAAGGAAACTGCAAATTAAATAGTTTAGCAATCTGCATTTGAAAAAAAAGGTAAAAAGGTGTAATGTTTGTACCACATTATTTTAAGCCTAATGATTTATTATCATAAGGTATATATTGTTTAACTTAACAGCTCTGTTGATATGCTTTATAATCAAATGATATCATATGTCAGCTAATTATAGTTTTGACAGGTATAAATACGCACACATTCCGTTTAATTCTAAGCTTAATTTTAGTCATGTTAATTGAAGTGATGTAATTCAAATCAATTGATGTCAAGACAATGTTTTTCTGAATATCAGTTTTGATTCTAATTCAGGGCAGAAGATGAAAATCGATCAGAAATACTTAATTACATATTTTTGTTAAAGTGCCAAAAACATAATCCTCTGATCTTAATTTACTTATAATTGAGGTGTTGTTTCAATCACTGTCCACGCAAAGATATGCATTCGATATCTCTCAACAAACAATTATAACTGGGCAGTTCTATTTGAGGGCGAGTGCAAAAGCGTGCAAATGGTTTGGGGTTAAAATCAAACGGTTGTTACATATCGCCACCAAAACATCTGAAGGCAATGCTAAAAGGTTATAGCTTAAAATTTTTTTATTTCGTAACCGACCTATAATACGGTAGATATCAGCCTCATAGATTGTCACAATATAACTTCTGCTGGTAGATTACCGTGATCATATTGTGCAAGAAATATAGAAAGCTACTCGTCTAGAGTCGAATACAAGATATTGCAATTAGCAAGCTCAAATTTATATTCTATACGACACCAATGAGAAACTTTAAAGCAAACGTAATTGAAAAAAGCATATTTAGACTTATAGTCTGGACCGTTATAAATATTCAATTATAAAGAGTTGCTTCACAAATTTAGATCACAGTAGTTAGACGCAGCGTTTCTACTTTGTTAAATGACGAATATCTTAGTCAATAGTTTATGTACGAGTGGCACAGAATATTTAACAGGCAACATTAATTGATTGCACATTTTGCACTAAACATTTCGCTGTAATACGACAGGAATGCAAAATAATACGAAATGAAAGCAAAAAATACTAAATGCAAGCAAAACAAATATCGGTCGAATGATACTTTCAAAAACTGGAATTATTTTGGCTCGAATTTCAAATTACTTTTGATGGGTGTTAAGGTGCATAACAATAATATTTATAAGGAAATTAACATGAACAGCAGTATGAACCTTCCACTTTGTAATTCCAGACTTTATTGACGTCAAACTAATTCAAAAACGTGTTTATGGGTTCTGTTAAAGGTCTTTA
Organism: Sinohyriopsis cumingii; assembly: GCA_028554795.2. NCBI lineage: Eukaryota > Metazoa > Mollusca > Bivalvia > Unionida > Unionidae > Sinohyriopsis > Sinohyriopsis cumingii. Next base: position 123,197,138 of record CM068829.1, on the reverse strand, counting down.
AGACAAAAAAGTAATTGGTTTTAAAAAGGCAAATGCAGCACGTTTTAAGAGTTATAAAGTTGTTGTGTATATTTTAGCTTGGTATTTCAATTTCATCTGAATAGTACAAATAGTGCTAATCACTGCACCTTTTCATTAATATCCTGCTACGCTAATCACTTATCTATTGCTTTATCATGATATAGTGTTTAGCCAGGAATATATCATTTATTTGTTAAGTGGGAAGCTTAAGTAGACACAACTAATTCCTATTATAAAAAATCGGAATATGTATCCTCACGGCAACATTGCTTTGTGAAATATTTAAACTGATACCTCTTCTACAGCTTCCTGGATAAATCGATTTAGCATATTAGTGTAACAACTATATTACCTTAAATAAAGTAACAGAAAAGAGCAAAAACTAACAAGTTTAGTACTATTCAACAAATAATGTATTTCTCTTGAATACAAACTAAAACTTTGAAAAGATATTACAGTATTGTGTCTTAAACCTCAAGTAATCCCAAAAATTCTATCACATATCGAAAGGTGTCGAATGTGACTCTGTACCGATAACTTGCAGTTGTTGATGCGCTGACAATCTTGTGTGCTAGTATCCCGGCTGGGACTAGTATGCATTTGTGTACTTTGAGCCATTTTTGCTTAAATGACCTTCTTTCCCTTGAGGGATTGCAGGTACATGTGTTTGTAAGTGTTTATTAAATACATTGCTAGTAAAATCAGTAAGGTGTGACCGCCTTTTTTCCAGGAAAATATACATTGCTTTACATTAAGAATTAATAATAGTGGTGTGCGACCTGGATTTTGTAAATCTCGCTCATCTACTTAAAATGGGCCCAGTTGAGACAGAAACTATGCCTGCTAGAGTTGTGCCGAAAGGATAAAAAAACTTAAACAATATTTCCACACTAGAGTGGAGGGAAGAAATTTGATAGTGTTTCACCCGGAGGGGTGCCAGACATTGGATTTTGGTGACGCAACCACAGTGCCTAAACATGGAGAAATTCTTATGGCAATCCATACCTTAGGATTAGACACAGGCAAAATAGATGGATTGCAAAATGGGGGTATAAACAAATATGTAATCTACCCCAAACACCCAACCCTCTTTCTTGACGTAGAGACAATAGACATTAAGGGAGTAACAGCGACAGTGAGACGAACGGAACCATTTATGAGAGAAATTGAACAGAGGGCAACTGAAGTACACATAATGGGTTTGCCAACTGAAGTCCAAAATGAAAAACAAGTAGAGAAAATTGAGAAAAAGTTCCACACAAAGGTCATAACCAACAAAATGGCCACCGTCTGGGGGTTTGCACCCATAAAATCAGCGATCAGAGTGGTATATGTGAGCAATGACGATGCAAAAAAATCCCAATGTTTTTCTACGTACTCGGTTTCAGGCTGAAGAGCTGGTATAGGGGATCGGAATATGATAGAAAATGTCCAAGATGTTACCAAACAGGACATAGACCAAGAGACTGCACCAACCCAACAATAGCTCCAGCAGCAACTAACACAGCCTCGTATGCAAGTAGAGTAGCCGCACCAACATACAGCCAGAATATGGACCAACAACAATAACAACAACAAGATCAGATACTAACTCTGATTAAACAAATCAGGAAAGAACAAGAAAGTGAGGAAATAGAAACAATAAACTTATTACCAGAAATTGATGTGACTGAGATTAGACAAGACACACAGAACACCCCAGAGTGGGAACAAATACTAAGCCCAAACAAAAAAAGCGGGACAGGACAAAGACCCCAGCTAAAGAAGAGAAACTGACGCTAAAGAACAGATTTGAAGGCTTAACAGAGGAGGGGATACAAGAAGAAAATGAAAGATCAATAGACAAGGAACTAACTGGTTTTAAACCCTTAGCATCCACCCCGCTACAGAGGAGAAATAGGAAAAAGAGGAAGGCGGACTCTGGCTTAGAATGGCCCCAAGAGAAAGACGAAGAGGGCGCTAGCACTAACACAAAAACAACGGACCAAGAAAAAAAAGAAACAACAAAAAGAAACACCCAGCTCAAGAAGAAGAGAGAAGACGAAGGAAAAGAAGAAAGTTAATTGGAAACGGAGATGGAAAGTGAACAAGAAAACGATGAAGAAGAGAATGATGAGGATGGAAAATCTGGAACGGAACCGGAAAACGATAACGAAAGTGCACAGGACATACAAGACACTGAAATGACTGAAGACACAACAGAAAAAACAATAAAGACAATAAACGGAACAAACAAGACAGAAAGCATTACTGGGGGGAAGAAACGTCACTGCTGGGGGGGGGGGGACCAGTGCCCCCATCTAAATAATATATAAAATAAATAATAAATAACTTTGAAAACAAATTTAGGGAAATATATATAACCATTACTGAGACAACCTGGAGGAGACAAAAATGGAGGGGAAAAAACTTCCAAGTTTTGTCAATAAATACAAATGGAATAAATAAGGAAAAACTTTTAAAATTTGGAAAGGATTTACACTATGATGTACTTTTCATTCAAGAAACAAATAATGGTTTCACTAAAGAATTAAAAGTATCATGTGAAAACCATTTAAATAGGATTTTAATAACCAATGACTATGAAGGGAAAGATATTAAAGGGGGAGCAGTCACAATAATTAAAAATAGAAAAGGAATAAACTGGGAAAGGATAGATGAAGGGAAATTTTTTAAAGGTAGACTATTACATATAATTATTGAATAGATCCATTTTATAAATCTATACATGCCCGCAAATAAGTAACATAAACAAGAATTCTTAGGGAAACTAATCAAATATCTAGAAAAATATACTATGGAAAATGTTATATTAGGTGGGGATTTCAACTGGGTACGGGATAACATAGATAGGGAAGGGGAGCTTACAACCAATGATATCAGATTTAAACCAGAGATAGAAAATTTCATGAAAAAAATAAATTTACGGATATATACATACGCCTAAATATGCCAAGGAAAGAATACACTTATGAATACAAAATAAACAAAAACAGTAGACTAGATAAATTTTTATACACAAATTATGATGAAACAATATATAAAGAAGCAGGGATCGCAGACTTGAAAATTTCGGACCATAAACATATTTATATGAGACTAGAAACTAAAAACAAAAGTAACTGGGGTAAAGGAAGATGGAAGTTAAACAATAGGTTACTAGAAGATCCAGACTTCATAAAAGAAGTAAAAAAGGAAATAAAAACATTTACGGAAAACGGAAACAGAGACATAATTAGGAAATGGGATACTTTAAAAAAAGATTTGAAAAAATAGCAATCCATTGTTCACAAATAAGATGTAAACAACTACAAATGGAAAAAGAAGCAACTGAATTACAACTAAAGAAAAGTAACTCAGGAGATCTAGACATAAAACTTAAAAATAGATTAAATACAATAATAGAAGAGAAAAGGAGGGGCAGAGAAATTAGAGCAGAGAAATATACGCAAATATACAAAAAAGCAGAGGGCTTGTATAAACGAGAAGAAATAAGGAAAGGAGGAGAGAAAACCATAGAAAGCCTTAAAACTAATGGAAACAAGAGAACTACAGATAAAACTGAAATTATACAACATATAAAAGATTTCTACAGTAATTTATATACAACACAAAATATTGTAGATGGTACAATTGAAGAATATCTACAAGAAATAAAATGCGAGATGATATCAAGAGAACATAAAGACTTATGCGATGATTTCTTCTCACAAGAAAAAAAAATTAAAAGTATCAAATCACTTAGTAAAGGAAAATCCCCAGGTGGAGATGGACTCACCTCAGATTTCTACATGAAATTCTGTGGTGAGTTGTCGCCAATACTAGAATGGTTATACAACAATATACTGCTCAGAAATGAAACAATGACAAAAACTATGAGGGAAGGGATTATTATTTTAATATATAAAGGGAAAGGGGATAGGGAAGACTTAAAAAATTGGAGGCCCATCTCCCTCTTAAATATGGATTATAAAATATTAAGTAAGGTATTAACAGAAAGGATAAAGAAGGGTATGGGGAAAATTATAAATAACAACCAGACGTGAGGACCCAAAGATAGAAATATACAAAATAATATATTGAGTATAAAAACAATTATAGACTATATAAATGAAAGTGGACAAAAAGCAGCCATGGTACTTTTTGATCAAGAAAAAGCTTTTGACAGATTAGAACATGACTACATACAAAAAGTGCTAGAAAAATTTGGTTTCGGGAGCAACTTTGGAAATGGACTAAAATCTTGTATAACAAAATAACCTCAAGGGTACAGGTAAATGGAGCAAAGACAGCTAAATTTGACGTTAAACGATCAGTGAGGCAAGGTTGCCCACTGTCAATGCTATTATACGTAATAGCAATCGAAATATTAAGTATAAGCATAAAACTGAACAAAGACATAGTAGGTATAAAAGTTCCAAATAAAAGAGAAGAGGTAAAAATGCTACAGCATGCTGATGATTGCACTAACTTTATAGGGGATCCAAGTTCATTTAAACACCTAATCAAGTAATTTGAAAAATTTGGAAAAGCATCAGGATCCCAAATCAACCACGATAAAACAGAAATTTTAAAAATTGGAAACTGGCGGGGAAACCACTCGGAATTACCCCCACACCTGATCAGAGAAAGAGTTAAAGCACTAGGTATCTTTTTTGGTGTAGATGAGGAAAAAGAAAACTGTAAAAAGATGAAACAGGAAATTGAAAAAATGTGAATATCTGGGCACTAACGCCGTTATGCCTCATGGAACGAGCCCAAGTGGCAAAAGCATATATGTACTCCAATATCAATTACATCTTAAAATCTATGGAATTAGCAATGTTACACTAAACAAAATAGATAAAAAAAAACTTATAGAATATATATGGGATTTCAAGATGCACTATATAAATAAAGAAACTCTCTAAAGGGCCAGGGAAAGGGGGGGGGGCTAGCTTTACCTAGCCCCATGCTACTTAAAACATCTAATATTTTAAATAGATTTAAAAGGCTACAAGCAAAACCCGAGTCACCATGGGAGGGGATTTACATCTGTTGGTATGGTTTCAATTAAGAAATGGAACAGATATATATATAAGAATAACAAACTGACAAAGAAATTAAAAATACTGCGAAAATTCAGAAATATCAAAGAACTTTTGCTAAAATACAGAGATAGGAAAGACTTATTGGAAATGGAAGAAAAACTAACATACAACTGGATAAGGGAAGATATCACGGGAAAAATAAAAAGTAAAGTAGAAAATAATAACATACATGTAAACTGGAAAAGAGCATGGGGGCACTGGACAAAGCTAGGCTCCCTGAAAATCCAGAGCCTCTGCTTCAAATACATGCACGATGCATGATTGACAGGAGAGGCTGCAGTGAGACGGCATATGGTCAGAGTACCGCCAATATGTCCACTGTGTAAAAACGGGCCTTTTAGTAAACTTCATACAATGACACAATGTACAAAATCCAAGGAAAATAGGATAAAGACAATAGTCGAAATATGTAAAAACGACGTCTACAAAAAACAAAATATACTATACTTAGATGGAAATTTTAATAAAAAGACGCTATATAAAATCACTGAATATATTATAACAACAATGAGGGCCTGTGGCCAAGTAATAGTCATAGGTAAATAAAAATAAAAAGCAAGAAAGATTGGAGGCAATGAGACTATTGTCTAGATAGTAACCCAAATGTACATTGTACCTCCACTCTATATCTTAATCATGAAAGCTCTACACTATATACATATCTAAAAATGAGGAAAGTACGGAACAAGGACGCCTTGGGGCTACGTCACATGGCGCTACGCGAAGTGAACAGGCCCATGGAAGAGTTTGGAAAACACCCTCATGGTTGAAACTATCAAAACTATACTCTTACTCTATCCTTATATACTAACCCTAGTACAGCTCCCTGACGGTACAGCATACCTCTTTGAGGGACTAAAAGAACTTTTGGAAAATTTGGCAAAAAAATAATAACCAATAAATAAAGGCAGCCAAATCCGAGCTGGGTGAAGTATAAAAAATAAAGAAAATATGGAGCCCACTCGAATACAGCTGACCTTATCAAGTAAATAGATGCGAAGAACGACACGTTTATAGCAGACACCAACACATTAGGAATTTTTTTCGTAAACATGTTACCGCACCGTTACTTCGCCAAAATTCAAAAATAAATGGAATAAATGATTAAATAAAATAAGCAAAACTTTCAATTGGATCCAAGGATCACAGGACAACTGGGAAAAAAATTTGATATAGAAGGCTATCCCCACATGAAAACAAATTATAGCATACAACACATATAGCATACACATAAATATCACACATCGGATGTAAAAGACCTCTAGCCAAAGTCAAAGAAACGCACTGGGAACGGAATTCCGAGCAAGGTGATAAAAATCCTAGTCGGATGAACAATCCTTTGGAAAACATTATGGCCTTTTAAAAAATACCCCGTCAAAAATTCAACAAAATTTTTGATCGAAATTCTGTTATATAAACTTACAAACAAACAACATATCAGAGGGATAACAACACAATTCTTCTTTGGTTAAGTGGGGGGGATCTGTCTGGTGCCCCCCCCCCCCAAAAAAAAGTAAAACAAAATATAATCCTGAATTTCTTTAAGTAATTTTACAAAGATATCAAACTAGTAATCTCGTTCAAAAGTATCAGTTAGCACTTTGTAATTCTAATGAATAATTTAAAAATATAATAAATAAATCAACTCAAATTATAACTTAACACGTCTAAATTACTACTTTCGCTACAGATGTTTTAATATTAATGAATTATTCTCATGTAAACAACTTCATTATAAATCTAAAACATAATAAGAGATCAAGGATGAAGGTCAACATTTCATTTACGGAACATTCGGGGGTTGTCAACATGGTCAAGTCTTTTCCTAAATGTTTAGCAAAGAACATGATAAATATCAGGTGGACCATGAATATTCAAGGAGAAAACTAATGTTCAAAACTCAAATCCATGTATACACGTTAAAAAAAATATGTTATTCAGGTAGGCTCTAATTTCTACCCTCAGATATAAACAAATAGAATCACAAAATGCTAAATAAATAATCATAACATTAGGTAGTCAAATCGATAGAGAAATGGGAGATAAAGGCACGCTCATGTATAGATATATATGCAGGGATAGAAACATGAATGCAGAACATAATAACTTTGATAAAGAGCAATCAAATAATTAGTGAAAGAATTCAAAAAGGAAACATATTTCTGCTTGTTTTTAGATTCATAGCAATTATTTTATTTTTAATACAACTGATATTAACAGCCTTGTCAGTATCTAGACTGATTTTTTCTGTAGACAGTCGTTCAGTGTTCTGATTCTATGAGATAATAACGAACAGCATTTGAATTTATTTTTATACTATGCTGAGTGTATTTTTATCACATTATATTGCTGCACCTACTATAGATTCTTCAGACCTTTTGTTTAAGTTTAAAGCAATAATTCAGTATTAATAGCCATGGTCAAAGGGATAAATAAATTAAAGCTCTAACATTCTAATCAACCATGCACATATAGCAAAAACCATCTTGAGAATGGAGGCAGATGTTTGAAATTTATGATATTATCAAAACAAAATGAAAACTACATCTGCACTAATTTATTATAAATTCACGATGAACTTACAAACTTTCATAGCACAATCATTATAAGTGTATGTATTATTGCGAAATTTTAGTTTTGAATAGTTTTGCCTGCTGAATCATTTCGCGAGCTAATATCTATAACTAAATGACAGGCAAGTATCAAAAGAGAACACAAGTCATGAAAAACAATGTTGCAATTTGCTTTATCGTGAAGTCATATATATTAAACTTAGTACTATTATTTTTTACTGTTTCGAATCTGAAGTAATGATTTCAGCAACAATTCTAAATTGCCTACATAGCTTACTGAAATTGCGATTCGTTAGTATATTGGTCATATTACCTCAGTAAATTAATAATTTAAGTAAAGAGCTTCTAACCTATATGTAAATTACCTTAGTAAGTCCGACCAATGTCATAATGTTCCTCTAGTCTGTTTGCTTTGTCCCTCAGTAAGTCATATTATATTACCTCATCGAGTCATATCATGGATATAAAGAGTTTCTAGCGTATTTATTATATTACCGCAGTAAGTATCAATGGTACAATATCATATCCGACGCTTTCATTATAACAATGAACCATCTCTATTGGTTACTCTTTGTATAATGGATTAAAAGCCTCATTCTCAACGATTCAAACTTTTAATAAATAATATACGGCTTTCACTTAGAAGCTCTAATTCGATTGGTAATAAATCATGAGAGCTTAGGATTTGGTATCAGGTGATGATTTCAATATTTGATCTATGTGGATGTTGCTGTTTATTATTCAATGACGAGTTTGATGTGCCTGATTTCGTTGTATTTTACGAAGAACAGCAAGTTACAAAGGGCTAACAGACTTAGCCAATATATGTTACCTGGTAGAAATTTAACACAACTATTAAGCATTAAATGCAAATAGGACCGGGCTTCGGGAACGGAGAGCAAGACTGCCTTGGGCAACGCTCCATCAGGACACCGCACTCCAATCGACAAAAATATTAGGCATACTACAGTAACTTCACCGGCCGGAAAGCGCTGCTATCGTGTTGCTGACACCTCTTAGCTCCATCAAAGCATATATGGCTGGTTAGAACTTAGAAGTGACATCCTGTTTTTTCAAAAAGTGTTTTTGGTGTGGGTTTCCCCTGTCCTCCCGTTTGTGTGTAAGTATTATTGTGTAAAAACAATAATGCGGTAACATTTTTGCAGGTTTGCTTTATTTTTTATCTATCAAGTTATTCAGTTTTCTTAGCCCATATAGCAACGTGATGTACTATCTTCCCTATGTCAGTGCTTACATTGGGCCTGATTTCCATCCTAGTAGCTTAGATTTAGGGTTGTACTATTACTCCATGAGCTAGGTACGGCTATGGAATAATCTCCTTCCCTTTGCCTATAGTTTGTTGTTGTATTCAGTGACTTTGCCAGAGTCATATGTCCATGTGTGTAAGTATTTGGTGCTTTTGTTGTTGTTGTATATGTCTGTGTTTGGACAGCCTTTTAGGTCAAATTCATGAGAGTTTTAGTCCTTATTTATCCTTATCTTAAAAAAGCCTTTATAAAATAATAAGGTGTCTACCTGTTTGTTTTGTATATGCGTGTGTGTTGTGTGTCTGTAGAAAATATATGCCTTAGCATACGTGGTGGGCTTTGGATACTCATGTTGTAAAAAAAGGGATTGAAATCATCCATCACACGGACGTGATGGAAAACATCATATTTGTTTTAAGTTTTAGATTGATTGTACACCATTGTACCATAACACATAATGTGTTCACATTCGTGGTATTGGAGTTCTCTCTCATAGATAATGTGGGGAGCATCCAGATGTTTTGGTTTTATTGGGTTATGCCTTAGCACATGGTTGATTGATTGATTAGTTGGATTATAGTGGTGTGCGCACGTTGTGCATGTACCACTGTTAATGGTCGCACATCGACCTGATAATTGATCTTGGGGGAAGGAAAAAGAGCCCCATCTCCAAGCCGTTTGCATGTACAAGGTACACTGGTAATTATAGCCTTCAGCCGCGGGTCCTTTTGTTTCCCATTGCGGTCTGATTGGAGGGCTGTTTCATTAGTGGGAATGGACCCACGCACTCATGATACTAAAATAAATTTTCTGTTTACCAATCACTGTGGTGTCGACAACTGCAGTTGCAACGTCAGTCGCGATTGGTTGGTGACAATGACGTCACACTGGGACACCAATTTTAGGCGGGTAGAAATCGTTCCACATCTCCGCCCTTTGTACGAATGTCCGGACGTGGGAAGTGGAGGGGAGTTCCGGCATCAGACAACCCGCCCGTACTTAGCCAAATTATATCCAGTTGTTTGTAAATGGACCCTAACAACCACTATTGTGTGAGCCACCTGTGCAACTGAGTCAAATTTAAATGAGTTTGATAATGTTCATAACTCCTAACAATTGAACTAGTACTAGTACATGGTGTACGTAGTGAGATGCCCTAACATTTTTACTTTTCTAATTGTCTAAGCAACAAATAAAAGTTTAGTCACTGTTAGGGAATTGGGTTTAAATTTTGATTCAGTCAACCGAAACGATCAAGTCAGTTTTGTGTGGTTTTATCGAACTGGGAAACCAAGCCAAACTGGTCCCCTTAAATAAAATGGCAATTTCTAGCCCTAAGAAGGGCTGTTATTTCTCCCCAGGCGGAAGGTGCCTTGGCTAACTTCTTCCTCGCATATTGCTTCCGCTGTCCGCGTTTCCCTTCGCTTTCTGGCTGGAAAACCTTCGAATTTATAGAACCCGCTTGAACTTTCGGCTGCTTCTATCAGTGTATTCACAGGATGTTGAGTGTAGGTAACATTGAACCTTTTCTTGAGGATGCGACGTACTGTGAGCCATTGCTGCGATGTGGGTTTTCTGTCCTTAATTGACCTCCAGCCTATAAATATAGTTGCTTTCATAAAATCGTGTGCTAACCTGATGTCAGCTGGAGCCATTTGAAGTCCCAGTGCATTTAGTCGCTTTATGTTTGGGTCGCTTTCATCCTGTGTTGTTGCTACCTCTGCTTCCTGTACGGTGACTTTGAAGGTTTTGTCCTGTGGTGGGTCTAATGTGACCTGTGATGATAGCAGGATTTCTGATATCAGCTAGAATTTGTTCTTGTAGCACCTGTTGCATTCTAGAAACTGCAATTGGAGTGCTTGTTCAAGGAGTGGTCCTGCTCTTCACTGGCGGAGGTGATTGTGGTTGTGGTGGTGGAAGTTTAGAGACAATGTTGGCAAATGTCCCTTTTTATTTTATTTTATTTTTATTTATTTCTTTGCGGGGCTGGAGCGTGGTCCTTCTTCGCCTGGGCAGCTTTAGATTTATTACTATTTATTTATTTATTATTATTTTTTTTTTTTCTTCCTAAATTTGAATTTTTTTTTTTTACTAGATTGTTTTGAGTGGGCGATTACAATGAACCCATGTGAAGTGGAGTGCTCCGTGTGATGTGAACGGCTGTGTTGGTCTGTGAACCCACGAGACCTAGTCGGCCGTCATAATTATTTACCTGAGTTTGATATGGGGTTTGAATGATTATTTAATTAAGCTGTTGATTATTGATTATATCTTATTTTGAGTCCTGTCATTCCTAGAAATCTTAATATATTTTGAGTAGTTAAGTGCTTATTTGGATTAGATGTATCTAGGAAGTCTGGGTATTTATAGGGTGATCTGATTTCCTTTTGAGCTTTGTAGAAGTTGTTCCTTGCTTTCCTGTATTTTGTGCAATCATTGAATATATGGTTTAGGTTTTCTACAGTGTGATAGATATAACAGTTTATGTTAGCTGGTTTGGGTCCGATAAATCTGCCAAAGCTTCCTGCTAACCTAGTTTTTCCTGTCATAATTCTGTTAATGAGTTTTTGATCTACACTTGAGCCCTTAGGTGGTCTGATGGATCGGTCAACTTCTGGTAGGAGAGTGTATAGTTTCCTACATTTGGTGGAGGTATTCCAATGCTCCTGCCATTTTTGGTTTATACAGTTTATAGCGAAGCTCTGTGCTTAGGTTGTGCTATATTTTAATGGGATAAGGTTGGGGTCTCTTAATTTGGTTTTTGCGATTTTGTCGGCTTGTCCGTTTCCAGGGATTCCTATATGCGATGGTATCCACATGAAGTCAACTATCCGATTTCTTGTGGATAGTTATTTGAGGATACAGAAGGGCCTGTCAAGAAAATGCTCTCTGGTCCTAGTGTGGCGATTTTTGATTGATGTGATTACACTAAGAGAGTCGCTTATTATGACCGTATTAGGTATGCTATTTTCTTTTATCCATATGAGCGCTTCAATGATTGCCCAGAATTCAGTGGTAAAGACTGAGCAATAATCTGGCAATCGGGATCCCATCTGAACGTTGTATTCTGGGATAACTATTGCAGCCGCCGTTCTTGGTGATTCAGCTGTTTTGGATCCGTCTGTATAGACTTTAGTGAATCCTTCATATGACTGTCGGATGTTATTTTTTTAAGTTTGTTTTCTTGTTCGTGTTTGTTCCCGTATTCAGTGGCATTGGTGTTAACCCTCGTGGTTGTTTGCATCCAGGTGGTTAGATTGGGTGGTTTTACGTATTCTTCTTATTGCTCGAGGATAGATATTTTCTCCCTGAGCTCCAGGGCGAGTTTTCCGCCTGTGATATTTGGTACTAGTTTGTTTTTAAAATGTGATGTTACATTTATTAATTGCGATTTTGGTAGGATGAGTGTTGGGGTGGTTATTTAGCCTAATGGTGTACCTGAGTGTCATTTCTTGCCTTCTCAGGTATAATGATAATTCCCCGATTAGGATCTGGAGCGCGTCAAGGGAAGCTGACGGGAGTGCTCCGGTGCACACAAGTAGTGCTTTACGTTGTATTTCGTCTAGCTTTTTTAACCATGTTAGTTTCGCAGAGTTATAGACAGTGTCATGGCTTTTTTCCCCAAGATGTTCCTTTTAGGTTTCGTAATACATTTAGATCATTATTACAGTTTTTAATTATGTATTCTATGAGTTGTTTCCAAGTTAGGTGATTATCAAAATACATGCCTAGGAATTTGGCCACTTTGACATATTTAATTAATTTTCCCTGGATATATAAGTTTGGGTATACTAGTTTATAGTTGCGTTTTGGGGAGAATATTATTGCTACTGTTTTTTCATGCGAGATTTTGAACCCCCAATTGTCAGCCCATTTCCCTATGTTGTCTAAGCTAAGTTGTAATTCTTTTATAACTGGTTTACTAGCGGGGTTTCCGGCTCTCCAGATGCCGCTATCGTCGGCAAATTGAGATAGATTGACTTTGTTGGAGGCCAGGTTATGGTCTAGGTCGTTTATCATTAAGTTGAAGAGTATTGGGCTGAGTACACTCCCTTGAGGAGTGCCGTTTCTAAGGCAAATTCGTCTGAGAGGGTGTTTCCTATTCTTGCTATAATTTTGCGACCTGTTAGGAAGTTATTTATCCAGTTAAAAAGTCGCCCCGTTATTCCGAATCGGTTACGTTTAGCAATCAGACCTTTGGCCCACATCTTGTCAAAGGCTTTTTCAAAGTGGAGAAAAACTGCTACAAGGTTTCTATCTGTCGTCCTTGTTGAGTTGAATGCTATTTTTATATCCGCTTCTAGTCGGAATAATTGGTCAATGGTGGAACGTGTGTTTCGAAAGCCACATTGGTTTTCAGACAGTAAGAAGTTGCTTTCGAGGTGGTGTTTCAGTCTGTTTGATATTATGGTTTCCATTAGTTTACATACATTGTTTGTGAGGGAAATTGGTCTGTATGAGTTTTTATCATTGGGGTCTTTGCCTGGTTTGGAGATGGGTATTACTATGGCTTGCTTCCAACTTTGTCGTAGTTGTCCTGTGTCCCAGATTCTATTTAGTAATTTGAGGATTGCTTTGGTAATATTATTGGGTAAATTTTTGTATATTATATAACCTATTTGATCCTTGCCTGGGGATGTTTGTTTTTTGGAAGCAAGTGCCTTGTTCCATTCACTCAGTGTAATCTCACAGTTTAAGTCCGAATCGGGATTTCCTAGGTCTTGGAAACTATGAGTATGTGTTAGCTCTATCTCTTGCCTATGGTCTTGGAAATGTTTGGAATAGTTGATATTGCTACTCATATCTGAGAAATGTTTTGCAAGTATGTTTGCCTTGTCTTTATTGCTATTAGAGCCTTTAAGTTTGGGGGTTGTATATGTTGGTTTTCCTCTAATTGCTTTAATTTTGTCCCAGACTTGCTTTGAATTAGTATTTAGGTTGAGTTATAGCAGAAGGCTTGCCATGTGTTATTTTTTGCTGTTTTGATTGTATTCTTTAGTAACTTTTCTTTTTCTTTATAGTTAAAGTAGTCTAATGTGGTTTTAGTTTTTTTGAACTTATTTAGAGCTTTCTTTTTGGCCTTATGCGCTGTTGTGCATAGTTCATCCCACCATGGTACTTTTGGCTTTTGTTGGTTGTTGTTTGTTACTTTTGGGATACTCTGATTAGCTGCTTTTAAAATGGTAGTTATTATATTGTCATGATGGTTGTCAATATTTGGATGTTCTAGGTTGTCAATATCTATTTGTTCTAGCAGGATTTGGAATTGATTCCAGTTAGCTTGACTATACTTCCCTCTGGGTGGGGTTTCAATGGGTATGTGTTGGGTTTTAGTTTGAATAGTGATAATGATCGGGAAGTGATCGCTTCCTAGTGAATCTTCTTGATCCACACCCCAGTCAGTGATCTGCGCTAATTTGGGGGTGCTTATGGTAAGATCTATGGGCGAGAGGGACCCATTGTCAGGATTTAGTCTAGTTTTGGATCCGTCGTTGAGGATGACTAGATTGTGATTGATTATCCACTCGTCGATGTTTTTCCCCCTTATATCATTCTTACTCTCTCCCCATAGTTCATTATGGGCATTAAAATCCCCACAGATGATTAAGTTGTTGGTTTTGGATTTGGTAATTTGATGGTAGATGTTTGGGCTAATTGTAGGATTATTGCCCCCTGTGTCATATAGATTAATAATCTGGATATCGGTGTTACCCGTGTCAACCATTCTTGTTTGATGTTCAATGCTGTTTATATTGTTTGTGGTAATTGGAGTTGGTAATGTTTCGACATATGTTATTGTGTCGATAGTAAAGATTGCTAGATCTCCTCCCTTTTGTCCATTGTGTCGGTGTTTAAAAATTCCAGGTGAGTATCCTATTATTTTGGGTAATTTGTCTTGTTTGTTGGTAAGGCGTGTTTCCTGGATACATATTATATCTGGTTTATTGGTTGCCTGGTTGATTTTTTGTTGTAATTCCGGGAGGTTTTTGAATAATCCTCTACTATTCCGTTGCCAGATGGTTAGTTTGTTTTTATTTGTATTATCTATGGTTGTTGTTAAACTTTTCAGAGAAAGTAGTTGCCCATTGTTCTAAATGGGTTATACTGTCGTTGAGTGACCTAATGATGTCATTTAGTGTATATGTTATGTAGATGTTGTTCCTTTCTAAAGGGTTATTTAATAATTGGGTATTTACTTGAGTTGTATGCTTTGATTTTTCTTTCCCCTCGTGTGGTTTAGGGTTTATGATATTTCTTTGTGTGACTTTTGTTTGTATGGCTATTGATTTCTTAACTGAGGTGTTTATTTTAGTAGGGTTAGTGGGTTTCTGTTGGTTGATCTTGTCGTTTGTTTGTTGTCTTTTTTCTTTTTTTTTTTTTTGGATAAATTTACATTAGGTTGTTTGGGTGGCTGATTTGTTTTATTTGCAATTGTTTTTGCGTCTCGGTAGGGTATGTGTTTTGTGTCCATGATCTCAATGGCTAGTTTTTCTTTGATGGTATATCTGCATTCTGGTGATCTTGGGTGGTGTTCTTCCCTGCAATTTGAGCATTTTTATTTATGTGCGTAGCACTTGCCCTGATGTTTACCACCACATCGGTGGCATCTATGGTCAAATCTACATCTGAGGGCGAAGTGTCCCCAGTGTTGACATTTCGTGCAGAAGCGAGGTTTGTTTCTGAAGGGTTCTAAACGGTGTCTAGCTCCTGATGGGCCAAGTTTGATTAAAGTGGGCAGTGGCTCCGTTGATTCAATAACAGCTTTGGTTGTTTCCTGTCCTTTATAGTTTTTAATTCTATACGTTTTGTTGATTTGGGTGCCATTTGCCTGGATTTTTTGGAATAAGGTTTCTTTTGGGATGTCTTTATTATGTCCCTTAAGTGTTAAAACTTTCTTGTATGTTGTAGTTGAGTTTGTTATTGGTTGTCCTGCATTTGTACCTAATTGTGTTTGTTTTTTATTGTTTCTACCTTTGGTGGGGTTGGGTTTTTGTTCTGTTTAGGGTTTGATAATGTCTATCCATTTTGACCTTGAGTGGTCCAATGTTTTCAATTTCGAGATATTTTTGACTTTGTGCCAGAGTGCTACATTGGATTACTATGTAGTTTGTTTTGGGTCTAATTATTCTGCATTGACCCTGGTGTGTTCTGGTGAGAGTTGACATGATGGTAGATGTAATAAGATTAAGTATTTGTTTATTTTTACTGCTGAGATAGATTATGTGGTCAATTGAATGGTACTTGTGGTTGTTTTCTTTTGTTTGGTCCTACATTGCTTGATTAATTCTGTTTTATGGATGTTTGTGGTGGGGGTGGGGTTGATTTAGTTTTCATAGGTCCTTTTCCTTTGCCTAGGTAGGCGTAGCTGAGTTGTTATGTGGTTTGGTTTTTAAGTTTGTTATGATTGACTCGTTATTTATATGTATTAGGTTTTTTGAGTCAGTTATTGGGTTGTTTTCATTAATTCCAGAGGGGCCGGGTTGTTGGCTACAATGTAAGGTTTCTTTCCTAATTTTTTGTGTAGTTTGTTCGTTGTTTGGTGGTTTTTGTTCACTTTTTTTCAATCTGGTTTTTATGTTGGAGTGGGGTTTGTCCTTGGTTTAATGTTTCTCTAGGTGGGGGAGGGGCTGAGGTTGGTGTTGTCTTTTCGGACTGGGTTTTGTCCTTGTGCGTGTCTACCTGGGGCCTATTCACTATCGAGTTTGTTAGTGTTCGTAGAGTTTTTCCCTTATTTAGGTTATGTCCAGGTAGGGGGTAGCTTGTTGGTGGTGTATCATAAATGGGTGACATTGGTATTGTGTCATCTAATGTTTCAGATTTGTAGGGATTGTTTGGGTCTTTGAAAAAGATTTCAGTTTCATGGCAATCGGATACATTGCTTGTATTGTTTGGGAGGGGTGGGGGTGGTCCTGATTGTACATTTGAGTGTTGTTTTAATTACTTGCTCTTGGGTTTGTGGTTTACAATTTGTGATCCTACACCAAAAATTAGGAAAGAAACCGTACATTGTAGCCAACAACCCGTTGGGAGTGGGGGCCTAACTATGCCCTGTGTGCATTTTTTTATAGTTTGTGGGCTACAGCTTGCTAATTGTTTTGAGAGGGTGTTTTGTCGCCTAATTTTACCTCGTCTAAGTCTAAATGCTAACTGGAGTTGTGACATTTCATGGTTGGATAAGGGTTATTAACAGTAATGAGTTTAAATACTTCAAAACTGCCCAGAGAATGCATTTGCCCGCAGGCTTAAATTATATTACTATATTACTATCTTACTGCGTGTTTCTATCGTTCCTTTGTTTGAGAGTTCCTTTGTTCTGTGCACTTCCTTTGTTCACGGCTTGGCGGGTTGCTAATCGTTTCCTATTCTTAGTATTATTTCTTTGCTCTTGTTTTCCTGTTCCTTTCTTTTATGCTAATTGGTGATGGTGGTGGCCGCACTCAGTAGAACTTTTAAAATTATACTCCTAGCCGGTTTTAGACAGTTAGCACATGGTAGTCTTGTCAAATTATTGTGGATGTATATTGTTAGTGTGTTGGTTTCTTGTGACCAGGATCTTGTTATTTGTGAGTATCCATAAGATATAGTTATATCAATTGTGCATGAAATGTTTGTGTTGTGCCTTAGCACTTGTGTATTTATGTTAGTGTTTAAATCTTAATTGGTTGGGTTCAGGTTATTACAATATGTGGTTGACCTTAGTATTAAAAGAAAAACGGATCGAAATCTTCCATCACGCGGACGTGATGGAAAACATCCTATGGTTTTGTATCATGTATGATTTATCTATCTGCTTACCAGAATTGTATCTTCTGTTCGTCAGAGAGTGGGAGTGAGAGTGACAGATGAAGATGTCTGATATCATGTACGCGTGTGTAATTTTTTTTCAAGCTGTAATAAGAATTGAAAATTAATTTTTCCGGTAGGTGTATAGCATTTAAGCCTGTATGATACCTTGGTATCCGTACATATTTGGTTCTATGTATAAAGAAAATTTAAAATATAGTTGAGAGGCAGGGTCTGATGTCTTAATTGCTGGGTGGGAAGGCCAATAGGATTGTCTTTCCATTTCCCTATTAGGAGAATTTCCGTTTTAGTTTCATTTATTTTCGAGCCCGAGGCCTTTTCGAAAAGATTATATTGATTTATTAAATGAGTATATAATGTTTTAGTTGTAATAATCTCTGAGCAATCATCCGCATGTTGAAAAGTTTTGCACTTTCTAGTCATATTTGGTATGTTAATGCCCTTTATATTATTATCTTGCTGAATAGCATTGTGTAAAGCTTCAATACCTATAACGTATAGTAACACTGAAATGGGAGAGCCTTGTCTAACAGATCTTGAGATTTTGAAAGATTTGGTTTGAGCCCCATTTGTTTGTACTTTTGAGTTTATGTCAAAATATAAAGTCGCAATCCAAATGATGAAACCATTACCAAAACCGAATTTTCTGAGTATATTTATTATGTAGTTAATTTCGATCCTATCGAAGGCTTTTTCCTGATCAAATAGAATGAGCGCTCCTTCCATAAATTATATGAGTGTTTTGACAGACAGAGTGTTATTAGCTATATATCTGTTATCCCCTCCGCACGTTTGGTGTCTGTTAATAATCTCCTCCATTGTTTTGTTTTAACCCTATTTGCCAAAATTTTACTTAAGATTTTATAATCTACATTTAATAAAGAGATTGGGCGCCAATTTTTTAAATCTTCAAGAGGGCCTTTACTTTTAAATGTGAGTGTAATAACACCTTCCTTCATAGTATTAGTCATCTCCTTATTGATATACACAGTATTGTAGATGTTTTTTAATAGTGATATAAGGTGAGGTTTGAAGTTTTTTTTATAAAATTCTGCTATGATTCCATCAGAACCCGGAGATTTTTAAGCGAAAGTTGATCTGTCGCATCAGAAATTTCAGTATCATGAATTTCCGCTTCACAGTTTTCCTTCGAGTCCTGTGAAATTGTCGGTAAATTAATATTATTTAATAGTTTTGAATTGTATCTTCATTTATGTTTTGTGATGTATGAAGTTTTTCGTAGTACGATCTTATATATTCCAATATCTGCTTTTTCCTTTCGAAAGTTTCTCCATTATCGATAAGTTTAGTGATACTCCTTTCAGAGTCTTTCTTAATCTCTTCTTTGTTGTAAATGTTTTTCCCCATTTTATATAGAGAATCATATTTTCCTGCTCTAATTTTTGTACCTTGAAGTTTGTATTGTTCAATTTGATTTAAAACTTCGTTTGCAGTATCTTTCTGATTTATTGGGGTATTAGGGTTTTCAATGATTTTTTTTTAACATTCATTTTCTATTAATCTATTGTTTTCAGATACCATTTTGGAATACTTTTTGGTTATTTCTACAATCTCAGATTTGATTTCATCCCAACAATAGTAGGAGAATTAATTGTCTATAATTTGTAAAAGTTCAGTTATTTCGTGCTGATATTTGGGTAGGTCAACATAGAACTATTCATTTTCCATGACCCATTTCCCCATTTATTTTGTTTTTGGTTCTTAAGTGTTATTTCAATTGGTTTGTGATCCGAAATTTGTGCTTGTATGATTTTACTATCTACTAAATTATATTGGAAGCTTTTATTAATATATGCTTTATCTATTCTTGACTGTTCGTTTCCATATGAGCAAGTGTATTCTCTCTTAGCATGGCATAGTATTCTGTAAGAGTCAATTAAATTATTATTAGTAATGAATTCTTTAATAATTTTGATACATTTTTTATCTTGTGGGGTAATTCCCTTAGTTCTATCGATTCCTTCTGTTATGATGTTGAAATCACCTATAACGAGGATATTTTCTGCGTTGTATGTTTGAGTGTACATCATAAGTTTATGATGAAATGCAATTTTCCTATTGCTTCTTGCAGGAACATGATACGTTAAGAATGTGTAGGTTGTTAATAGAGAGGTGTAGAAGTCTTCCTTTAATTCGAGTCGAGTGTCAGAAGTTTTCCATTTAGTATTAAGTAGGTGTTTATTGATTATTATTCCAACACCTGAGCATGTATCTAGATAATTTAGATTAGTCAAGAAAATAGCATTGAGTTTATCTTCTACATATTTAATCAGTTTAGGTGAGATGTGATGTAATTCTTGAATACATATCAAATCATATTTTTTTTGTTGCTAAGTTGATTAATTTATCTGCTTTGATATTGTTTAGTCCATTTACATCAATGGACAGAATGTTTAGGAGTTTTTTTTTACTTTATTTCCTTTCTTTAAATGTAATTATTGGTTTTCATTATCTATGTGGTATACTAAAAATAGTACTAAAGAAAAGTTATTAGTCTATGTTAATAGTGATGTTGTTGTTATTGTTGTTGTTTGGATTCATTATTTTTTGTGTTTTGACGCATCTGGTATATGTTGTTTCTTAATAGATTTCTGTGGGCTTGTAGGGGGGGGGGGGCGGTTAGTGAAACTACTCTTCCCTTTGGGTGGATTAGCATTGGAGGTAGTTTGGTCTTTGTTATGTTGTGATGGTGCTTGTTGTTGTTGTATGTTTGGTGTTTGTGGTGGTGTTGGATTTGTTGTTATTGTTGCCAGTACTGTTGCCGGTGGTGTTGTTGTTGTCGGGGGAGTTGATGTTTGGGGTTTAAGGGCCAACTCCTGAAGTATGCTCTTGATTAGTTTTGTGTTGGGTGTATCTTGTTGCTGATGTTGCAGTTGATGTGATGTTGATGGTGTTGTCTTTTTCGCCTTATTGGCTTTAGGTGTGTTTGCCTTTCGTTTTTTGTTCCTGTCGTTTCTGGGTGATGTATTTTGTGATGGGGTTATGGTTATGATGGTTGTGGGTGCTGGTGTAGGTGGAGTTTCTTGCATTTGGATAGCTGTTTGTACCTGTGTATCTTCTTGTGTTGAGGTGGAAGGTAAAACAGGTTCAGAGGTTGGCTGGGTTGTAATTATATATTATGGTGTGGTGTGTCTTTCTGGGGATTCTGCAGGTGATGTAGATGGTGTTCGAGAGGGTGATCTCAAGCTTGGAGAAGATGGGGTTTCCATCTCCTCTTTGCAATCATCATTATCTGAGGTGTTGGTTAGTGTGTTTGTGTTATGGGCTACAGCTTGCGCATAAGATAGGGGTGTTGTATTGCGAATTATATTTGGTGGGTTTGTGTTTGTGTTGTTCTGTTTTTGTGGACAGTTCCACACTTTGTGACCAATTGAGCTGCAACTGGAGCAGGGCCTGCTTATTGTGGCAGTTATAATACCAGCTGGTCACTAGTATCCCGAATATCTTGAAGAATATTGGAATTTTCCCCGTATTTTTAATGTCATCTTTGATGATAATTGTTTCCATTGTGGAGACCAGGCATAGCTTTGTTTGTGTCTCTTTTTATTTCGAGCATTTGAACCCCAGTTCTTTGCTCGAAATCCTCCTTGCAAATATTAAGCGGGATTTCGTGGGGAAACTTGGATATATAAATATCCGCAAATTTCCTTTCGAACAGTCGTGTAATGGAGGTGGGGGTGCCCTCACTACTTTTGCGACGTGTTCTTTTATTATGATATTACCGTCTGGTAATAGTTGTTTGTTATCCTTTGAATATATTAGGTGTATTCCCTTCCCGATACTATGGAAGTTGTCAATTTTGTCTAGCAGGCCTCTTGCGGAGAGGGCTGCTAGAATTTATGTGCTTGTTGGCCTTTCTTGGGCCTGTATCTGGGATAGATCGATGGCCTGAACCCAATGGGCTCTATAGGTCTCTTTCAAGCGTCCTTTGTCGATGCTCTCCTCCTCAGTTTGAAAATAATGGGAGAGGAAGGCATCCCCTCTGAAACGGTTGGCTTCTGCCATGATGTTTATTTAAAGTTATAGTTAGCTCTTAAAAGGGATTTTATTTAACATGTAAAAAAAATTGCGGCACGAAAATGTGAATGTGTAATTTGTAATGAAAGTGTGACAGATAAGAAATACCTTTCCTTGAGCAAAAATGATGAAAATCAAAGTCAATTTAATACAAATACATCAGAAAGTCTTCGTTCTTCTGTCTTCTGACATGAGACTTCAGACTTGAAGACATCAAAACATCAAAAGGTGACTTCAAGACTGTTTTCGTGGAGCTTTCCTCCTGTTGACTTTCTGGCTGGCTGTTTTGTTCGTGCCATGGCAAGATTTTGAGTAAAATCAAGTATTTAAAATCTCACTACTTTGCTTCTCAGTAATGAGTGTGCTTCTCCATCGTGTCGCCTTAGGCTTCGCAAACTATATGGCCGGGCCTGATTGCAAAGAAAATGTTTCCCTTACAATGTTAATGTATTGACAAGCTTTGACTCTGTTGCTAACATAGTTAATTAATAATACCTTTCACTTATTATTCCTGATTTATTCGAGCTTGTAAAGGTTAGTCCTTGACGGTGGTATTTTAAAGGCTACGTAATCTAGACTTTCAGAATATACACGATACGTAAGGGTAATATCGACCTCAAGCCAATAATGAATGCAAACGTATTCCATCTTTTGTGACATATGACCTTTACACAATATATTTTTTATATGGTTTCTAAAGTTCAATCCAATTTCTCCATAATCCTGAACATTAGACACCAGTCATGCCTTAGTCAATCTCGTCGTGTGCCATGCAAGGAAATGGTGATAAATATTGGTTTTCAGTGTAATGTTAACACGTGATAAGTATTACATACTTGTATCTGTATGCATGAGATTAACATCAGACGACTTAATTTTGCGTCTCACTGATGAAACGCAGATGCCAACGAGTCTAACAAAGTTAATATATTACATACATAAATACACCGACAAATCTTTTAACTGTATTAAATTGAATGCATTTGGTTATAGTTCCATTCATAATGTATGGTTTGTTCTAGATTTTTCTTATTGATTATACATATTATTATTGTTACGCTTGATTTTATTTGTTGTGAGCAATGTTATCACCTTCATAAAAAAGGAGAAAAAAAAAATAAGCTCTGATCAGTAATCGATACCACAATCGATACGTTTTGAAATGCAAATGATTCCACTGAAGCTGCTAAGAATATCGACTCATTTATGGAATGCGGTACCATTAATATATTTTATTACTTAAATAAAACAGTTAGCCGCAGAAAAAGATCGATACGAAAACTAACGACGTGTACTGAGAGAAATCTAGTTAATTTATATCTGGTACATTTAATGGACAAGATGGAAATACTTCTGAATCTAATATAATGAGAGCTCAAATATGTTTTATGTGTCCTTTGCATCCACGAAGTTTAATATGAGCTTATATACTTTTGACTGACACATTCTTTGTATTTTCTTCTACATCGGTCTCGTAATGTGAAAGGAAATTAATTTATATATGTTTCCAGACAGTTATTTCTTTTAGGAAAGATATAAAATATTGTCTTCCTTCTTGTTATAAACACACAGGAATACTAACTTACTGACCCGCTAATTATTCTAGGAATGGCATTAATACTAACGTATTCACCCGATAATTACTCTAGAAGCGACACAAAATGCCAAAGGCGATCGATGATTTTCTTTCTTTCTTGTCAATACATAAAAGACTTTTCTAAAATGTCTGCTCCTTTTAAAAAAACAATATTTCAAACTTAATTCTTCCATATGTTGTAAACACATCCGATGCTTAGTTCAAGACGAAAAACACCAATCCTAATAATGGTATCAGTCAGTTTCTATGGCAACAAGATCATATAGGTACGAACCTTGGCGATGTCAAGCTACAAAAATCAGAGCATTATCTTGGGAAATGAACATACACTCAGCTATAATAATATATGCTCTGCAGAAAGAATGCAGCAATTGCATTTATCCAAAACATAGACTGGCGATATGTAAGTTGAATCAAGTGAAGAACACGGATGATAAGGGTTGCTGAAATAAACTGAGAATGAAGGCTATTTATTGCCCTCTGGTTATGATTTTTAATCACTCTAAGTACTTTAATAAAGTACAAGTTCTATGTATTGTATATATGCGTACAATTTTAGCATACCATCATACAACTTCATATAGATAATGGAAGTATACATTTATAGAAGCAAATGCGGAAGTTGAAACATAAACATCTGAGTAATTTCTATGTCACTAGTTTGGAACACAATTGTTTCGTTATTATGCATGCAATCATTAATTATTATTAAGTTTTATTTGCATTCTAAGAAGGTACATTTACAGTACGAACAAAAGGGTCTCTGCATGTAACGTCTATTCTACTTAAGTGTGATTTACAAGTAGTAAATAGTGATACTCACTAAGGAACAGAATGAGCATGGTAAACGAAAGGTACAAAGGACAGTAGCAGTAAAGTGAAAGCTTAAGACCGTCATAAAATAACTTTTCGCTAAGTCACGGAACTTAATTTTTTTTCCCAATCCGGGCGTCATTGGTGGCTGGGTCTAGGCAGTCCCGATGGGTCTGGGTAGCAAAGCAGCTAGTGGGTGACAATCACTAACACCCCATTAGAGACGCTTTGTGTCCATGTGATACCATCATGGCATTAAAGGAATATAGGTGTAAGGTTGATCAGGTGTTATCCTTGCTTTATACCGGACGACCAATGGCGGTTTGTGTTGCTTTGTGCGATATGCTCGTGAATATGGTAAGTTATGCATGGGATAGATATCACAACCCGAAAATATGGCCATGTCCTAAAACAGGTGGAGACAGTCAAAACGTTTTAACACTCTATGAACCTTTTCCTCGAGACCTAAGCATTTGCGAAAAGTTAACAAAAAAACGACTCGTGACAAAGCCGGCTAGCATCTTCTACAATATCGTTGGGAGAAGGTTCTTCTCCATCATCCTACTTCAGATCTGAGACTACCAGATCTGTTACACGAAGGGTAGGGACACTCTATACAGATGGGCCGCACACTCAGCAGTGATCCCCGCACACAGCAGGATCAAATCTATTGATTCGACAGTCAGCTGGAAAAATGGCATATAGTAAAATCCTTCAAATCGAACTGAACAAACTGTTCGCTATGTGCAATTATGATGCAACTGAGTATCTTCCTATACTACATTTTGCTTTTCTCGAACAGGCGGGGGACTTATCCAGGTGGTATGTTACAGGCTAGCAAAGACTTTTGTATCAGTCGAGTATAAAATATCTAACGAAAAATTCGTTTTGCTGGCGAGACGAATCCCGCCTTCCAGCTCATAAGAATCGCGAACGTACCTAGGGTCAGCGCATTCAGAGGCTGACCAAGTGATGTTCCCTGGAACGCCACAGGTGCCACAGACCGGAAGCGGATGCTTCACCACTGCTGTGGTTAAATCGCTCCACAATACACCGCTTTCTGTCCAGTCTCTCCGCCAAGCACGCCGACGACACTCATTACCAGGAGTTATGACTTGGCGCAAATTGCTCCTTTTCGAGGTCGACCTTCAGCAGCTTAGGTCCCTTGAGCGGTCTCCGCTATGAACCCTTTTTGCTGGATAAGAGCTGGCTACGTCGACCATGTCAGGCCAGTCAACATTATCGTGCGGAAGAGACAAGACATAGGCTTGGTACATCTCACTGGAAGTCGAGACATTAAATCTAAGGCGAGAAAATGTTGCGTAGGGTTGATCGGTACATCTGTCACATGGCCTCTTTTCTCAAGAACTGTCTATCACTGATCGTACATCAACAGAGCATTTGCCTGACCTTCCACCCGCCCTTAACTAGCATTCCGTGCCTGTCGCGCATGTCAAAAGTGTCCAAGTATGACGGGTAATGCGCATGGCTGGTGGGCGCCTCGTTCGGCATATGCTTGTTGGCGGTATCCATCCCGATGTCTTATAATCGTGCTTCAAAGTAGTTGAAGGTAAAGGTGCTTTGCATCAGGATAATTACTCCAGGGCAGAATAACAACCTTTCTGAGGCTGGCCGTGATTTCTTCCTTGTGTTCCACAGGTACGTGGGATTTTCTGCGCGACACACGGTACAGGCCCACAAGACGGCTCGCAAGTCATTGACCAGGAGCACTGCACGCGATCACAGACTTATTTGAATTTACCCTAGCAGCGCAGAGAAAGAGAGAGAGAGAGACAGCGGCTGAATGAATGCATTTTCAATACTTATGGACGTCGTTTATTTTTCTGCTATAATGGGTATTTAAAGACCACGGCATCAGTGGTTCCTACCAATCTACATTGTCTGAGCGCTTTTGATCGGCCCGTTAGGGTAGGTGTCATGGAAGCATACGAGTTCAAGACAGGACAATGCAGTACTGTTGCTAATATTATATGCATGTTATTAGCATCAGCTTATCATTTCAACTTGTTCCTTGAGGAATGGATTGTACCCTACCAGCCACATGTTCTTAGAATTTAACGGCTTTGTATAACAATAATGTGCGTCATTGATACAAGCGTTCCAAGAGATTTGTAACAGAGGAATCAATGACATATTATAATAATAATAATAATAATAATAATGAGGACTTTGTATAGCGCCTAATCGTTAGAAGCTTTAAGCGCTTTACAACATTAGACAACACCTATAAGATAAAAAAAAAACATATATAATGATATGATTACAAAAACAAACACCATGAAATTAAAAAAAAAAACACACAAAAAACATGCTGAGAATATTTAAGGTAGGAAACATTATTAGGTCTTTAAGTTTGTTCTTGCGATCGAAGTAAGTGAGTTTTTAGAGCACTCTTGAATGGGATCACTATGTCTTTGTGTCTAAGTTCAGTGGGCAATTCATTCCACGTTGCTGGGCCCTGATATGCAAAAGAACGCTGTCCATATGACTTTGTTTTCATAGTGGGAATAATGAGTATACGATTGTCAGAAGAGGAGCGTAAGTAACTTGCTGGTGTGTACACATGGGTGAGATCGGATACGTATGATGGACTAGAGTCCGACGGTGAAACGTAGCACAGAGAACAAATTTTGTGTTTGATTCTGGATCGAATGGATAGCCAGTGTAGGGCACAGAACAGCGGGGAGTTATTCTCTGATCGTGGTACTCTAAGTATGATCCGAGCAGCTGTGTTTTGAACTTTTTGAAGTTTCTGGAGTAGATATTGAGATGAACCAGACAGAACTGAGTTACAATAGTCTAGTCTTGAAAGTATTAATGAACACACAAGTGTTTTAGTGGCATCAACTGAAAGATATTTGCGAATTAAGCTGATGCGTCTGAGCTCAAGATATGCAGTCTTGCATATGTTCATGACATGTTGGTGCAATGTGAGAGTACTGTCCAGAGTAACACCTAGGTTTCGTACTGATTGTGTGAATTTAATGTTGGTGTTGCTGATATTTATTGTTTGAGGTAAAGGATGTGAATGAGAAAGTCTTTGTGTTGTGATCAGAATGGCCTCAGTTTTATCTTCATTCATCTGCAGCTTGTTACATGTCATCCATGATTTCACATCAGAAATGCACCTCTCTGCACCTTGGATGGTAGCATCAACTTCAGTTGTGTAGCTAGATTTGTATATTTGGGTGTCATCAGCGTACAATTGGTGAGACACTGGATGATGATATATGACACTTGAGAGACGCTGAGGAGAGAACAGGTCCAAGAACAGACCCCTGTGGAACACCACAACATAGATCAACTGGGCTGGAGTGTATTCCATTTGCAGACACAATTTGTGTCCTGTTGACCAAGTAGGACTTGAACCACAGTAAGGCTGTATCATGAATGCCAAATACATGTTGGAGACGGTGAAGTAATATATATATATATATATATATATATATATATATATATATATATATATATATATATATGGCATATATGTATAGTATGTACGCTGTATCAATGATATACCACGAGATGTAAAAAATGTTCATTAGAAACGGATCCATGTGTGTGTGTGCGTAAACTTTGAATGACTATACTATTGAATATTCAATGTTATAAACCTACTGAAGCATGTGGTGCATCAGTGTCGAATGTTGTAATCCTAGAAAAATATGTGATATTTATGAACCTATTGCTGGAAAACCAGAGAAATGTGCGCTACTTTAGTTCTTAATGTTCGAAACAATACAAATGGTTGTTACTTTAGTTTTTAATGTTAATGATTGTAGTAAAATGTGTGGTTCCTTAGTGTTTAATTTTATATTTATAGCACAAAATGTGGTACTTTATGTTATATTTTAATACTACTGAGCAATTTATTAAAGATAGACATCAATCAACGTTTTTGGTTTACGCAGTGCTGCCATGATAATAAGAAATTCACGCAACATTTTCCCCGAAGCACTGTTAAGCCATACATGCATGTCTTGATTGCTAAGTCGTAGCGTTTGTCATGAAAATAAACCTGCTAAGGATGTCTAGGACACTTTATGGAGAAGGATGGCGCAAGTGCTTGGCTTCAAATAATATGAAATGAGAGACATTTCTCTACGTCTTTGGCATCCATTTGTCTTCTGTAACACGGGTGTAAATTCCTTGTAATAATAACTCTTTCTACTCAATCCGACATTCGAAGAGGAAGAGGAAGGACAATTATTGCTTTCTGTTACATGCAGTTATGTTTTTCTAAGGCTATTAAAATCTTAGTGAAGCTATTCTTTCCCGAATTTGTTCCAAGTTATGTTGAATCTGTATCTTTTGAAATTATTGTCCTTTAAAAAGTATTTCATATCGACGGAACGACGTCTTATGTCAAGAACGAGACTGAAAATTCAAGTTAATTGGAACCTAGCAAGATTGCTATGTGGAATAGATGTTGTTTATATGACATCATGGTGCATTAAATGTCATTTTAAGGGATGGCCTGATCAAGAATCACACAAAACCACGTTTGCCATCGGTACCAGAGTTTCTGTTTTTATATCGGTATGAATAAACTAACTAGGTACAGGACCCTAATAGCTAAGCTGACTAATATGTACTCAGTACAATCCCACGTACTTTGATGAATCGAATATGTGAATTGATTTAATTGCGTTCTATAATTAAATAGAATGTACGTTACAAGATTAAACGGCAGATGGATATTTATAAAGCCTATGTTTGCATTGGTTTCATTTGATGCTTTACGGCACAGCAATACAAGCAGGTTATATAATGACGAGGCGATCGGAGTTAAATGTCTTGCCCAAGGATACATCACGTAACTGACTCATATACATCTGGTGTACCTGGTAGGTATATATTCAAATATTTAATATTTTATGCAGAATTTTTGTCATTTATTCTTGATGTATTTGCACTGTTTTTGCATAACGTTTGCACGGCAGTAAGAAAAGCACAAAACATTTTGATCTGAACATAATAACATATGCATTTCAACAGCATAATTCACCATTTCTATCATGAAAATCAATCTGTTATTAAACGCACAGGCAGCACAATGTTGAATACTTTCAATGAAACAGTCCTTGTAAACAAGACAGGAGACCGTAACATTTACGGCATCTTGCACTTAGACAAGTCTGATGCATTTTATGGACAATACTATTAAAAGGAAAGAGTTATAACATGAGTAGAAAGGAGTGTTTTCTGCGTCCTTTGCATCCATTAACCGTTTCGTAACATGGGCGTAGATCCTTGTAATGAATGGGTCTACGATTCTAATCGACAGGGGAGCAAACCTGATACTTTAGGTTCCAGACAGCCATAAAATTTGATCCGTGCGTTAACGATTCAGTATCTTAGAAATGATGCTTCTTATCGACGGAACGAAGATTGTAGCTCAAAGTTCATTAGAGCTAAGAATGGTTCCTGTAATGAGATCGGCATAATTCATGACACATCATGAGGCATTAATGTGAACAATAATATTCTTTCATATGCTAATTTAGGTAATTATGAAAAACAACAGTTTTGAAACACAATTTAATTGAGAAAGGTTATTCCTTTGAACAGGGGCTTTCGCACACGCAAGTGCATATAGATATTTCCAGAAATTAACATTTCTGCTTCGTTACATTTTATGACTTATAAAGATACACTTGGGTCTTGGACCACTCAATTTGTTTTGGGTAAAGACAAATGGGAATCTAGTTCCTATACCATGTAAACATGGAAAATAATTTGCTTGTTTTAAATATCTTTTATATCTATATGAGAACATTTCTGGACTAGTCATATTTTTCAGAAGTAAATAAATACCGTCCGGTCCCGTGACCGTTGATATATTTCAGATTTGGCACACTTAAATCTTCTTCAAAACAAAAGTTATTTCTGGAATATATTAAAAGCTCTTCATTGTGCATTGATAAAAGACTACGACATACGGCTTCAACAGTTTTATTTGTGTTACTCTCAGTATTCTGGTGTAATACTGATCGGTGTGTATATTACAGAAGATGTGTCTGAATAAGATATTTTATTCATTGTGGTGTGCATTCCTTCTTGTTAGAGGTTACGGTATGTTGCTATTTTTTGTGATGAACAACACAATATGTACTGTGTTGAATACACGCGCCCTTCTAGCATAGATGAATTTGTTATTTAAGATGATGAAAATCATAGCAAAATAATAGTATATAACAGCATCCACTAGACAACGTATGATTATGAGGTCAGAATTAATTGCGAATAAAGGGAAGTGGAAAATATTTACAGGATCAACTGGGACAGACTTGCAAATAATGAGACAACGTAAACGTCGACTCAGTGAACTACTAAAATTGTATCTCAAAACAAAAGAATGTATCATATGCTACCACCGTTAAATCAAGAGCAATGCCAGTATCAACAGTTGATCTGCTTCTAGCAAATATGGTACGAGATTCTGTAAATGATGGAGATGGAGATGCCTCAACGTCCTTCTCTGAGCTAATATGTTGTTTACACATTCACACCAGCGTGAAGATATTAGCTGAGTGTGTTGTGGTTTGGTTGAAGCAGCATCCTCAGCATTGCCTGAGAGTATTTGTAGTATGATTAGGTAATTCAGATATGTTGTTTACTGTTGTAATTTCGCCACTCTTTTTATATCCTATTTAATATTATAACTTTGCTCACCTAAATTGTACAGCTCCATCAGCCTGTAAACAATTTATATTTTATTTCTAGTATATTTTTGTTACACCTGTCCATATAAAACATATATGACATAATTTGTTTTAAAATAAAATTTTAACCTTCATATGCATTCATTACTAGCTTATTGCTATCTTCAAGACAGAAGTATTTCTTGTCAGCAAATTGGTTTTGCCTGACATAGTTCATTTCACCTTATATAATTGAATGCCATTTGGATATATTGCAAAGGAGAAGGTAATGTAAATTAACAGTATAAGGGTATGTATAAAAACATAATATATACAACCAAAATCAGGCATAGAAACACCAATACAGGACATTCTACTTTTAAGAGACTCGCCTCCTTGCTGCTCAAGAATCTTAGTTCCGTATAAGTGTTCATAAAACAAAATAATGATAAAGCTGGAAAAAAAATGACATTTACTAAGCATTTTAAAAATTATTATGAGAGGACTCAAAATCTAAGTATTATATAATTAGAATGTTTAATTACAATCTTTAAATACAATTCGGGCACAAACGTCCATCATGCTTTGTCATCCCTGTTAAAAGAGAATATTTTTGAAGACTAGGAAGGATGGTGTGTGTGTGTGTGTGATTTGGATTTTTAACGTAGCTTAAACAATTTTTCAGTCATATCGCTACGATGTCTGCAGTGTGGCAGTTTATAGTTATGTCTAGCACTGGGGGATCATGCCGCAGACATGTAGCATAATGTCCCACCCAGTCACATTATCCTGACACCAGGCGGACCAGTCCACACACTAACCTCTTAATGCTGAGCGCCAAGCGAGGCAACTGTTAGTACCATTTTTGTAAGTCTTTGGTATGACTCGGCCGGGGATCGAATCACGAAATGCCGCATCCGAGGCGGTCGCTCTAACCACTAGACCACCGGAGCGGTTTGTAAGGAAGGTATCATATATGTATGTATATGCAATAGCTCAACGTCCCTCCCGATGTTCTGTCTAGATCACAATCGTATTTTGCATGAGCGATAATTGCGAGGCTTTAAAACGTTTCCACAGTAATGTTATCTGATAAAATTTCATGTGGCAACTATCGTGTTCCGTGACAAAACATCTGCATATATTAAAACGTTTAATTCACATTTACAGCCAATTCATCTCACAGATCAAAACACACATTCACACAAACATACACGCACAAACACACACACACTATTTGGAATCATAATAACTTAAATTGGAATTCGTGCCTAAAACTGTACGCTTGCAATTTATAATCAGTTTTCTTTCAGTAAAGAAAAATAAAATGGTCAAGAAATAATAATGATACTAATATTCCGGCGATAGTCCTTTGACTGAACGAACACATAAAATAGGAAAGTTGAAGAGGACTATTTGTCAGTAAAGATATTCAAAATCCTCCAATTTCTAGTTTTAGCAAGCGGATGCGTACAGTTTTAAGATGTATGGTTTACACTGAAATAAATCTTAACAAAGGAAATTTCCCCAGTTAATGTATCATCTGCAGTTAGAATGAACCGTTTATTTCTCCACAATACTTATTAGTTAATTTAAGTAGGATGCCTCGAAAAACTATTGGATTTACCGTTATAGTCCTCGGACAAGTTGAAATCCAGTTACTGTGGATATCATAAATTTTTTTAAATATTCTTTAATAATCCAATTGTTTTCTTTTCTTTTTTTTCAGCAAACTAAGTTTTAGTTCTTAAATTCGTTTTTAATTTATTTACTTCGCTCTCTTTACATTGTGCTTAAACATTTTGCTGCTCAAGAAAGATAAGCAGATATGAAAGTCATTCATCTTCATCTTTCACAGAGACACATTTTTTGACAATTGAATAATGTAACTCATTATTTAAGGTTTCCGGTCATACTCATTTGACTCTTTCAAAAATCACATCGATACAGAACGTTTAATCATTATGCTTGTATTCCCTGCATCTGAGGAAGACTTGACAATGAAACTTCGTTGCACAGATTCTTGTTTTAAATACTTTCCTTCACAAATAAGCATACTATCAAAAATCTCTTTTGTTTGTTTGCTTTGCTATAAAGAAATAAAATAAAGACCCTTACATGAATAATTCCACTGGATGCTCCCATTGTAAGTTATGGTATAAAAATAGTCCTTTTATAAAAAAATAAAAATGTCTTGTTAAAGTTGACAACAACGTATTTTACCTATCTCAATCTGCTTACCTAAAACACGATTTGCAGCTAGATCATCGCATATAGAAAATATAAATATCATCTCCCGTTCTGTTTATAGTTCCTTCACACCAATGCAAACTCTTCTGAAAATATTAATTACTGATTTGGGAACTTCCTTGCAGTTAACGTTCACAAACAAAGATAAAAACGCATGTTAAGAAGGCAAGTGCATTCTTAATTAAACTGATATAAGGTATAATGCATATACAAAACCAAATCGTATAAAATAAATGTAGGAGAAGTTGGCCATGCTGATCATGTTAGAGGACAGAGTATGAGAAAACACATCAACAGCTACACATAAAGGTGAAGACTTTGATCAAGAAGGTTTATAGCAAGTTGAATCTTCAATGTAATGCAACTTGATCAAGAGGGGTTTATAGCAAGATGAGTCGTAGATGTAGTATAACTTTGATCAAGAAGGTTTATAGCATGTTGAGTTGTCAATGTAATATCACTTTGATCAAGAAGGTTTATAGCATATTGAGTTGTCAATGTAATATCACTTTGAAAAACAGGGTTTATATCATGCTGAGTTGTCGATGTAATATCACTTTGATCAAGAGGGTTTATATCATGCTGAGTTGTCAATGTAATAAAACTTTGATCAAAAAGGCTTATATCATGTTGAGTTGTCAATGCGACATACGTTTGCTTATCTAAATTAATGTTGGATGGGAATCGATTTGAAACACCATTACATAAAGCAAAGTTTTCCACGAAAACAATATCCATGTAACATAGCTACTGTAAGTCTGATGATAGGGCAATGCTTCCAAAGGTTAGACTTCTTAATAGTGGTATAGGCTAAACAATCCTTGTCAGCTTTAATAACACTTTACTGTGTATTGTTACGTATATTTGATTTAATTTAATTGTTTGTACGTTTTAAAATCGTCTTATTTTTAATTTTATTACATGCCAAAATAATGTAGTTTTGTTTACTAGAATACGATACTTTTCCAGAAAATAGTTTGCCCTTCATTTGAAAACACTTAAAGCTGACCTAGTTCCCTACCTTAATTCAAAATTAGCAACAGTCACGTGAAAAAGTTTTCAATTTATTTTTATTGTAGGAATAACAAGGGCGAGATCGAGGCTGTATTGGAGACGCGACCCTCGACTTGTAAAAGGTTTTTAGTGAAGTAAGTAGCTTTTTCATTTTATTCTTAGAGTAAAATGATTGGTTTTGGTCAGGGCCACGTTGAGAGTACGTGATGTAAACATGATCAACTGACCCTCATATGGCATCTGTTTTGGGCAGTATTCATGTTTTATACCGATTTTTATAGAGAATTTAGTTGGTCTCGGCTTAAAACACTTGATGTCAAGTCGTTTCCTTCTGTTGTAGGCAGTTTTAGAATTATAGGGTTATTTTTCTTCAAATTATTTGGATTCAAAAGGATTATTTCTTTTTTCTGGAAATATATGTGTGCTCATACAGAATTCTTGGTCAAACACATTTCATTAGATTTTACTGGGAAATTCAAACGCCGGAGTATTGTTTGTGAATAACACAGAATTGTAGACCTTACAACACCACAAAGGATACAATATACGTCATTGCCTTCCATCTTGGATTCTTCGTCGGGAGTCGAACATGGATTCGTTAGAGCTTTTCATTATCAGGACTACTAAAGTTTGATTAGTGGATTATTCTTGGATTATTTTTGGATTTGATTCTTAAAACCGTAAGTTCTTCTTTTTGTCATTTTTACAGTATTGTTCCAGGGAAAAAATAATTTGTTAAATTTTTTTAAAGCTCGTTGTGTTCTCTCTTTCTTTTGTTACTGTTTATTCGAGCCTAAACACGTAACATCATACAAAACTATGTAATGGACTACCCTCGTGACCCGAAACCGACCCGAGAACAAAATTTCATCATCAATGAGTAATTGGCCGTTTATTAACATTCATTTACAGATTCTTCCTAACCGGAAGCATGCCAAGACAATTGGATACATGTAAAACACAATTCCTTCAGACAACCTTGTTTGAAAGGAGTGACTATGACTGACAGATTTGAAAGGGTGTATTGAATAATAAATGGCTGTCGGACTAAAATTATTCATTGAGTGGTTATTCCTTCATTATCGCATACTGAGTTTTACATTCCATACAACTTTAGTTAATAGTTTTATTATTATAAACAAATTATATATGTTACAAAGCTACCTTGGATGATGACTGTTTGAATACCTCTATTTCTTGATTTTTTTGTTAACATCATTATATTAACATCACTAATTAACAGAAAGCTTATGCCAGTGGATAAGCTTTAAATTAATTTGAAACAAAATCATATTCAATATATCCCCCCCGTATTTACATTTTAGATAGGGCATTTTGATATTTTTCTTTTCATCCTCGTTATGCTGA
Organism: Sinohyriopsis cumingii; assembly: GCA_028554795.2. NCBI lineage: Eukaryota > Metazoa > Mollusca > Bivalvia > Unionida > Unionidae > Sinohyriopsis > Sinohyriopsis cumingii. Next base: position 123,161,636 of record CM068829.1, on the reverse strand, counting down.
GAACGACAAAATACCCCAACCCCTGGCCAAACTTTCATTACTTCTCAAGATTTTGTGTACGTACTTTAGCTATTTTAATTTTCCGCTTCAAAACATATTTGCTTATCTGAATGAATTTCTTAAACCCGCAACCAGTTTATAAATTCAATTGTGCAGCTACGCCATCTAGCAATAGACGATTGAGATGAATGACATGAATGTTATCGATGTTACACTACTATTTTGCACCAGCTAGTCGTTCTTTTAGCAGATCATAAAATATTCTGAGTTTGGGGTTGCTCCTCAGCTAGGAATACCTTGCTATGGCTGCAAAAACTGAAATGATTTTTCTCTCCTAATAATTCTTGTATAACCTATCTATATTATGTTGCGTTATTTGTCTGCATTGCAAATATCACTCTCGTTTGGTAGATAATTTATGTAATATATGTGTTGTTGGATAGCATGGATTCATTAATTTTACAACTGACTAGATACAACAAGGACAAAACAATCACACATCAGTAAGAATTATGATCCGCATACCGAGAAGAAGAAAGAGTATGTTTAATTTCTTTTCTGTAAATCTTAAATAGATATTTTTCGAGCCTTACTGAAGAATTATCTTTGCGGTTAAACGCTTAGTTCCTCATTAAGACTCTTTCACAAAAATTATTAGCAAAAAATAAAAACGCTTCCAGACCGGCTTAAAAACCACCTTTTTGTTGAATTATAACACTTTATATATATATATATATATATATATATATATATATATATATATATATATATATATATATATATATATATATATATATATATATATATATATATAATTTGTGACTAAATAGAGATAACAAGTTTTATTAATATTTTTATTATGTATAAAACACTTATTAAAGATATGGAAAATAAATGAATAAATAAATAAATTTAAAAACAAAAAGAGGGACCCCGAGTGGCCGAGTGGTCTAAAGCGCTCTTCGTTACGGATCACTGCCATCTCACCTCTGTCTGCGGCGGTTCGAGTCTAAGATTCAGCCAATGTGGGCATGTGAGAAAGCTTGCCAGTAGCTTCTCGTGGGTCGGTGGTTCTTTCCGGGGTTTTCCGGGTTCTTCCTCCACCATTAATACTGGCCGCCATGTATAGCCTATCGTGCTGAAAAATGGCGTTAAACCCCACAACAACAACAACAAAAACAAAAAATAATATATTATATCTTGATATATTATTGACGAATGTTCAATAAATATTTCATCAGAACCCAGTTTGTATAACAAAAAATTATAACGTGCATCATACTTACTATCAAGTATTTTATAAATAATTAATCATAATATATTGAGAATTAATTTAAAATTGCACTTTCATTTTTAAAGAATTAGTAAACTTATTTTTATATTAGTTTATACGTTCATTAATTAAGTTATTCTGCAAAGTAGAATAATATAAAAATATTCTTAACTAACTGTAAACAGATGACATAATTCTAAAAAAAGATTTTTTTTAAAGAACAGGATTAATGAATGTCGTATAGTGTTTTTGAGTTTAGACCTCTTGGATATACCGTATTAAGACAGTGAATCCGACAGGTTTCCTTTAAGCAGACGTTCCATCTCAGAATCAGCTTTAACAATAGGTTGGAAGGAGAAATCTTGCAAAGTATGGGAAATTTTGTTAAAATGTGCGGCAACATGAGATGAAAATGATTGAACGATATAATGTGTTATATCTGATCTATGTTGGTTCATACGTTTAGCTATTTGTTGACTTGTTTGTCCAATATATTGTACGCCACACTTTTTGCATGTGATCAAATAAATAACATTTGATGTTGCACAATTAGTATCACAACGCATATCAAAAGTTTCTTTCGTATTATTACTATTGAAAGAAGTATTTTCTACAATAAAAGAACACTGCGGGGGGGGGGGGGCGAGTGGACGAGTGGTCTAAAGCGCTCTCCATTACGGATCACTGCCATCTCACCTCTGTCTGCATGGGTTTGAGTCTTGGATTCGGCCAATGTGGGTACGTGAGAAAGCTTGCCAGTAGCTTCTCGTGGGTCGGTGGTTCTTTCCGGGATTTTTCCCCGGATTCTTCCTCCACCATTAATACTGGCGCAATGTATAGCCTATCGTGCGTTGAAAAATGGCGTTAAACTCCACAACAACAACAACAACACTGCGAACATCTAGGTATATTACATTTAGTTGATGATCCTATTTTATATGATGCTTTTTTTTCTAATTTAGAATTAGGAAATCTTTAAGATTTTTAGTCCTTTTATAAGGAAGTGTGGGTATGCTTTTGTGTAGCGATTTAACACTTGCTTTACATGATAATTGTAATAAATCCCAATATTTATTGATAATCTTTCCTGTATTTAACCAAACTTGAATTATATTCAGTAACAAAAGAAATGATATCTTCATTTCTATTTTTGATTTTACATTGTAAAGATTCAAGTTGTGTAAGAGAAGATACTTTTTGGAAAGCAGTATTAATGATGTCAATTGGGTAAATTCTGTTTAAAAAATGCTGACCTAACTCTGTCAAAGACGATTTAAAAACAGCGTCATCCGAAATAACTCTTCTATATCTTTTTGCTTGACTGTATGGTATCCCGTTTTTACACGATTTAGGATGGCATGAAAAATATTCAACATATTGATGAATATTCGTGTTTTTAACATGAACCATGTTAGTAATGTCATTTCTACTGACGTTGTCTGATGAAGCATTAAAGCGAAACCGGTCATACATTCAACGTGTTGGTGTTGTTTATTTTATAATTTTATAAAAGAGAGAGATAGAGAGAGAGAGAGAGAGAGATCCCGTCGCGTCCTGAGAAATGGCGTTAGATCCCGCAACAACAATATTAACAGAAACTAACTGGTATAAAAATTGGGTGATTGTTTCTTTGTCTTGTCTTGAAAATATACGATCAAGCAACTCTCAGGACATATCACACAATCTCATCATTATTGCCGTTTGAGGTTATTTTCTATTACCTGTTTCCTTAAAGAAATACGATTCGCATCCTACTTTGAAAACTATTCATGTCAATTATTTTCATTCCAATTAGCGAATATAAAAAGTAATTGTGACGTTATCAATCTGTATTTAATGCAAATGAAGTCGACTTTTTCCATAGTTTCATTAATTAGAAAAGATTTTCTCTTTCTCTTTACGACAATAACCTGGTGTGATATTATTTAATGAAAGCAGAATTTTAAATTCCTCATCTGTGAAAACAGTTTTGCCAATATCACCAACTTTGAGTAAGTGTTTAATGAGCAAACTTGTTCTTCATCCCCTCAACGTCATTGGGCCAGCCAGCTGAAGCGGTGTACCGGGGTATGCCAGGAATAATTATTTCTTGGATGCAGACGTGAGAGATTTGGGAGATGGATGAGAATGCAGCTGCCAGACCCTATGTGGATGGATTGTGAAGATAAATTGTAATAGTATTAGAGTTCGTCAATCAAGAACAACAATTAAAGTTAAGTGTTGATTTTAAAAAAATCTATTTTTTAATATTTCAAAATATTTCTAATAACTTTTCAGATGGTTTTCGAAATATTTTCATTTGGAAAGATTAAATACGTTGTGATATAGCATGTCATGTAATATTTTTGCCTTAATGAATATTTACAGACTGAGTTTATATGCCAAAGTTAGTTTTTAAGTCATCTTCATGTTTGATTAAGTTCATAGTTATTTAATGAAACTCATTTGATACTAAATTTTCAAAGATATAAAATTGCCATTTGTAATTTTCTACGAAATTTTTCAGCTGCCTCGAAAAATCATTTTTGAACAGCCAATTTCCATTATAATCAAGACACGAGGAACAAATATAATTATTTAGCTAACATTTTGCCTCTTTACAAAAAGAAAAGATTTTATTTGAATAAGTGATTCATCTAATAATCCTTTTTGAAGAGTTCTTTCAATTATTCTCACTCACAATAGAAGCATCTCAAAGACAGATAAGTTAATGCAATAGGCTTTTGTCTAATACAGATTAGGCTGTTTTACTCTAGCAACTTTAGATTTCTTAGGACTCTAGTAATGCTCTCGATACCTACTTGATGAAATGGATCTATGTTGGTCGTTTTAAGATATTTTAAGACTGACAAGTCTAAGGGTGATCCGTAGAAAATAGGGTCAAGTGACTTTATAAAACGAACCTGAACAACAAAATTGTATCTGTATGATTTACAATTTAATTGAAGTATTAACATGCTAAGCAACCACTCTAAGTGTGTTTTAAATGTAATAAATATCGAGCGTAAGATTTATACCACATATTCATTACAACAGGATTCCTATTATAGATTTACTGTCTTAAACTTAGACAAACACGCAATTTGCAACACTAGCTTACGCGTTTGAGTGGTATTAAATAATTGCTTTTATTTCTTCATATCAGTCAAATTTATTGTTTTTGTCCGAAGAAGAGGTCTTGTCTCTATCGATCTCTTCACATTAATATTTTACCAGAATTCCTAGATGTTTTCATGGTTACAGCAAATGCTCTCCATGTCATTACAGTTCGTGCCTATTTCAATACCTCTTTGAAGCGTCCAATCCCTATGACCAAAACAAGACAATGTTGTTGACATCCATCAAAAGGTCAAGGGTTTGTAAGGTCGACTTGTGCTATTTGCTTATTTAAGACCATTCCTAATAAGATGGAAAGAGTCTGCTGTTTTAACATGCGGCAAGTGAGGCCGATATATTTCAGGCTTACATAATATTTTAAGCCTGTAATGCAATTGTTCCTTTGCTCATAAACTTGAAAAGGAACTTGTCATAAAATGGATATATGCATTTATGCTAACTAAAATTTCAATCACATCAAACGTGGACGAAAGCTTCACAGTAGCAACAAAGAATGCTTAGTGGATATTTTCTTCGGTGAATTTTGATCAGTTATTTTTCGGCAAGAATCAAGCCAACCACCAACCCACCACCATTGCAAATTTTCAAACTCTGCAATGGGGTTTTGCCTTTCATCAAAATTATTTTAAAATTGTATAGATAAAATTGCAGTACTAATTATTTCTTTCCTTGAAATATTCAGTAATGTAGTTACATGATACCATTGGAAGTTTATATTTATTGGTTTATAATTGTTTCTTAAAATTATCAACGGACGCAGATTAACATAGTCAATGTAGTGGCATTCATTATATGAACCTTTGAGTCATGCTTTAATTTTAAACCATTGAAGAATTAAATCATTTTGTGACTATATGTGAATTTATCATTGAGAATACATTCAGACTATAATCACAAAAATGAGGGAAGTAAATGCAGTAAAATTTAACCGAACCATACGTGATTTCTGAAACTTTCCTCGAAACTGTGTTTAAGGGAAGAACTGCTATAAATGGTTAAACTCCCCAAAACTGCAAATATTGTCAACAAATAATGAGATTGTTTAAGAAGAAATAAAATGATCCTAAGATTCAAATACACTGGGAATGGGATTCACTTTCAATAGAACCATGGATGACTATCGATTTCATCAATTTGAACGTTAGACCTATCCTTCGTAAAACATTTTTCTGATGAGAATGCGATACTAAATCTGGTTATCAGAAATTTGCAGCCTCCCCTAATTCCAATATAAAGCTAATCGATATGATAACCATTGTCGATTTTATCTGTTAGAGAACCCCACTATAAAACTAAAAAATACTGTGTCTGTTCAACAATTTTCTCTCTCTGGATACTGGACCACATATTCTATTTGGATCAAGTTTATTTTCTGGTTCTCACTAGATTTGTTTTGTCAATTTGTTTTAATTTAATATTTAATTTTTTACACAAGATCGTGTAAATACAGATGGCCAATTTTAGCCCCCTTCAGTACAGTTTATTTTAAATAACACTGCCTTAACAGAACTTTTACATTTTTAGCATATTTATTATCATTCTAATTTTAAATCTAACCATAAATATTCTATATAGAATCGTTTATCAACAATTCTAAACAGAAGCTCCAGACTCATTGCAGATTATAATACATATTTCACTGATGCAATTAAAACCATACAAAAATAAAGTTTCCAATGCTGTAGTTGTAATGCCAGTATGTATAAAGTTTCCAATGCTGTAGTTTTAATGCCAGTTTGTATAAAGTTTCAAATGCAGTAGTTTTAATGCCAGTTTGTATAACGTTTCCAATGCTGTAGTTTTAAGACAGTGTAAACAAACAATGATAAAATTTTGTCTGCTGGAAAATAAGTGGTGAAGAAGATGTAAACATTAATAACATTATTGCATTTAATAATCTTTTCAATTTTTGGCATAATTATATTAGCACCAAACATCCTACCTATGTATACATGTATTTGTGCATACGATGTTTATGGATAGGACAATTCTCAGCAATGAGTATTTCATTATTTCTTTATTTCTCATCAAGAATATGATGTATTTTGTTACCATAATAGCAATTTATAATATAATCAATTTAATTGTCTGAGACACAAAAACTTCGTGACAAGGTAGTCGGTACATAATACGAATTAAAATAACGTAAAGGCTGATATATAAACATCTTTTATAGAAGCGGTTTTAAATGGCTGGTTTTGCATATCTTTTAGAGGTCTAAAGAGAGAGTGTGTGGCTTTTAGCGTCCCTGAGTGTTTGCTTCAATACTTTGATGTGCGTTAAAGTTGGACAATTGTTGATCCCAGTGGAACCTTTACAAATTACACAGCGAGACGTGTGTGTAATGTAGTGTCAACTCCATCTTTTGTTTTTCAGCGTCCATGCTGACTGATCTCTGACATTCAAGAAGTTTTACCTCTATCACAGATATAAATTCATCTCGATATAATTATTCAGTCTTTCTCCGCAATTTCAGCAAATGTTTCGCCTGATACTCAAACATCCATTTTCCGTTTGCGTACAGATTTTCATTGTAAACTCTACAGTTTTGACGAGTACCAAATGCTAATGAGTATAGAAATTTATTTGACAGCTCAGTTAACATCACATTTCAAGATATTAAATTTACATCTTCATTTCAATTTATCATAACTGTTAGACTTCAATTTATAATGATCCAATGGCAATTAGAGTGTATATACCTAAATATCGCAATTTTGTTGTGAAATCAAATATCGATATGCAAGTGTTTGTTTTTATCATATCATGAAAATTTGAAAACATTCTCCAAGCCATGATTAAATCTTAAATAGATGAGGCAGACAAGCTGCTATATATGTGAAGAAAAATTAATTTTGTTTATATAATAAATTGAATTTAGTATTTAATGGTAACAGAACAATATACTTGTATGCAAGACAGTTCAAAACATGATAATTTTACTATTAAGAGTGCGGGTTTCTAACAGGTCAAAAACTCAGGAAGCTTAATAGACTAACGATATAAATACGGAAGTTAAATGCCAGATTTATTTCTCTGTGGCGTCTGAGACAATGAATAACTGCTAAAACCAACAGTCGCCTCGCCCTGCAAATGATAATCCGGAGCTTTCACACCACGAAGTGCTGGGAAACAAATTAGTGAATCTAAGACCATGTCAGCAGACATCCTATACTCATTTTTATTAAAATTCCCAACCAGTTATATCAGCTTTAATTCTGTTTGAATCAGGGAGTACTCATCATCAGTATGTTGAAAGCTATTCCCCAAATATCATACATGGTCAGATTTATTCAAGTAGTATTTTAAATGAAATGGGTCTTACAGCGTACGAACCAAGAAATAGTTCCTTTTTCGAAGGACTAGAAATTAATCAACGCCCCAGCAAGCTTGATAACGACGATGCGTTGAAGGGCACAATCATATTTTCTAATTTTCACATACACTGACAATACATAGTTATTATATCACGAAATGAAAAAAGCATAATACTGATTCATATGAGTATATCGAAATTAATAAACAATCACCCGCTCAAAGTTTAAAAATCCAAAGAGGTGGATTCTTCAAATGTCAACCACTTTGGATTTCATTTGTGCTAGAAAGAATAAAAAGAAGGAATAAGATCAAATATAAACAGTTTGGCGATTTGTACATGGTTTAAATCTTCATACAAAATACACATCATGCCAACAAAGAGATATTTCAGAGATTTAAAGGAGATGGTTTTGTGTTTGGTTAATGTACGAGAGCCAAGGGATAAATAGTATAAAAATAACTAAATGTCAGTGAACCACTGTTGCTTTATAAACGCAAAGAAGCGACCTAGGCAGTTATAAATAATCCATTGAAAAGCTGGTCTCTTGTTGAACTTACTCTCAAACAGTCGAGTGACGCAATAGCAACACAAATAGTAAACCTTTAAGAACATTCTTAATTCAGGAAGCACAAATTTAGGCTGCAGAGAGTAAATAAACACCTGCTGTAAAATTATTCCTCTCACAGGAAATAGTAAGTGGTGCAGCTCAGAAATAACTGCCACCAGAGATTCAAACGTATAATATTTTTTTAAAATCTTTGGGATGACATGGACGGGGTTTGAACCCGCGACCTACCGCATCCGACGCGGCCGACGAAGCGGTTAGCGAACACATAGAGTAAGACTATGTCGAGCGCTTATTTGCTATGTAAACTGCTCTGTAATACCATGTGGTTGGTGAGCATCTCTGGTATGCGCAAGACACGACAGCGCTGAAGCGTCACGACTACATAAATGATAGTCATTGTTGACATTTGAACTCTGCTAGCAGGACCTCCTGTATCCCAAATTACATCGTTGGCGTTATTCTTATAGAATAAGCTGACTGTGTGTTAAGCTCCAAAATTAACCTTACGAACATCTCTGCATAACCCAAAATATGTAAATAAGAGGAATTGCACACGAAAATCTGAATGATGTTCCAATGAGTTGTGATCGACGATGAGAAAATCCAACGTTAAAATCAGGATCAGGGAACGGTTCATTTTATAAAGTTCATCAGCATCGCCAACAACATTTCGTATGGTCCAATTATATTCGGTCTATTATCTGCATTATCAGATACATCTTTGATAAACAACATTGTTGGTCCATCTGTTATTGTGTAATCATTGCTGTATCTGGCAATTTCAACAGTAGTAGTTTCAACATCTATGTTGTCAAGAATTGATTCGATTTCCTATCCGTCTTTGGAATAACGTGCACTCTTAAGCGATGGCATGATTCCGTTATTCATAAATCCAACCCGGGCATCAGTGGGGTAATAAGCATCGTCGTCTTGTGCACGTTTTCCTTCAACTTCTAAAAATGTCTAAAATGGAAGAAAGAACACAGACGTGTCCTGCGCTTACATTTTTATTTTCAACTGATTGGGGTATCTGGCCGGGTATGAGTAATACTGAAAATCTCTTTAACTTCGATATGTGTCCAAATGCACGATCAGAAATGTCATTGAATTTCGCCATTGTCAATACATTATTAGTTTCGTCTAATACCTTTTGCGTAGCGCTTTACCGTCCTCAATCCATATTCCTCATCCCATTCCCAGCTTTACAATTACTAAATCTGACAATTGTTGCAGAGCGGCTTCATTAATAATTTTAACCAAACTGCACTCTGCATTTCTCTGTTGATGCTAGCTTCATTGATTTTAGTGGTACTCAAGTCATTAATCGCTGTAGTGGATCTCGAATCAATTGAGATGCCAGCAATCCCAGTTGTTTCATCCAAACATTGTTGATTCTAACACCAACTCTCAATTCCACTTGTTTAGCGATTGGTGCAGTATGCGAAGATAAATCCCCGAGCACCTTTAGTGCGCCTGTGGACAATCCACGAATAACGTCACGAGACCAATTCCATAATACGCCGCATAAACGGGTATTCTCGCGTTAACAACGCGCACGGGCCTCAAATGTCCACATGTCCACGGATCTCATATGTCCACATGCCTCAGTTCAATCTCTAATGTAGAGTTGTATTGTTAATGTTTCACTGCGCAAAGCAACGTCTTGGTCGAAAAGGGTAAAGCGAATATTTGTAAACCGATTGATATCAAATCACCTGGTTCCACAGTTGGCTAAACTCCAAACAGCATATAAGGCTGTCGTTTCAGACCTGATTTCATAAATACCACCCATGGTGTTACAAGTTAAATTGATCTGCGTCGTTGAGGTAATTTTCACAACATCAGGCGCGATTTGGTATTCACACTTAAAAATCATTTATCACACTAAACGTCGTCCGGCCAACCTAAAACTGATATTATTGACGACCGTACAATATCAACCGCATACGTTTGAGATTCTATTGCTATGATAGAAGTGAGTGTGTGCTCATTGGCACGTATTGTCATTTTAGAATCTTTGCTGTTTAATAATGCGATTCCTTGTCGAGTTTCTTCATTGATCGATTCAATATTATTCCAGTTGTCACCAGTTTCACAATTAATGGGTTATTCCTGTGCAGACAACCTAATGTTTGTGATATGATATTAGGCCAGCTGTAATAAACTCGCAGAGACTCATGTGCGATCTCAAGTGTTCGTGATTCACCAGCGGTAACAGATTCAGAAAAAGTCCGGCTGAATTCTGGATTCGTTGATGAGATTGTAATCATCGAGGTAAATGTTTGGGCTGTATTTACAGCAATCTGTCGTAACCCAACAGAGATTTCGCCCAGCACATGCATCATCTCAATTGTTTTGAAACTCATCATTGGTATAAGAACGTTGTTTGTCATATATGTCATTAATATGTTCAACACGTTCATGCATCATCGGGTGATATGTATTTGTGCACATGATGTGATTGACGGTCAGTCGCTTATAAATCGATGTGGCCTCATTAATGATACCTGGCGCATTGTTGACCATACGAACTGATCCTACAAATGTTTCTAATCGATCAGCAGGGTTGTTAGAGTCACACAGTCAATCAAGAGTTTCTCCTTGGTTTGGTTGCTCCTCTTAAATGGGTGCAACTGGTCGTTTGGATTGTTGCTCTGGTGTGGGTGCAACGGGTCTTTGTTTTTGTTGTCACTGATACCTTTTTATTTATTCTTTTACCCATTCGGAATATTCCTCATATGTGCTAAATACGTGTGCAGGTTGTTAACAGCTTTTTAAATTGTTCTCGTTCTCTTTTACCTTTTTCTTGTGCTTTTGCAGCTGATGATACACGTTTTGGTTGTGCAGGTTCAGATGTTTTATAGTTCTTGTTCAATTTTGTTTTATTATTGTTCTTGATATATAGGTGTTTCAGTGATTGACAGAGATATTTGTGACATAGAACTTGGCATTTATTGTTTTAACTGCATCACTGGTTGATGCATGTCCCTTTCGATAACGTTTGCACATAACGCTTCACCTACTCCAGTGTCTTTATTAATAAATGCATTCAAAACGCAGCTACATTTTTTCTTTCCAGAAAACTCATGAATACCATTTTAGGCATTTTACACGTGTTTGTGATGTGTCTTCTATGGTATTTGTACGAAAAAATTATTTTGCAGCTGATTAAGTATTTATGAAAATTATCTGGCGCATTTTTTCTTTAAAGAATGCAACCGGTGTTTGTATCGCTGATCGTTATTCAGGTGGCACGTTTGTATCCTAGCAATTGTCTCTCTAACGTCTTCAGTTATATCGTGGATGACTTTTGCAATGTATACCAACAGCTTATCCAATGCAACAAACGTTATATTTGTATTCCACAATCGGCCGTGGCAAGAGTCCAACTCGCTGTAACGTCTCTTGTTCCCTTTTCACAACCTTGGTGCGCCACGGTAACTTACAAACTGGACCCGGTTCTTGTTTTGTGTTCAGTTAATGTTGAAATTTTCCTTGTAGTTTCCTTTGTTAAACCAGCGAAGCAAATGTTTATTCAAACCCCGACGTGAAGTCCTCCCGCTCAGTCTGTCACAACTGTAACATATCTTTGATCATTTTGCATCCTTTTATAACATTCTGAATCACTTCCTGGTGTTCACGATCAGCTTCAATGCGTCGCTTATCATACTCTTCACTGGCAGACATTTTGTATGATCTCCTATCTCGTGATGCCATTGAATAATACAGTATAAAACAAAATCATGTCTTCATATCATGTACAATATCTCGCAAAAACACGTACCGCAAATCCAACTTACATGTTGGAACATGTGTTTGATGTGGAGCAAAGAAGTTCACGTTCATAGGAAAAAGCAGTGGACGCGCAGGGTCCAGTTAAAACAAATATCACAGCTGCTTTTAGATAATTATCACCGTGGGGTAAACAGCCCGGAGAAGAAAACACCTTGCTCGATACAATTATTGTGGGCCCGGTACACGGTTGGATGTGCGACTTCGTTCTAACAAATAAACAAAGCCTGGTGAAGCACACGTAAAATACGTCGATGCTGCGTCTTACCGATATGACCTTGCTTATAAATCATCAAATGATATCAGTGCAAGACAAAACGCCGACGAGAATCTCATGCATCTCATGTAGGTGCGACAAAGGTCACTCATTTGATTTGTCTAACATAGCTCGCCAAACAAACATTGGGGCAAATTTGTTTACTAGTTCCAAGAAAAATTTCACGTGGGTATTTTGATGTGCAAATACATAATGAAGTGCCATAAATCTTATTTGATGATTCTTCCACATGATCGTGTACATGATCGTCAGGGTCGTTTCCCGCATCTGCAAGTATGCGTTAACCACTGTAGATATTGCTAGCAAATACAACGAAGCGGATCCGTTGACATAAAAGGATGAGCTGTAAGTGACGCAGATGCATTCAAGCGCATTTATGCATGACAACCACTCACACGGCCACGGCTGTTACATGTGGATCCTGGTAAAGAATTTTTTGGCTTTGTGGCTACCTTGCTGACCAAACATTGAGTACGAGTTTCTGTTGGAGATGCCAACATTCAACTTGACCAAGTTAATGAGGAACGATTAATCGCACACGCTTGGAGCACTTATCCGGCCATCTCGATGTTCTAGACTCTCAAGTGCCCTGTCTTGGACAGCAGAGCAGTCTTTAATCGCAGAGCGATCACACCAATTGTTAACACGTCTTCCATTATTCATAACATCATAAAGCAATGCGGAGTTAGAACTAGGCAACATCGTTCAACTGACTCTGTATGGTCCGTCGATGTATGTACGATTTTGGAACGGTTTGATACTTCAAGACAACCAGTTCGTTACCGATTGGGACCAATTGATGAACAAGAAGTGAAACCTCCTAACCAAACATTTGTGAGCGAGGAATTACTATTCGATCTAGCAAATACGTAACTGCCACCAAGATTTGTGTTAACATGTTGATGCACTAGTGAACGTGTCAATCATAAGCTGATTCACAATATAATGAAAACCAAACGCGCAGGTGGTGATTCCATCGGTCAGTCATCCATGTATTGTCCATAGTTTAATTATGGTTAATCTGCCAGGGATTTTTGGCCCTCGTTTTACCTTTTAGGGATCAGATATACGTCATTAGCCTCTATTTCCCATGACTGGTCACTTTCGTGGATTATTAATGCTAGTCATCCATAGGTTGCCCATTGTATGCAGTTCGCTTGCCAAGTCATGCGGCATAGAGGCTGTGACTTATATCAGGGCCCAAAACTGAGCAAAATCGTCATGATAACACTACTTTAAAAAATTTTAAGATCCTCAATTTTCAGGTTTTCTTAAGTAGGTTTTCATAAGAAGTAATTTCAATTTGCTTATAAGATAGCAAGACATTCTTATCATGCAAGCAACTAAATTGAAACATAGACAGAGAAACGTTCTGACTTAAATTATATACACATCGTTTCATTATTACAAAAGCAAGCAAATATAATCACTATTTCATGTGGCTGAATAAGAAAATGCAAAATTCTATTGGACTTATTAAAATGCCACAACACTAAAATATAAACAAAAAATTTCCAGCTCTGATAAATTCATTTGCTGGTAAATCATTCGGTTGCGAAATGATAAAATTTATCAGAGGAAAGAAATATATGTACTATCAAATAGGCATAAAAATCACATAATGAACAAACAAATATTCGTACAAAGTTGTCATTCAATAAATGTCTATATGGTAAGTCTCACCAACCTCATATCTCTCTCCCGCTCTCTCTCTCTCTCTCTCTCTCTCTCTCTCTCTCTCTCTCTCTCTCTCTCTCCGTGGGCCTTCGTAGGAACGTACCAGTGAAAATCCGTGAAAGGACAAGCGTTGCAGATTTTCGCCTGTGTCATTCGATGATGTAAATATGGAGCTAGTAATAATGACAAATTGTAATCACACTTACCAACGGACCAACGAAAAGAGGGAAGTTAGAAATGAAGAAATGAAATAAATGAATGGTCGATAGCAATGTTAATTAAATTATAATAATCAGTTAGATCAACTGTCAATCATTTAAATCTGTGGATTACCTCTTGATGGTTCCTCGTTCAACATGATAGCCAGTATGTGAATAACAGTGCGTTTAGTGTTCAATTAATTGTCAATGTTGTTTATGTAGTGCACAATTTGTTTTATTTAAACCATTTTTCATACTTAATCATAAGTTTTTGTCGTATATTTATTTATTTATTCATTATGAATAAAAATAGAAGTTCAAAAACTAAAAGAACATCTGATCACTTTGCGGAGGAGATTGCGGTTACCTTTTATTATCCAGACAACCCCAAAATAGGTCAAATCATCAGGAAAAACTGGCCCATCGTGGAATCGTCGGACGTACTAAAGTTAATCCCCCCGAACAAACCCGTAGTAGCCTACCGGAGACCAAAAAACCTCAAGGACATCCTAGTCAGGGCAAAGCTAACACCAATCACTAATCAAGATCACCCTAGTCAATCTGGCCCCTGTGGCGATAAAAGGTGCAAAACCTGCCAACATATGACAGAGACGAGGATATTTCCTAGCACAGTGACTAGAGAAAAACTAACCATACCTGGTCCAACCAAACCCTGTAAAACAGAGAATGTAATTTGTCTCATCACATGTAAGATCTGCAGCCTTTGGTACGTTGGACAAACTGAAAAGCTACAAAAAGGATCAATCCTTATAGATCTGATTGGATGACAAAGAAGCTGTACAGAAGCCC
The DNA here is from genome assembly GCA_028554795.2 of Sinohyriopsis cumingii. Lineage (NCBI taxonomy): Eukaryota > Metazoa > Mollusca > Bivalvia > Unionida > Unionidae > Sinohyriopsis > Sinohyriopsis cumingii. The sequence continues at coordinate 123,146,603 of CM068829.1, read as the reverse complement.
GGTCACGGAACACTTCTCCTCCCCTGGCCACACTTTCAGTGATATAGCACTTATTGCAATTGCTCACAACCCCAACTGGAGTTCCCAAACCAGGAAAGAAAAGGAATCATAGTGGATAAGCCGCCTTAGAACATGGAAGCCAAGCGGTTTAAACCAAGAAGACTAGATAAAGACTGCCATGCACAGATAAAATTATCTTTTGCAGACGACAAATTTTCTTTTAAATAATACCCTAAATTTGCTTAATAGCCTATAATTACTACTATAACAATGAAATATCCGGGATATAATTTGTGCTTACATAAATTTACATAAAACAACAATGTCGCCATGGCTAATCGATTTATAGGTCAATAAAAATATTTTCCAACATCTGCAATAAGTTGAAATAAACAAGTTGAAACATAATACATTTAAAGGTGTAATTTCTGTAGAAACAACCATGAAACGTTTTGAGAACACAACGTTTTTTTTTTTTTTTTTTTTTTTGTTTCATTTGTTAGTTTTGTCTATGTTTTGTATTTGCCTTCGAAAAAGACTATTAAGAGTCGAAAGCGCCCAGGCTAATTAGACACTATACATTGATAGATGCACGGATACATACATCAATGCACGCACACAAACACGCACATGCATACATACATACATACATACATACATACTAGCCTCTCCCGACATTCTAACTTACGTCATAAATATTGTTTGCAAATCATCTTGTTCGTTAGTCTTTCATCCATTACCACCTTAACTGACACACTGTAATTTGTGCCAAATAATTATTACAAAGATACTGAAAAATGAAACTAACTCTTAAGTTCGTGCCAGTACCAAATTTCAAAGAACAATGGAGGTGACATATCGTTATCTTTCGCTCGCTAGATGATACGTTATTTGACAGCTGAAAAATGATACTCATAACCGAACACTACTTTACGATAAACACAACAATCACTTTTCCTCTTAGGTGCCAATCAATATAAAGTTTTCAAGTAAATGGATGCAGATCCAGATCTTAAGGTACAAATGGACTAAATCATTTAACTATTTTCAGACTTAAATAATATTAGATGAATGCAATTATTGGGTGCAAATATTATTACTTGAAAAATATCATCATATAAATACCTAAAGAAATTGGATATATACATTTCGCATGCTTTTTATTATTACGAAACATTTTTAACAAAACTTATGTTTAAATTGCTAATATTATATGGTTCTAATTAATTGGTTTAAAATTAAAGGACTTTTTGTATTTTCAACATTGTACTTTTTGAACCTGGCATAGAACGTTCGATTACGGAACATGCTCCTTGCTGTCGGCATTCTGTTAAGTTTTAGCACACTAAAGGCAGGTACTTGCTATAAAGCCCATACTATTTACGTACAGTTAGTGCCTTTGGCCTTCCACTCTTGTGCTGTAAGATCTTGCTGCAATCATTATATGGCTCATTGCTACTGAATGGTAAAGTAAAACTCAAATTCGTGTCTTTTCTGAATAGTAAAATATGTTAATCATTTTAATTCCAGCTCGGTAATAGTAAAATCAATTGTAGCACTGCCAATCTGACATTCTCCACACCTTAATGCAAATGCGGCTGATTTCATTCCTAGCTTCATTAATCAGAATGATTTCCTATTTGATGGACAAATTGTTATAAATACACCATCTTTCAAACGTGAGTACCCAAAGTCGTCAATATGTATTATGACCTCTAATGCAGGTTTCTAACAATCAATAGTAACTATCGTCATGTCATCTTGAAACTTAAGCAATAACTTGAAACATCAAGGATGGATAACGGTCAATGTTGAGTGCAACTCGGCGCTAAATTTGCTATAACCATTCTAATATATATATAACTGAATAATGTTAAAGGAACAGTTAATTGCACTTCTAAATAGGCATAAAGCCATCCAAGGCCTCAAAGTATTCTATATTTTTCGCGTCTTTCATGTTCTCATTCAATACCCATACAATCGAGAACAGGTTTGCTTTTTGGTAGCAGACCCATTTTGCAAATATTTAACACATCTGAAACTTGCATATGTGTTCTCATTTGCTCTTATCTCATAGGAACAGAAAAATAAAGACAAATTTAGCTTGCCCTAAATTAATTATATCGATATAAAGAAATGAAAGAGAGGTTAACTCGGTCAAGATCAGTCGGTCCAGGTTCGGGACATCAGGCTCCGTGCTGTATGATAAAAGAACGACTCGGATCATTTGTTAGAGATAGGTCTGGCCAATTTTTAAGAATAAATCTGACGAAAGGCAACATGAACTAGTGCTGAAACAACTCGACCGCTCTTCTAACATTCATCTACGCCGTAATTATTTTCTCGACATGGAAAATTATATCGCCATTCGGTTCCTTCGGGGAACCTTTCAAAATTACGTAATATTCGTATTACTTAACTAACAGGATGTTTATCTTTAACATAAAACTGTTTTCTCTTTTTATAACTGTAAAATGTCTTGGAACGTATTGACAAATGGTGTATTTACCAACAAAAGAATTGGGTTGTTCCAATCCAGAGCAAACATTAACTACTAATCAGAACTGAATGAGGGTATTAATTGCGAATTAGAACGGAAACATATACCTTCCAACCTTGTTAAAATGAACAAGACACAAAAATTTCTATTAAATGGTCAGTAAGGTACTTAAAATCGTGCACAGGGAAAACGTTTTGAGTGTCTCCATTGCGTCAACGGTATAAGAAAACTATCAAGTAATCGGCGTAGGGTCAGATTTCGAGTTGGTCTGTTTGGATTAATTGGTAGAAAGGGAGTGGTCCATGTCAATAGTTTATCTTTTTGCTGACAGAAATGAGTGCCTGTGGTTTGTCATGCTCTAAGTTTTCTTGGCTCCACAAAAGTTCTATTTTCTCTTTCTTAAAACAAACCTGACGTTCAGATGTCGATTGTTATTTGTATGAAAGATTGCATTCCTTTTTGTTCTGATCGTGGTTGTGGGGCTTGTTGTAGCGTAATCGGATGGAACACTGCAATAAATTATTTGGATAGAATACAAAAGTAGAAAAAAAGAACGATCCACAACAACAATGTAAAAAGCAAAACAATTGTGTAATTATGTAATTTTTTTTTGTAGAAGTGGTCTGGATAAATACAAAATTGCTTTCACTGCTTTTAACAGTACATGCCTCATTTATTAACTTATTTGTTTTTGTAGTGATATCAATTCACAGTATTTTGCTGAAAAGTATTATCCAAAAATAATATAATTGTGTGACTCAAACTCGTGAAAACACTGTCCTGAAATTAGCTGTGGAAATAGTTGTTGGTATCATAATCATTTACTGTCATCTGATGAATTACTTGAAAATATATATCTTCAAAGAATCCCATGCCGTAGAGAAAACTGTAATCAGTAGATAATATCAAATTCTATAGTAGACTATAAGACAAGCAAACAAAATTGATTCCATCAGTTTTCTGATAAGTATTTTTTGAACACATGGACTTGATTTTACATTGTGTGAACTTTTGTCTACTTTTAATGCAACAACATGCATAAAATCGTTTGTTTATATACATAGAAAGCAGTGAGAATTGATTTTTTTGCAATATTTTTAGTGTCACTATAATGAACTTCACGGGGACAATAACAGAGCAATATATATTAATATGCCGCTCACTTCATCCCAAGTATATATTAAAGCAGCGGTTTGAGGCTCGTTTCAATTTCACATTTTCATAGATATAAATACGTTTCTTTGTAGTCTTCATTAAGGATTCCTGTTTATTTCTATTGCACTGTTTCTTTATTTAGTTTTTCACATGAGAGATTTTTTACGAATAAAGAAAATATCTACCCAAAGGTTTGAACTCGGAGCTTAAAAATATATTTTGAAATTTGTATGTGTTAAAATGTTGCGATTTAAACTGCCTAATGCATATTTATAATTATCTAGTTCATTTCAAAGTGATTATTTCATTGTTTCCTGAAGTTTGCTAGTGCAGATTTGCAAGTCGTGTCATTCATGTAAGCGTGTGTGTGAAAGAGAGAGACACAGACAGACAGAAAAACGGATATTAGAAACGAAATTTAAAATACCTAAGACAATGTGCCATTGGTAACAAAGTTAAGTGAACACTAAACAACCACATGGAAATAGGCAAGGACATCTCCACGTTTATAGTCTTTTCACACTGATGATATAAACGTCCACAAGCTGACACCAGATCGCTGAAAACAAATTAGACTGGATGTACCAAGAAAATTGTATCAGCGACAACCTTTTTAGTGCCTGTCATTAGCATCTTTACGAGTGTTCTTTTCGTGGATTTTGAATGCCATCCATGTGTAATATATTTTCAAACTTAATTTACGCCCAACACTGTTACAGTATTTCAAATCAAATTATAAATTAATATCTTGACTGCCTGTTTCAGTTCTAGTGCAATACTTTATTTATCAAGGAGCAAGATGTCCTTTTAACAGAGCAAAGTCATGATGTTCCCAGACTCGTTGTATGCATGCGTGTGTCTTTGTATACCATATGTCGGTGCGTGCATAAATTCTTGTCCAGTTGTCGCCTTGTCAAGGAATATATCAAACTTCATATCCTTGGTCAGAGTTGTAAAAAAGCCGTGCTATACATGTTGCACAAGTACCTCGTATGCCTAAAGGAATATAGCTATTTTACTCTTTCTCTCTTTCTCTCTCTCTCTCTCTCTCAACTATCATCAATTGCCCAACTTTCGGATCAGTCATAAATATCATGAATAGTTTTATGCAGCTGTTCATAAAATAAAAAGAACCACCACAACCACCGACATACACACGACAGGTTTCTGAAAATTTGTGATTCTATACTAAACACTGAGCAATATCAAGCCGTAACTCACCTACACAATGTTATCGCGGCATTTGTGAAGAAAACGATTTCACACTTCGTCAATTGTTCTGATTCTGGAGATTATATACTATATAATTAATACAAACGGAAGATTTTAAATAAAAATGAAAGCACCTATCAGAAGCAGTGACTACACATAATGAAATTTTTAAAAAATTTGAAAAATTTAGCAAGCAACAATGCCACTTTTATAGACTATATCATTGTCTATTATATACTGATAGCGGATTGTTAAACTTCATGTCTATAATCTACAAAATGAGGTGGCACAACAGCGTAGAAATCATTGTCATTTTAACATTTGCTTTAGCTCATTAAAGCACGCAAGGACAAAATTTGTATGCATGTTTAAGAAAGAATTAGTGACTTTTTTATTTGTGATCTGGTCAGGAGCCGAGATAGACCCTTTTCCTACCTTTTTCCTTCAACAGTTATACATGAAAATGCATCTTTATCTTAAAGGTCACTGGCTACCCATATTGTACAAATGTGTGATATTACTATAGTTATAAACAATACGCATTTGTTATGCATGCACACCATAAAAATGTTTAATTAGATTTAAAACTCCGCTTTTTTAAATGAAAAAATTATTCGGCAATCTCCGTAAACAATCGGTAGTTTCCGCATACCAAACCGGATATGACGTACATTTATCCCTTCTTTCAACCTAGCCATTCAAATGTTTAATTTCCCCACGTAAATGTCTACGTGATATATCATACGATCGTGCTTTTGTACAACAACTATGGTGCACTGTGTTGCATACGAATGTAACCACAAGAGTGATGATGGGAAAAAGGGTTCTTTCTTTTTCCGATAGACCATGTTTACCAGAAAAAGAGTGGATTTAATCTGTGGGATCGAATAGGGGATGGATGGGGAAAGTTGTATCATGTATGCCAGATTATATTGAATTCGGCTTAAAGACAATTCGGCCCAACTCGAAAGACAATTCGGCCCAACTTAACAATAGTTTGTACAGGTTCTTTTTCTTCAAAAAACAAGTAGATACTATATAAGATAGGTTTTTGGAGAAAAAAATAATTTATGCTAAAAAATATATGCATCTGCACAACGACATTCTCAATTTAAGTGTTCCGGTCAAATTATCAATAATGATTTATAAAACAATAATATGTAACAGATAATATTCTACAGAATACATATACATTTTGTAAGAGTAGTGTACATGAGATATTATAACAAATATATTTAATTTTAGGCTTCAGGTTGTAACACTGCTGCATACAATACGCACTCGATTACACATGAGAGAGAGAGAGAATAATGTTGAGCATTTTGTCAGTGTTTAGTTGCTGCAATATGAAGCTCTTACCAGTTAATTTTATTCTTTTTATTTTTCAACTTGTCGCAATGTGTGCGCGCATAAATTGAAAGATTGTCATTACTAGTCAGTATCGTCAATCATAGTTGCTCCATAGAAAGGAAATAATTTTGTGTTGAATTTGTGCCCCCCCCCCCCCACACACGGTACAAAAGAAATTGATAAAAATACGCTTGATTGAAAATTAAATGCAAGAAATTAACCTTGCCTTGTTATCATCTATTACTTCTTTTTTCATCATGCGAAAATTATTTTTAAAAATATATATATCCACGAATTCGGTATATGTAGCGGATGCCGGTTTGCATATGCATCCTTAGTGAAGTGTCTATCGCTTATGTCAAATAACAAAATCGCAAATTAGACGAAAATACCCAATTGCTTGAAGGCACCTGCCATTCACGCATGGTAAGTTACAGGATACAAACTGAACCAGATTGTATTGTATCCAAGTTAAATATAAGACGGTACCTCGCAAATGAAAATCATTATTTTAAAATAAATTCACTGTGGGTGAAAATGATCATCTTTTCGCTAGCATGGGTTACAAAAGTATTTTTAAAGCAAGTTATTATTTATGTATACTATTTGCCCAGCAAAAATAAATTATGATTACTTAGGCAAGCAAATAGAAGCCCGGGTGATAAACACAACTAGCCGGGAGCAATAAACTCATTGTTTAAACTTACCGACAGGATATCAGATACATAGGTTATTTTATTACAAAGCAAGCCAATCCCAGAAAATGACTTTGGTATCTTTTAAGTGTGCCGATTTTTTTCTTAGGAAGTCGGCCGACAAAAGGAAGTCAAGTTTGGTTCCTTTGGATTCTTTAAGTGTGCCGATATCTTTTTTTTTAATTATTTTTTTATAAAGTCTGCCGACTTAGTAAAGCCAGCATTGATTCCTTTTTACCTGTATTAACGGGAATTTTCAAGAAGATTGAAATGGAACAGTTTTGAAAGCGACACAATCTAGTACGTCGTGCATGCATACCGATAGAAGGATGAAAAGTAAATTAGTTTTCATTAGTTTCATTCCCTATCCATAGTTTATAGTGTTTTATGTTTCGACAACAAGAAGCATGTACTTCGTTGTGTAGGGATAAATGTACGTCATTTCCGGTTGGCGTCCTCTGTAGGTGGGAAATCGTAACTAAGAGGAAGTATAGCGTTTTATACTTCTATTTCGAGTAATTAAATTATTATTTCTTCTTTACGCTTGATAATTTTTTTGTGCGAGGATAACTACTTTTAATCATGTAATGCAAATCTGGTGTAAAAAGAAAAATGTTGAAGTATGGTCGGTGACCTTTAAGTAAAAGATTTGGATTGCGTGAACAGATATGTGACATTCGGATTCATGTGTGTCAATCAATTGCAATCTCATAAGTTGAAATATAAGGTTAATATTATTCTTTATTACAAAAATATTGATGGAACGGTAGTGAAATCTGGATATCAACACCTCTCGTTGGAATAAGCAGGAAAAGACTTAACATTTCGGATCCCAGAGAAATAAATGTTTTATTTGGAAGGTAGAACATGCTTATTACATTACTCGAGATTTATTAAGTATGCAGCTTTATTTACCGCATTCCAAGGTATGTATTAGTTTCTAAGTCATTGTTGTACTATGTAGCTTTTTGTCATATTACAAGGATTTCTTGCGTCAAAATGAACCATGAAAATTTAGAATACTGCTTTACGTGTCAAAAAGAGTCTATTCTACCGATAGTCTTCTTTAGTTGTAATAAAGGGGCCCCGAGTGGCCGAGTGGTCTAAAGCGCTCTTCGTTACGGATCACTGCCATCTCACCTCTGTCTGCGGTGGTTCGAGTCTAAGATTCAGCCAATGTGGGCATGTGAGAAAGCTTGCCAGTAGCTTCTCGTGGGTCGGTGGTTCTTTCTGGGGTTTTCCGGGTTCTTCCTCCACCATTAATACTGGCCGCCATGTATAGCCTATCGTGTGCTGAAAAATGGCGTTAAACCCAACAACAACAACAACAAAGTTGTAATAACATCTGTCGGAATAGTACAGATGTCAGCTGTGAACTTTAGTAGGAAGACAGAGGCCTTTACATTTGTACTGAAATAAATTTAACCAGCTCAACCGTGTCAAACGTATTTTTGAATAACCTGTTTCTTCTTGCAAAAAGAAATGTCAACAGAGTCCATCAGGTAATAATCTGCATCCTTCTGGAAATGAACCATTTCATTATTTTTTTAAAGAGTTTTGTCTTCCTAGGTGACAACTCAAGCTGTTCAAAAACTGATAAAATAAAACAAGTGGTTCTTTCTATTAAAGAATAGGCTGTTTTATTCCTGTACGTAATGTTTCCCCATTGCGCCGAGTTACTAATTTGATAACGAATTAATTGAAATCAATCAACTGATGACGTTTCAGAACTTTAAAAATATTTTAATCAAAGGTACCAGTTCAGAAACGAGTTAAGTGATTTTTCTCACACGAATCTTCAAACAAAATTACCCGAGTTTAGTTTCCATTATTGTTGAACAGCAGTCCTACAGTTTTTGTAAACAAATAACATTTCCAGTGCACGAAATCCGATTATTGGATAACAGTTTTGAATCGCCCTTTGGATTTAGGCTTTGGTGCACAAACACAAAGACCTTCAGTGGTATTTATTAATTAGTTCAGTGTTTCCGTTCACGTTGAAACGATTATTTTTTCTGAAGAAAAGCCGCTTCTGTTGCAAATAATTTGATCTCAAATATTTTCTTGACTAGATGATAATGGACGGATGTTTTCAGATGTGCTTCAATTGTTTGGCTTATTGTGCTGTATGATATTTCGTTTCATTTGCATACCATTATATAATGGCAGACCCAGTTGTACTCATAAATCATTAAACAAAATAGTCACATCGTAGCATTCGCGTTTTTAATTTTAATATGGTACCAAACTTCTAATGCAGACGCTGTGTTGTGTATCCTACCCTTAATTATTATTATTATTATTATTATTATTATTATTATTTGCATATACAATTTACACAAATACGATCCAATCTTAATGAACCAAGATAAAATATGCATGTTCGCTTTTTGTTTATGAGGTACTTTTCTTTATTCTCCATGGAACAAATATTCAGAACATAAAAGCAACTTTCTCTGAGTCTGTTGGTAGCTTTGTAGACAAGAAAAATCAATACATGCGAAAGTGAATTATATTTCTCCTAAGGCCAGTTCTACTGATCAGTTTTAAGAAATTCAGTTCATGGGCATGGTCACTATAAAACTTGTTCTCTCGCGATTTTGAAATCAATGCAATAAAGTTATCTGTTTTTTATCAATCTTCTTCAACGGTTGTTTGGTACACTCTTTTGGAAAATAAATGAAATATTCATAATATCATACGAAAGGTTTATTATAAAGTTTCAAGTTTGCAGTCTAGTAAACGTAGAAATCTTGTGCTGGATTTTTATTCGCGTCCACTAATAGATTCCGTTTGTCAGTTTTCGAAAATGAAATTAATTTTACCTTGATCGTTATTTGCTCATTTTAGTAGGAGTGGGGGGCATTTACTACTTCATCCCAGTTGATATGTTCTATAATTTCTCATTTTAGTAGGAGTGGGGGGCATTTACTACTTCATCCTAGTTGATATGTTCTATAATTTATGTGATTTTTACTTTTATTCTTTTCTTGTATGTATCCCTTTCGCCAAAAAAAACATGTATTGCATAATAATTTATGTTTTTCTTCTAAAAGGCGAACGGGATTATATTTTAAGCCATATTATATAAAGTACTCATAAACCCAGCTTTTGTTCACTTCGTGTTTTTGATGATATGGTGTATTTACATACGTGTCGATTTTTATAACAATATATACAATCGCAATTTACATATATGTCAATTTCTACACATGAGGTACAATGCGGATTTACATTAGTGTCAGTTTCTACAAGAGATACATACGTGTCAATTTCTACAACAATAGGTACAATCGGGATTTACATTTCTATAACAAGAGGTACAACATGGATTTAAATAGGTGTCAATTTCTGTCACAAGAGGTACAAGCGGGATTTACATCAGCTCTTTTTTCCAGAGTTAAATTTGATTGCTTATATAAAAATATCAATTTTTTGTGCTAAATCTCTACAAACTGTGTGTATAGTGTGTGTCTGTGTGTGTGTGTTCAACACCAACATATTCGGAACACTATAAAGAGTTACATCAGCAAAACTAAGAGCAACCAACAAAGATATCTAACAAATATAAGAATTTTCAGAAGTAGTAGATATAATAAAATAAAATGTGGTTTTATTTAATGCCTTTTAATGGTAGATGGTTTTATTGGTTTTTGTAACTTTTATTCGTGGCTGTAAATTGGACAGCATATATTTAGGGCGAGGTAACATGAATCAGCAAATTCGAGGAAGAATGTAAGATCTATCACATGGGGTACATTGTGAAGTTTAATCGCAATTGAAGGTATATATAAGGAAAGAACTGAACAGTCAGATTCATTCCAATTTTGGAGTCATACTCATTTCTTGTATTCCTGTTTTAAGTCTGCAGACGTCTTTTCAGTTATACTTAGAAATTATTCGAGAGGAAAACATTTATTTGGGCTGTTCACTGGAAATAGAAAGTGCACACTGTTAGGACTATATAATTATTCTGGAACTGTTGAGAATGATTCGAAGGAGCTTTGAACTACGCCATATTGACGATCTCACAATTCTTGGTGCACCAGTACATTTCCAGTTTTGAAACGTATGCATAACTTTTCATTCATTTAGGACTTTCAATGAATTTTATCAGTGTTATTCTTCATCCTCTTCATAACACTGTTAGTTCCTCTTACATTTTTATTTATAAGTTTGATAATTATACTCTTTGTTAAGTTTTACAAAACTTGCTGGTTTTCGTTCATTCTTTGCTTAGTTTATGATCATAGAGTCGTAATGCAGTGAATAGATATCACCAAAGTTTATATGTACAAATTAGCTGTACTATGCATACAAATATTTTCAATTAGACACATTTATAAACTGTTGTATTTAGCATTACAATCGCTATTGGCGCATTCTATTATGCTTACTATGGTATTGAACACAAGGATCAATACAAAGGCATATCTCAAAACCTATATCAGTCCTATATATAAAAAGCATCATCTGGCATAACATATTTTTGATAAACAATATAATTCAGCAGTGCATTGATTATATTTATATCCTTCAACACCTTATATTTTGCAAACTTTTGGTCTCTGAAATATTTTCCATTTCTTTGACATTTGCGTACCATGTTCAAGGTTAAACAACTGTGTGTTATACCAACCCAGCTCATGTAGCTGATAGAGATGGTTTACGGATGAAAATTGAGTCTCTTTTGGTTCTAATCACTGCCTTGACACATCTGCAAAATTCGACAGAAGCTTAATCTAATAGAAACGGCAATAAAAATCCATCATGCAAATGAAAGCATGGATTCATTTTGGTACAGGTCTATTACAATTTTACACTGTGCTGCGAACTAATAAGCCTAGCATAATTTAACGTTTCCTGTTAAAAGATAAATTTCATTTTCTCCTACGCATACGGCTGAATTTAAAGGTAAAGAAGTGTGCCTAATATGTATGAAATTTCAAATATATACCTCACAAGAACAAAATAAACACTGATAAGTGACTTCCCTTCCCTCATGTTGTTACTTTTCTGCTTAGAAGGTCCTTTTGAATATGAAAAGAGATATTGTCAAGACGGCACTCAATTCCCAATATACATCGAGACAATCCACACATACAATTATCCTAAAAAAAGGAAAAAGTGTATACCCTGCATGTTATCTGTAATTAATATTTTTCGGAATCCTCAGAATCATAGAGAACAGACAAAAGACTTCGTAGATAGGCTCTTTTTATCGTCGTTATGGCTTTAGCAAGGCCATAATCAAAATCGGCTGGACTCGAAGCACCTAAGCCTTCTCGCAAGTCTGAAGCATTAAGGGAAGAAAAACAAAACTTAATTTCAAATATATATCCGATTCCAGAAACATAGTTGCTAGATTTTTTCATTTTCATAACCTCAGTTACTAGTTCATTGAGTTTCGTCATGGAAATAGTTATGGTTCTTAACATATTAATGAGGAATCAAAAATCTCACTCTTTTGTCATAAAACTGAGTTTGGTATCTAAAAACAAGCCGATTTTGGATTTTGGACCAATTCATTCCTAAACAAAACACAATGAATTTACAATGAACCTCAATTACATTGATGCGGTATAAAATAAGATTTCATGGACTTCAATAATTGTCCGATTTATATATAGGGGCCCCGAGTGGCCGAGTGGTCTAAAGCGCTCTCCGTTACGGATCACTGCCATCTCACCTCTGTCTGCGTAGGTTCAAGTCTCGGATTCGGCCAATGTGGGTATGTGAGAAAGCTTGCCAGTAGCTTCTCGAGGGTCGGTGGTTCTTTCCGGGGTTTTCCCGGGTTCTGCCTGCACCATTAATAATGGCCGCCATGTATAGCCTATCGTGTGCTAAAAAATGGCGTTAAACGTTACAACAACAACTATATATATATATATATATATATATATATATATATATATATATATATATATATATATATATATATATATATATATATATATATATATACAATACTGAAAAAAACATGTAATAACTACTTGTCTAAAGAGGAATCTTTTATCTATGAAAAATGCAAAAGAGACTTATGCAAGCTTTAGGCGGAATAGCGTTATGGTATCTGTGGTGACCTAATTATTGTACGTATTCCTCAGTTATCAGTTCTATTTAACATGATTGTACGCTAATGAGACAAAGCATTTTGCGTGATATTTTGTAGCATAAATAATAAATGTGGCTTCCAAGCAGAAAGAAAAACAAATATTAACATAAAAAATATTTACTTTTTATATTTTGTAACCAGTTTCTAATATTTCATATAGTTTCAAGCCTGACCCATGAAGCTTAAATTGTTCTCTAAACACATGTGTAAGGTTTAACACCTTTACTATTCCCTCGTCCTTTGGCCAGTTACGACTTCCATTTGGCATAAAATACAGAAGTAAATTATTAGCTTTTATGTTGAAAATTATCATACTTTAAAAATATATAACAAAAAAAGCAGAATGCATGTAGTTCAGTCTTCCCGGCGACCAGAAGATTAAACTTGGTTAAAATGCAAATAAATATATTGCTGGTTTATTAAATTAAGACCAGGATAACTGGCGGATACATGACAAAAAATCACGCCGAAAGAACATAACCGGTAACCTTTGAAAAGGGAATGAAGACTTATTTTATCAATCACGGTTGTAGTAGCAGTAAAATTTGATGTAAACTTTGCCCTTCTAGAGAATTTTTTTTTATATCTCTAGTAGCCTCTATTATATACTGAGCTTAATATCGTGGCCATAACTGTCTCATGTGTGATCATTCTACCTGTACATTTGAGAATTTAATTTCATTTCAGCTCCTTTGTCTGACAGAAACATCAATGAATTATAGCTCTTGTCAGATGAAAGCAACAATATTAATAACGGGTTTCTGAAAGAACAAATGCAAACTTGCGTTTTTAATTTGCGATCTTTTGAATACTCTTGTTGTCGGGAAAGTGAAAGCCGTGTTGTTTGTTGTTTTCGTTATAAATAAATAATTTATACCATTCCTGTATCTTTTATGGAATTTTAGGACTTGCAAAAAGTTTGGGGACAAAAGAAAATTGATGTTTTCTGTCTGCTTTGTGGGGACACCATTGTGTTCTATTATCTGTACAAACGACAACCAAACTAGGGTACTTGCATCTAAATGTATTTGTCACTCTGTTCTTACATAAGTATTAATAACAATAAGGAGTATTATAGACATGCCTCCATCAAGCCTTACGATTGACGATGATAAACATTCAAGACCGCCCGCAAATATGGGCGGGAGGGAAGAGCGCACTTGCCTCACCCACCAACCCTGAACTTCACCCCTAAACATGTTTTGGTCCACATTCGTAAAACGTAATAGCTGACCACTACATGTTCTTCCAACGTCCCCAACCCAAAACGAAAAAAGTTGTGGACGCCAATGGATACATTTAGACACGAAAAGCGACGGATCACCATGGAATCCGCACGATCAGAATAACTTTTCTCGTTTGAGGTGCATTTCACATACATCGAAACAGCATTAGTTTTGACTGAATATGATAGAAAGAAAGTATGAAAGGGAAAACATTATAAGCGCTCGTATCTTGTAAATATTTTCATTTAGGAATACTTAAGTCAATCTAATTTCTCTCATCATCATGAAATTTTACCACGTTAATTCAAGGACTATTTGACTCTAGAACAAGGTTGTCAACGAAGATATCCAATCTGTTCCAAGTTACTGACTAAGGGAAGTTGGTCTATGATTTGAACCTAATAGGGCAAAGAATTTCAATTATCCACGACACATCACATCAAAAAAGTTCTGCTCATTATTCCTTTGGAATATAGCTGCAAGCCTGATTCTCAACACCAGACATAACCGTATTCAAGTCCTCACGTAAACGCACTGATCATAAACATATTGAAAAATACATTATTTACTTTACAGAACAATTTTTAAAAAGGAAACGTTAGAGAACACACGACATAACGAATTGAAATCTACTTAAAATTACTAGAGTTGCAAATGTGCAGGGAAAAGTTACTCGTCTGAGTTTTGACACCTTACGCTCTGCTTTCATATCATTCGGTGTGGATATTGATAGATTATCAACACTTTGGACTGACGGCATAATTTAATCCCTAAAATGTGTAATGACATTTTTAAAACCTGATTTAATTATTTTCGGACACCTGATTCGATAAATTTTCTTTACCCCGTAACATTATTAAAACTACAAGTAATCATTACTTGACGACCACTGAATTAACAAAGGATCTGCTTTCACCTTTGCTGGAAAAAACAAATTTCATGAAGGAAACTTAACGGCTAGACATTTGTAACAACAGTTGCAAAAAGGGTTTATTTCGACCTTCGAGTTCGATGGGACTAGGACGTAACTAAATCATTTGGTTTCTGTGAGTATGTGATTGGCTGATCAGGTCAGTCTGTGTTCTGAACTATCTGTCGCAAACTACACAGCAGATGCTTGCTTGCTTCACCAACACAAGACGTGCTGCAATACTTACATAATTCTCCACAGAACAAAGTATGTATCAAGAGGTGGAACGATCCTGTGCGAGAAGACCCCAAGACTCAAAATCAATGCCGAATTCTTTCAAGGATAACTTGAGGGAATCTTTGAAGCGTTGACTACCCGGGGATCGCTTCCATCCTTCAGGGCGCCGAGGAAACCTCATTGGGCAGTCCTCCTTCTGACATTCTGGTAACGTGGCCTATCCATCGCATATGTGATTTCATTAGCAGAATGCGATACTTGGAATGCCTGGCCGTATGAGACCTTCAGTGTCTGTTACCCTCTTCTGTCATCAAATTGTCATAAGTTAGTCTATCTAGCATAAATTAGGTATGAGACTGAAGAAATAAAACGTTTTCAAAGTAATTATGGAACATCTATTGCTCTCCTATAGACCATCTTAAACTGCATTGATAAAACAAACGGTTGATTGAATAGCAGTGGTCGACAACCGACAAGTATTTGATCGAAAGGCTGCATCTCCTGATGTCTTCAAAATAATTACTTACGTTTCATTGAATGAAATAGAATTATTGAAAGTTTTGAAAAAATTTCACAGAAATATTAAAATGAAAGAAAGTGTGTAACTTATCGTCTGCAACATCTAACATGACGTAATGAGACGGGTGAGTGGCAAGCAGAGATGTGAATAAAATCTCAGGTAGATATAGTTTTCTGAGTGTTTACCCATACACTTAACTTCAGACGAATTTGTCATATACATACAAAACTAACGAATATCTAATGTGGTGGGGTAAGGAAGACAGAAGTAATATACCAAAATACAATTACGTCCAAGTGTCTTCTCCATATCTAATCTAAAACTTTGCACCTGAGTTATTTTGTAAGGTTGATGCCCATCTGTATTTCCGAAGATCTTTTTGTCAGAAATATTAAATTCATAACAGTTCAACAATATTAATTACAAAGAATTTCAACATGAACCAATAATCGTATCATATCCTGTTACTGGATATATTTGCATAGAAAGGTTACATTTTATAAAACTTTGACAGTCATATAATGCGCAAATGACATAGGTCTCAAGTGGTTTAAAATAAGGCTTGATTTTTTTCCCTCCATTGATTGCATATATTTACGTTAAAAATAGTTCTTCCGTCTGCAGATCTTTTAAAAAGAATCAAATCATTTAGACCCGGACATATTTGTGGTTACTGCCTGTTTTGATTGCATGATTGAATGGCATTTCGCTTCACTTACAAGGCTAGTTTCGGACGACAATATATGTGGCTTCCATACAAGAGTTACTTTCGAATGTTCTATTGAAAGTTTCTTTTCATCTTTTCCTAAGATTTGACAGTCTGTCTTTTCGAGGTCAGTAGAATCATTAACCTTATATTACGTGATATATCCAACAATTTCCGTAACATGTAATGAGTTTTGCATTTGATAGTATGTATCACAGGATTTCGAATATAATATCGGGGGTGGGGGGTGATGTCTACGCATTTAGAATTAAATGAGACATGATATTAAATGTAAACATTGCTGTTCATGAAGGACACAGTTTATATTTGTTATTCTTCTTTTTGCCTTCTAACAATCTTTCTTGACTTTCCTATTGACTAATGCGATATATCAGCAAACAACATCATGCGACCGTTTTGAAATATATCCGTTTTCAACATTTCTTTAAAAGAGAAGAATACTAAATATGTATCACATTAACAGCATATAAAGTTTAAAACAACATAACTGTTGTCGATCTTTCCCAGCCTGAGACATTTCGTCAAAGTCAAAATCTGACAAATCATAAAGGATATTATTAGGAATAGCATAGAGATTTAATATAGGATAGTTGGCTATAACACTTTCCCTTCTAGTAAATATGGTCAAAGTTTTAACCTGGTGCTATTAAATAGAGCACGTGTGTGTTCAGCATTCAACACCTCATGCAAGTCAATGTACCTGCAGTGGATACTAAAATGTAACCTTTCTATGCAAATATATCCACGGGAAGCTTCCCAACTAACCCCCTTAAGCTTGTACATGAAACCTGTCAAATTTAAAATATTCTTCCGCCTAACATTTAAATGTATGTCAGGGTCATGACACATACCAATGGTGTTATTCAACCCTCTGGGGACGGAACAATAAGCTAATATGCAATGCAGACGAATTGATTCTCACTATATCTGCTCATGCAAACATGCTAACCCAATCATGCAATAAGCATTAAACCTTTTGCGGCCTATACGGTCGAACCAAACGTATCTACTCCCATTCGAATACCCTTGAAAAGTGACAATGAGTACTTAAAAGGCACCTTAGAAATAGAAGTATACCAAAGGTAATACGCTGACTATTATATGCACAAAACAAGAATCATCAATACAAATGAAGTCTTGAAATAATAAACTATTCCCCTTTCGTATTGATTACAGTCCAAACTTACAACAGATCATTCAGATCCATTGGCATCAGATCCAATCTTCCGAACGCCTGAAACGCATATTTCAAGACTTTCCAATAGTTGTGTATAGTACGCCTAACAGTCTCAAAGATCGATGCCATTGTATATTCATGCCATTTTGGATATGACTGTAGATGCAATAGCATACGATTGCAAGGAAAAGGTGTGACTGATCTGTAAGCACATGCCCGAGACCAATCCTTTAAAAAGTTTGTATCTACCGGAGTTAGCTTTGTTGTACATCAGAAGTTACGATGTCGAGACAAAAAAAAAAGTAATATATCTCCTGCCATGCATAATAAGTGCCATCTACTATGTTGGCGAATCCGCTGAATTTAGCAAACGAGCAAAATATTACAAGAATCAAATTTACAAGTGACAAAGCCAATAGATATTCAAAAGAGTCTAATCCGATGTGCACCTATATAGAATGTTCACGTAAGCAACAATATTGGATCCTGCAGCTGAGAACTCAGGGTATCTCATTCTTTAAGTAATAACAAAATCTAATATTCCAGTGCCGTCTTTCAATCTTTCAATATCACCCTCATGCATCATTTTAATACCGTTACAAAACACAGCTGCTCGGATCATACTTAGAGTACATCGATCAGAGCACACCTCCCCTCTGCTCTGTACCCTACACTGGCTATCCATTCGATCCAGAATCATTCATACCTATCCGATCTCACCCATGTGTACACACCAGCAAGATACTTACGCTCCTCTTCTGACAATCGTATACTCATTATTCCCACTATGAAAACAAAGTCATATGGACAGCGTTCTTTTGCATACCAGGGCTCAGCAACGTGGAATGAATTGCCCACTGAACTTAAACACAAAGACATAGTGATCCCATTCAAGAGTGCTCTGAAAACTCACTTATTTCGACTGCAAGAACAAACTTAAAGACCTAATAATGTTTCCTACCTTAAATATTCTCAGCATGTTTTTTTTCTATGTTTCCTAATTTCATGGTGTTTGTGTTTGTAATCATATCATTATATGTTTTTTTTATCTTATAGGTGTTGTCTAATGTTGTAAAGCGCTTAGGGCTTCTAAAGATTAGGCGCTATATAAAATCCATTATTATTATTATTATTATTATACAAATCGTTGCATCAACTTTTTCCCAATGCAATTTCTCCTTCACTTTACATTATATATATATATATATATATATATATAGAGAGAGAGAGAGAGAGAGAGAGAGAGAGAGAGAGAGAGAGAGTGGGAGGGAGAGAGAGAGAGAGAGAAAAGGATAGATAGAGAACTTTACCGGGATAAAATTTTCAACAAATATTGTAGTATGATAATACACGGCATTGTTTCTCGCTTAACCTGGATTTTGCACTTGGCTTCTTGTCTGGAATATGGTCGAATCAGTTTTATTCCTCGTCACAATAAGGAATATTGTTTTCACCTTCATTCTTTTGTTTAATTATTAGTTCCCATAGACTTCCCGGTTATTATGACATGTAAATATTTCAGTTTTCACTAGGCTTTTTAAGTTACGCTTTTGTTTGGATTATAATAACTATTGCTTCCGCTCTGTATCTACGTCATTACTAAATGTTGCATATCAATAAAGACAGGGCGAGAAAGAAAATATTTGTATAGTATATATGCTGCATCATTGATATATCACAAATTGTATAAAGTTTTAAAAAAAGGAGATGAGACATGCAAGTTTCCTGTTAATGAAAACATTGTATAGCAATTGGAATATCAATCCCTTTCTCCTTCTCCATGCATATCACGATAGACATATCTTAACATGTATCAACTGTATAACCTATAGTATACATTTACGCAGTCAATCGGCTGCCATTAGGATGCCTAAATACGAATTCCATCAAGCAACAAGACAAGTGTCACAACCACGTCATTGCATGTCCAAACTTCTCCCAGAGTTTATTACGATACACCTAGATAAAAAGTCACCTGAATCGATCAATTGCGCAAAACCTAGGTATTACCTCCAAAAACTTCAATCATTAACTCTTTAATGATTAGTTTTCTACATGAATCATGAAATTGTGAGTGATCTACAAAATCTGTTGATATACAATATTGTATACTTGTAATACTCTACGATAAACGGTACAATTTTAAAGAAAATAAATATGGAAATATCATTGTGTGCATTGCAGATTTAGATCCCATCATAATCGTGTTTTAAAACGATGGATAAAGCGGGCGCTGATTAGTGTTGATTGCAAGCCGAAATTAAGTGGCAATCGAATATAGGATGCAGTGTCTGCTGCTGAACTAGACTGTTGTGTTGCTAAGGCAACACAGCGATTCACGTTTCAGTGTAGAAATAAAGAAAATAAAGAACGAAAATCCTTACAAGTAAATGACAATACAATCAATCATCACATGAAATTTGATAACGAAAACACAATCTCTTCACTTGCTTACGAATAATCATTAATTTGACAAAATACAAATTTTGAATCAAGATATGTTCAAGCTAAAGTTATAAAACGTCGCTGTCCCAAATTTTTTGTAATATTTAGGTACTTTCTTTTATTAATGTAGTAAAAATGCAGCCGTTAATCGCTCTTGCACAGAATAGATAAAATCTCTAAATATAGACGGCTTTTGCTTTACAAAATATATAACAAACAGAAGATCTACGGTTTTTTTTGAGTAATGTACGGAAATATTTGACTGGTGAAGTGTAAACATTGTGCATTTTCACTCGTGGGTTTGTCACTCTTGCTTTTTGTGGTTCGTGATATAACAATGTTTTCTCCTCACTCGTAAACTATTTCCTCAAATGTACTCTAAAGACTTATATATCCTCTATTTAACTTGTACATAAGTTGATGCATTCCATGAGTATGTCTAACGTTTGTACTATGTGTGGGAGGAAAGACGATGGCACCATAGTCAACAATATTAAGGCGCTGCTTGAAATATTTTAAGTTACATCTGTACTGCATAGCCCTATGTATTCGTATTACAATAAACCGGCTTCTGATAAAATGTCACTGAACGCATCAAGCAAACGACAAGAAATATCATTTTTAACATTAATCTACTGTTTCACAAATTTTAACTGGCTTAAAACAGAAAAAAAAACAGAAATATTATTTTTAAACCTACGAAAGTGCGAATTTGATTTTGATATGTATAAAATGTAAGACGTCAACGATAACGACTATATATGCTTTAATATTACTTGAACTGCACTCGATGTGAATCATTTCTAAAACTTCTTTTTATCCTTAATGTCATTGTTATTTGTAGCACTCGTACTGACGTTTCTACCTTCAGCAATAGGGCTAAGATGGAATACAATCTTTGAACACCACAATATGTAATCTGACTATAGATAAGGATAAAGTCTCTCAATTAAATATACGCAGTATCCGTCGAAAACAAAGCAATACTGGTACACGAATAACGAATTAAGCAGCAATAATACCAAAACTAAGAGGGAATTGCACATTATTTATCCTGATAATGCAATAGTGTAGCAGTCTGCTATTAAAAAAAAGTTGACCTAAATTCCTAATTTGTTCGTTGTTCTGGCAAACATATTCTGCATGTAAAACGTTTCATGCCATTTACATTTAATGAAGCTCTCTTTTACTGCGTCTCTGCAGACCGGTAAAATCACAAAACAAAAGTACTTTTATGGTGCATATTGGAACTCTCATAATAATAAAGAATTCATTTACAATTATTTAAAATAATTATTGCAATAATATATAGTAGTGAGCGTTGCATATTATTTTGGAGAGCGTTAGCGGTGATATATAGTTTGCAATATTATGAATGTTTGGCTATCGGGTAGAAGTGGTGGAGAAAACACTTCTCGGGTTTCATAAATTAGAACACACTTATTTCAGTTAACAAGTATGCTTTGATGTTTGACCTTGACATGACCCATGAAATATGAAGATTAAAGCAACGCAAGGATGCCCAATACAGCAAATCGTAATTCTTGAGTGAAATACCTTTTAATGGTGTTAAGATTATGTAATCTATCTGCTTTAACCGGAACGAAGAATTGATTTTGTAAATTCAATACGAACGATTTGAATATTTTGGCGTAGTAAGACTCGTCGTTTCTCACATTGTACTATCATTCCACAACAAGAAAGGATTAGTATACGAAAGCTAAAAACTGTGCAAAATTGCTTGACATCCGTTGAGAATTTAAATATAGATGCCACATTGCTATTGATTTGCTTTTTTAGGTTTGTTTGTTTGTTTTGGCTGGTTCTGAGGGGGGCAAGGGTTATTGATTTCTGCACTAAAAAATCAGTCGGAAATATTAGATTGCTGAATACTGTGATACACAGTATATAAATCCGTGGAAGGCATGCTGATATAATGGAGTCTAGACAGTCATTTCAATCACAATCAGTAACCACATTACTCATCGCATGATGTAGGTCTCAAGTAATTGGTTATTACAAGGTCTAAGAATTGAACTTGCAACCTTGCAATTGTAATTAAGTTTCTATTTAATTTTCTAAAGGTTCTAGTAATTTGACAAAGAAAGATTCCAACTTTTTGCAGAAATAAGACCTTGTAGTTTCCTACATTGGAATTACATTACAAATCAACGAAGGATAGGTATTCTGAAGGTCTCGCAAGATTGCGCACATCATCTCCTGTTTGCTTGAATATCTCCCAAGATAACAAATGGCAATATCCTCTTTATCCTTAGCTGAGGATATTATTCCAGAACATTTGAGAGTATAAGCAATGGTACGTGGGTTAGAGTTTTAGTGGATACCCGATTATCTGATCTACACTAGTATGTACTCGCTGCAGAATAAGTTCTTGTCGGTTATCTGCCTTGGCACGGACTTGACAGCATTCTCCTTTGTGTACACGGCCAGGTGGTATATTGATGAGATTATTTAAGACTCAGTTCTCCTTGAGATGGACTTCCAGTCTGATCAATGTGAGGTCAGTCATATTAGAGAGATGTGTTTCGTATCATTTAAATTTGGTCTTACCTTGTTCTTCAAGTTCACCGAAATCATTATTTATCACATTTTCGTTCACGTGCAACTGATAAGAGTTTCAAAATAACTTGTTCTCCTTATTCGAACATCGTTTTAATATTCTTTTGTAAAATATATGTAATTAAAGACTAATTTATTATCTGTAACCACCCATATGCGACTAAACAATACTCAACATCCTTGTGAAATTTCCTGTGTATGTAGAGTTTCACACACCGCTCTTGATACGAATTGCTTTTGGTTTTCGATACTACTTTTGTAATCTTCAAACAGAATAAATTCCTACTTCATCCTACAAATCGTATTGTTGTGTATTTACTTGTTCTTTAAAACTTTAAAATATGTCCCAAGAATTCTGTGTATTGTTTGAAAGGTTGTGATCACAGCCGGTTTCTTTTGTGTACGGAGAACGTATTAGTCTGCAAACCAACTGTTCTTAATAACATTATATCAACTCATGGTTAGATTCTATTTTTCGAACTGTATATGCAGTTCTTCGAAGTTTTATCTGAATGATTGTTGTTTGATCAGTCTTTTCGTTTTTTACAATTTGTCTGGTTACTGCGCTTAGTAATAAAAACAGCGTTTACCACAAACTGGTATCCAATAGGGAGCATTTTTACAGTCATCTAATAAACATCCATTCAGCATGAGCAAGACGTTACAATCCAAATTTCATTTTCACGAATAGTTGGTGCCTTGATATCTGAAGGTGCAGTTTTCGCACCGGACACATTCAGATGGTCTGGAACCTTTCTCAGAACACCAAAAACGTCAGCAATACATGCCTTTTCATGCAGATAAACGGCTTTTGATTGTAGAAAGTCGTTATTATTTTCACAATATACAGCCATTATCAATTTTGTCTATTGCATGCATGTGATATTGACATAGACATAGAATGCCATCTTATATAATATGTCCAGCTAATTCATTTGAGAACCTTGATATAGCATGGTAAAATTAAAGTCTCAAGATTCTAAAATAAAACAAGTTTCCATTTAAAACATGTTATGGCTACCTCTTCATTAAATCATACAAAATATTATGAAATTTGGGATTGTTACCTCATCTTCTTGATTGTTTTTTAAACTTCTTTTGACGGGGGAAAGATGGTTTTACTACCATGAGCTCGCCTCCTTGTCCCAATAAAAATATCATAGAAGATATTCTTTTGTACAAATATTGAATTATGGATTAAACATAATCTAAGTATTGTAACACTAACTGAGTCGTATTTATTATCATTTTATCCACAGCATAGAAACATCTAACTTGATAGACTCCATTGTTGGTCTGGCAACAGCAAATTAATATTCGTAATCAGCAGGCGCACAACTGCACTATGGTACAAGTTTGTTTGGATTTTAATACAATAGTGAGGGTTATTTTTGAAACTCAGAATCCTAGCTCCTAACCTAAAATAATCCACTCACCATCTGCAACACAGTGGGACCATGCCATTTCTAGATATTAAATGCATTAACCTTAACTTAAAAACATAACACTCTTAATGAGATTACCATATCGTCACCATATTAGTAAAGTGTTACATATGAACAAAGTCTTCTCCATTCCGCTAATTAGTACGCTTATGCTGAGATTATCATGCAAATAGTATCCATGTATACACATTAAATCACACAAATCGCGTAATGTAGAAACATTCAATCGAGCAAAACGCGCATATTTCGACACATTAAATCACAAAAATTGCATGAATGTACACACATTGAATCACACAAAACGCGTAAATGGAGGCTTATTAAATCACACAAATCGCATAAATGTTTACACATTGATTCACATAAATATCATAAATTTATACACATTAGATCCACAAATAGTAAAAATGTATGCACATAAAACTATATAAATATTTTAAATGCATATATATTGAATCAAGCAAATATTGTAAATGTAAACACGTTATATCACACAAATAGTATAAATGTGTACACATTAATTTAAATAAATATTGTAAATGTATACTCGTCAAATCACACAAATAGTGTCAATGTTTACACATTGAATCACACAAATAGTGTACATGTATGCACAGTAAATCACTAATATAGTCTTGTAAACATCTACACCTTGATTCCCACAAATATCATATTTGTATACACATTGAATCTATTAAGGATACCTGAACCATATATTAATTTATAGGATAATATTATTTCAATCATTTTAGTGGCTGGAATGTGTTTTATTAAAAGTACATGTACCTTACCTGTAGAATTTCATTCATAAATCAATGAATATTACCAAGATCAAGTCAACAGCTATTTCGGTCAAATACATAATGTATTAATTTGAATGAGGGTTACGAAAACATCACATGATACTAGGAGTTCATTTGATCTGTAGAGATATTTAGCACTGACTAGTTTTTGATTGTTTATTGGCTCAATAATTTGGAGATGTCAGAACAGGACTGTTCAATTATTTCACCAATTAATATTTTAAATCTACAAGAATCGTTTTAGTGATTCAGATTGTGGTGATTTGGTGCACACATAGAAAATATATAAGAAAAGTAAAGCACTTCTTTATGATTCTTCAGTTTATGTGCCAGTTTTGTAACAGTAGTGAGAGGAAATCGTGATTTGATTATAAGTTGGTTGGAGTTTCAGACTGGAAAACGTTAATATAAAAGACAGTACCTTGAAGAGTAGATTAAATTATTCAAGGACGTAAACATTAGGTATCTATGTTGGATTACGTCAAAACGTTTACGACTTTAGTGATGTTATACTTTCGTGGGATTATCTTAAAATAATACTTTTTGGATTTATAACTGTACTTCTACAGTGGGGCTAGCAAGTTAGCACATATACACAATAGAACCTTCATTCAGAATAACTTTTTATTCTTCCATGATTAATGTATGATGATACAGTTTAGGATAATATTCTAGGAATCAAACACTGTAATTTTTTGAATTTCACTTTATTTGATTTGATATTTTAGTGAAAAAAATTTATATTTTAGAAACTTTGATGCTTCTTTGATTTACCTTGTCTTGTTATATAGCTTAAGCACCATAACGTATGAAATCTGAAAAATATTGTAAATGTGTACTCATAAATCCCACAAATAGTGCGCATATAACCACATTACGTTACACAAAGATTGCATGATGTCTACACAAAAAAATCACAAGGTCAAGACTAAAATAGAACATTTTGCATTTTCTGATTTATAGGGCTTCGTTTATGAAACTTGTTATCTCAAAATAGCTACAAATTTAATTAATAACAGGAAATGTGACACGTAATATATGACATATACCAACATCAATCACTGATAACACATTATCGTATTTAGCACAACTACAGGGTATTCATATTGCCATACACTTGAGTTCTTTTATTAAACTAACGTATAATTCTGATAAGGACAAATTTATTATCGGCATGTACAGACAGACAGATATATATTACTTCAAAAAATTTACATACACTGCTCTCGGGCATTTCTGCGCACTTAAGGTTTCAGTCTCCAATATTAAAGCAAAACGCGTACCGAATTCGACCGATTGACGAAAATAAAATAAAGCAATGCTTACCGTTTGAAAAGAGGCAATTGTCACCAGAATAATCTGTTCAAAATAATATTAATTTTGGACACAGGGGATATCACCACCACCCCCCCACCACCCCCCGTGTTTTCCTGACTCGCGATACGTCGGCCTATTTATGCACAGGTTTGAAAAGATGTAATGTTTACCTATCGGGCTATAGAAATGAAATATATTACTTTGGACTGTTTCTGTCAGCAGTTAGTCGAGTAATTAGGTCAGGTTTATAGTTAGTTTTACAAAATTCAGCGTAAAAATGCCAATTAATGGCCAGAGATCTTAAGCAGCAACCTAAATCGATCTTTTAAAAACATTAGTAAATTTCAACATTTTATATATAAAAAAGCTATTATGTGGAAGAAAAACAATAATGAATGGGATGCAATGTGTTTACAACGTCTTGTTGATGAAGAAAACTTACTACAGAATTTAGAAACAGACTATACGCCGGGAAATTTCTTGAGAATTTTGTTCTAGCGAGAAGTCGACACGTTGAGTAGCAGACGTTTTTGTACTTGTGGCACAACTTCCTGCAAAATTGGAAACTTGTATTAAAATGCAGAATTGTTTTAAGGTACATAATTCCATCTTTTTTTAATAATATATTTATTTGTATGATCCTAAAAGATGCATAGTAAATCGGATTTTCTGGGTTACCGGTTCAAGAAGGTAATGGAGTGAGTCTTCACGTTGCCATTTAGAAATCACATTTTCATGTGCATTTCGAGACTAAATGTGGGCTATTTTTGTACACTTTATGAATATCACTTTCCTTACTTAAAGTACGATCGTTCTTTCTTAATACACAATGGGTTTTTGAACAAAAATAACACGTAATTCAATGTTTACAGATATGACGTATCGTTGCGCAGAATTACCCGACGCAAAGAATTAGCCGACATGGTGGTATACATATCTTAAAGCGGCGTTTATATGTCTATACAATCTCAAAAAAGTAAGCATATGTTATTTTCCTCTAGTCACAAATGCAGCCTATTATCAGATTTACTCAGAAAGCTACCTACGTTATTTTACAGCCGTGAACAATTTGTCTAACGTTCGTGATTTCTATATAACAATACTTCTGAGGGAGATGTTTAATATTCACTGTATTTTTCGTGTACTAGACTTTTAGTACAATGAAGAAACGATATATTGTATAAATATATAATTTCCCGATCAATACTTTTATTAACTGTATGTCATTTTATTCTACCTTCATCCATTGGAAAATTACTTGCCGACAATTAATTCCGATAAAGTATATTCGGTGACTTATTCCATATATATGTACGACCATGGTCGTGATGACTCGACCTTCGACAAATTGTCTAAAGGTAACAAAAAGTATTCCAAGCATCTTTATTGTTAGTACTTAGATTTAACAAACACTTATACTTAACATTAAAACCGTTACTGGAAAAGTGAGCTAATAACGGTATCGAAGACGACGATATATCGATTGTTACAAAACACATCGCAATTGATTTTGCTTCCTTAACTAATAACCATCATCTGTTATAGCGCTATTCGGAAACAACCACACAATTTGGGAATCTCCTAATTAAGGTTATCAGTCTTGTTCCTAATTATATTGCATCGGCTGTCAGCATATTTTCTGTGTCTTGGTACTGGCATAAAGCAGTTCGAAATTTCTGCACTGCATTACATTGTAGTCAATCCGGAATTACGCTTGCCGAGTCCATCTACTTGAAAGAGAGAGCTTAGTGCCTGGAAATTAGTAATGTATTTTCCACAGCGTTCAATCTCTTTACTTCATGCAAAATAATCTGAAGCCTAGTGAAATAGGAAATTCGGTCATCTGCCTTTAACAATTTGAATACATGTTCTCAATCAATAGATTTCTATTGTAATTTTGCACTGTGTGCAGCAAAACTGCAAGCATTATTTAATTGAAACGATGTTTCTTTTATAAGACAATGGTATTCTCACCTACGTTTATGTTAGAATGTAAATGAAATATTGGAAAAAATGTAAGCTTCGCTTTTTCACAATAACATTTGCCGAGATTGATCAGTTTCCCAAAATACATCGACAGCAAACGGCAAGCAAGAAAATGTCTAGCATTGGGACATCATGCCGCATGCATGTAGCATCATGACCCACCCAGTCACATTATCCTGACACCAGGCCCCGACGTGCCTCGCTACGTGTCGTAAGAGGCGACTAAGTAGAGGCAACCTGTTTGCCTTGGGTTGCGTCCCGTGTAGGGGGAGGAAAGGATCCTGGTAGTTGAGCTGAGGCTTTCCGATGCAATACACTACTTTGGCCTATACTTCTCATATACGGGTGGTCGGGATGGGCCCGGTCTCGACAAATCAGCTGGTCATGCCGAGCCCTAGAAAGTATTTATTTACTCCTTACCTTCTTTATCTTTATCCTTGTATCTCTATTGATACCACCGTTGCCCTTATAGTCTATTTCTATAAACTTCATAGAAGGCGATGGCTTAACGGTATTGATAACAGGAGGTAATTTTCCCGACCCTAGAAGGTCGTGACTTCACGGGTCAATCATAGGTAATTTTATCAACTGAGTATGGCATCTTTGTATCCCTGGCACTTGAAAAGTGTCCCCTTGTTGGGCTCTATGGTAGGCGGGGAGCACAGGTGCTGATATTTAAACAAACCAACATTTATATTTTTATATTTAAAAAAATCAAAATAAACAAACCGAAACTCTGACTCGAATGACGAAACATGCAGTGTGGAGTCATTTCCACGCTTCATGGTCAAACAATCTAAAGATGCCACACTATCTCCATTTGTCATCAAAAAGACTATCACAGGATCGATTGGCACTAAAAAAAGTGTTAAAAAGTTGAAATCGGGTTGTCTTCAATTGAGTGTGAGCGACGAGGTCAAACAGAAAATATCAAGAAATCCCAGTGACCTCATTCGCTCACACCACACTCAATATGTCCAAAGGTGTGATTCGCTGTCGTGACACAGATATCATTGAAGGAATGCAAAATGAAGGTGTCACTGCAGTCCGTAGAATACGTATTAAACGTTATAACAATCTGCAGAACACCAACACCATTGTACTCACCTTCAACAAACCATCAGCTTTTTCCTCATCCTTTGATCCGTCGGTATAAATTCTTGTGTAGTTTTTAAATTCGGTGAGGAGTTCATGATAAGAGTTGTGGAAGACGGAAGGGTTTGTCTCAGATTTTTTTCCATCGTGTAGCGTAAAAAGTACTTTTGGTTGTTTAAGTAGCCATGTTCAAGTATTTATTTCGGAGATGGACATTTTCTGAATTTTAGAAAGATCAAATTTTGTACTGTCAAGGCTGGATGATATTCTAATGCCAAAGGAAGATATGTCGTATGGTTTATTTTCGTACAAGGTTTTGTATTTTGGTTGAAAAACAGCCGAAAAAGCAGGGTTCAGAGGGTTTGATTTTAATTTGAGAGCATACTGTGCGGAAAGCATTTCTCTACGACGTGATGTTCGTTCGCTTCAGCTAGAAGGCTTTCACATGGGCATGTCTTAAATGCTCCCAGAGCGACTCTTATTCAGTAATGATGAATTGAATCAAGCATTTTCAAACATGACTTTCTGGCTGAACCATACACAACGCAACCATAGTCCAGTTTGGAGCGAATAAACGTTCTATATAAACTGAGTATGACTTTTCTATCAGCACCTCAGTCAGTGTGTGCTGCTACTTTAAGTAGACCTAGAGATTTTAAGCATTTAGCTTTCAAGTTCTTTAGGTGTGGAATAAAAGTCTGTCGAAGATAATACCAAAACCTTGTTTCCTCAACAAATGGAATAGGTATTCCGTCCAGCGTGAGTTAGGTTCATCGTGATGTCTTCGTAACTGATGCATAATACCGTCTTGGATTTCGAGAATTTGAAACCGTTAGCACTGGCCCAAATTTGAATCTTGTTTATATTTTGCTACAGTTGTCTTTCCATTGTATGCATGTGCTTTGATCGATAATATATTAGAAAATCATCAACGTATAACGAGCAATCCACACCAGGCGCCAAATACTTGATGATGCTATTAATTTTAATGTTGAAAAGCGTCACAGATAAAATACTGCCCTGGGGCACACACATCTCTTGCTCGTGCAGATCTGAGAGGGTAGAGCCTACTCGTACTTTGAATTCTTTGTCTGAGAGAAAGTTTGATATGAAAGAGGGCAGACGGCCTTTTAGACCCAGATCGTGCAGGTCATTTAGTATCCCGTACTTCCATGTTGTGTCATAGGCCTTTTCTAAATGAAAGAAAACCGCTACTAAATGTTCGTTCTGGATAAATGCATGGCGAATAAATGTTTTCAGTGCAACCAGATGATCATTGGTGCTCCGGCCATATCGAAAGCACGTTGGAGAGAAGATATTAAATTGTTAGTTTCCAGGTACCATAAAAGCCGAAAATTGATCATTCGTTCCATTGTTTTGCACACACAACTTGTGAGTGCAACAGGTCGATAGTTGGCAGGATCTGAGCTATATTTACCTGGTTTGGGAACTGGTATTACTATTGCTTCTTTCTAAATTCTAGGTACATTACCAGTAATCCATAAATCATTGAAGATTTTCAAAAGAGATGTTAATGATGATTCTGGAAGGTGTTTCAAAAACTGGTAATGTATTTCGTCATTCTCAGCGGATGTATCATGGGCCTTGTCTAAAGCCTCCATAAGCTTCAATAGTTGGTTATAAGTTTCCGAGTTGTTGGATGTGAATTTTAAACGTGACTTTTCTTTCTGAGATTTTATTCTGAATAATTAGATGATGTGGAATTTTTAGAGAAACCGTCAGCAAGAATATTTGCTATGTCTCGTTTTGAACTAAAAGTGTTTTTATTAAATTGCAGATGTCGGAGAGAACTGTGTTTTTTCTTTCCTTTTATTTTAGGAATAGTGTCCCATACTTTCTTAATAGAGGAACGAGAGTTTAAAGAAGAAATATATTTCTTCCATGATGCTCGTTTACTTTCTTTAATTGTGCGGCGAGCTTTGGCCCGGAGAATACGATATGAGCTTAAGTTTTCGGGCGTCGGACGATTGTTAAACTTTTTCAAAGCTTCTCGACGTTGTCTAATGGCTTCCTTACATTCCTTAGTTACCCAAGGTTTTAGGGTTCTTTTACAGTTCGGTGACGACTTAGGAATGGATTCCTCTGCAATCTCGGTTAAAATAGAAGTAAAATGCTGAAAAGGATCATTAGGATTGAAAACTGTATCCTCATTCAGCCAAGCTTTACTGAGTGTTTCAAACTTAGCCCAGTCGGCCTTCCATTGTGGAATTGCGTCATGAATTGTAGAGCTAATATTTTCAAAGCAGATTGGAAAGTGATCACTGCTGTGAAGGTCATCAGCGACCTTCCACTTATAGTCCAAAAGCAGCGAAGGAGAACAAATTGTTAGATCGATGCACGTGTATGAACCCGTTCCTGGGTGTACATATGTCGGTGTTTTGGCGTTATATAGACACAGTTCGTGTCTAGAAATGAAGTCTTCAACTTTGTGACCTCTGTCACTTATATGATTTGATCCCCATACAATTTTATGGGCATTAAAATCCCCGAATAAAACAAATGGCGCGGGAAGTTATTGAACAAAATTGTCTAATTCATTTGGTACTAGGTTAGTGTTTGGTGGTAAGTAAATGGAGCAAAATGTAATCACTCAATGTAGAGTGACGCTTACAGCAATGGCTTGCAAATTTGTGGTAAAAGGGATGACACTATCAAGGGCTCTGTTGTTCACAATAACAGAAACTCCTCATGAGGCCCTGTCAACATTTTGGGAATAGGTGTTAAACAGGGAGTAATTTTTAAGTGTGATGTGATCTGTATCTTTCAAGAAAGGTTCCTTAAGGCATAGTAGGAGGATTATGTTCGTTTAAAAGCAGACGAATATCATGGTAGTTGGCTTTAAGTCCTTGACAGTTCCATTGTATGATGGTGTTCTTCATTATATGTTTAATTTGAAGATTGTGGAGCTAAGCTAGACCTTTCGCGGAGGCAATCTGTGTGGTTATTTCTCTGGAGGAAGTACGTGGGTGAAATTTTTGTTTGTAGGTCTGGAGCTACCTTGAGCGCATGGAGCAGTGTCTTTTGGATCCATGTTCTCAATGTTTCCAAACCTGTTATAGAGTTTGATGGGGTCATGTGACCCCTTTTGTTCTGTTTCCATGAGATTTGTTTTTATTCTTTGGTGATTTCGATAGTTGGGTATTACTGAAAGTAGTTTGAATAGATGCCGTGTTTTTCTGTGCTTGATAATGGGGGGGGGGGGTGTTAGAGCTTAGTGTTGAATCGGTTGTTTCTGTTTGTGTTTGAGCGTTCTTTGTTGTTTTCGGATTGTTCTTCACTACAGTGGAGAAGGATGGGCTGTTTTGGCCTGAACGATTTTCTGGCTTCTGGATAGGGTATGTTAGATGTATATTTTACTCTCTGTATTTCCTTCTCATGTTTCCAGGTATCACAATCCTTGAAATTGGCGTGGTGCTCCATTCCACAGTTGACACAATGCGGAGTTGCTCTACAATCAGATTCCTGATGAGAATTGTCTCCTCATCGGCCACATATTTGGCTTTTTGAGCAACGGTCTTCGTGATGGCCATATTTCTGACACTTATAGCACCGAAGGGGGTTTGGCATGTAGATCTCGACCATCACTTGCAAAAAGCCAACTTTTAGCACTTTGGGTACAGTTAGTGGAAATCACACAACGCAAGTTCGCTTACCAAATGGCACATCTATTTTTTCAGACGAAATCAGAGAAATAGACCTTGCTCTGCAATATATCGAAAACAAAACATCATCTTGTCCGATTCACTATCAGTACTTCAGTCATTACACAATAGAAAACTGGAGAATCCATTATTGAAAAACATACTCGTCATAAATACCGAGCTGAGTGTCTCCCACAATATAATATACTGTTGGTTACCCAGCCATATTAGTATTAAAGGTAACGAAAAAGCGGATCGCGCTGCTAAAATGGCCCTTACTCAAGAACCATCTGATTTTCAAATACCGTATACTGATTTTAAACCTAGTATCAGAAAGTCCTGACGTCAGAAGTGGCAGGCATCATGGAATGATGCCAGTGAATAACAAACTTCATGCAATCAAGCCAACTCTAGGAGAATGGACTTCTTCTTACAGAATCATCCGTAGAGAGGATGTAGTCATTGCAAAAATTCGAATTGGACATACTTATGTAACCCACTCCCACATACTAAAAGTTGAAGACCCACCAGAGTGCGTTACTTGCAATGAATCATTCACTGTTAAGCACATAATGACGGAGTGTTTCGACCTGCAACCTACGCGCGATAGTACTACAGTGTGCATGACATGACGGAACTTTTTGATACAATACACATCACTTGTATTATTGAGTTCCTGAAAGCAGTGAATATTTACTCTAAACTCTAACTTTTATGCTATCACCTTGTGCAGTTTTATGCAATATATATACCGTCCCTTTTTTTAAATACCTTTTCATCACTCTTTATTAACATACACCATTTCCATCCCCCGTTGATCGGGAAGCTTCATTTTTCACCGTTAGCATCTTATCGTTTTAATTTCAACTATTTGGTTTTGATATCGCTGGTCGATATGAGACTTTTTACAAATTTTAAAAGATTATACATATAACATTTTGTTTGGCGCTAAATAGCCTAACAGTGCTGATGCGCCGTTAAAATACAATCAGTCATCTGACACCAGGCCAACCAGTCCTAAGACTAACCTCTTAATGCTGCGCGCCTAGCGAGGCAGCTGCTAGTACTATTTTATAAGTCTTTGGTATGACTCAGCCGGGTTTCGAACCCACGACCTAGCGCATCCGAGGCGGAGGCTCTAACCACTTAGGCCACCGGAGCGGTCTCTTAAGACGGGATAAAAAAACATGCTCGGAAGAACAGATCCTACCACACAGCCTGTAGAAATAAATTGGCGGGTCTTCTTCGATATGCATATGAGTTTTCATCATCCGTCTAGAACAGCATGAAGAGAAGAAAAACAAAAGAAAGAAATTCATGTGTGAAGTGCGTGTGATTTGGATTTTTAACGTATCTTTAACAAATTTTCAGATCGCTATGATGTCTGCATTGTGGCAGTTTATAGTGATATGTAGCACCGGAGCGTAATGCCGCAGACCTCTCGCTTCATGTCCCACCCAGTCACATTATTCTGTCATAAGGCCGACCAGTCCTAATACTAACCTCTTATTGCTGAGCGTCTAGTGAGGCACCTCTTAGTACCGTGTTTAGTATGACTCGGCCGGGGTTCGAACCCGCGACCGCCCGCTTCAGAGGCTTACGCTCTGACCACTTAGATCACCGGAGCGGTCAAACAAATTCATTTGTTTATTCCCTTTAGAATGATGTCATTTTCACCAAACAGAAACATTGGATAATTTTATTGAAACTTGATACCAAAGGTTCTACATTATCGTTTCATAAGCGATAGTATATATTATTATAAATACGGCAAACCTCGGAGTATTCCACAAAATTTAAGTGACATTTGTTTCAAATCACGTAACAAAAATTACCCTCGCAGCTGTCCAGATTACACTCCTGATGAGTTATGCTTCTAAAACCAAACGTACACACACTAACAAAGACGGTGGTGAATACGTATTATCTTTACAGCATTCTATTTCATCAAATGGCATTGGCATACAGTTAAAAATCTACCTATAACTACAAAGCAATAAATTTGTATTTATTCAAATAAATTCAGCACAAAGTCCGTCTGCTTTCGAGCCAATCTAGTATCAGTGGTTGTTTATTAGAAATTTAAATATTTTGCTAATTGATTACTAAATTCAAAGATATTTTAGCTATTTAGCATCTAAATTAACCCCGTTGAAATATATTGATTTTTTATTGAAGTCAATTGAAAGTCAATGATTTTCTATATTTTTACTATCAACAATTTTGTTATATTTAGTGAAAAGACGAGTTAATGATGCAATTGTCCTTTACAACACGAATTAATAGCGAAAGCATTTGCACTTTTACCATTCTAAACTTCCGTCTTGCTTGGAAACCATGCCCGCGTATGATTGATCGATTTTTATCAAGCTCTTTTGCATCATCAAATTATTTTCCTTTAGGAAATAAGAAGTGTCTTTATATCGCTGCTGTGTAATCAAAAATTAAATTAACTTATGCTGAAAACCTGCCCTAAAAGGGCGACCCTTAGATACTCATGTACACTGGGCTGCAACAAAATTCGCCTGTTATACAATCATATTTTCACATAAGAGCACATGTTTTTGTTCCTAAAAGCTGTATTCATACAATCGCGGTAATAAATGAACGGCTGTGGTGTCGAAATATAATAGCCCGTCGTACGCTTTACAGATATGTATTATAAGTATATGAAAATTCATTAACCCATTTTGCTAAAATGGTTCGTTCAATTATTTTGAGCGATTCCCATAAGATGTGTAAGGTTATTGAAAGGTATATAGTTGCCTCATTGTCTATGTATTATACTACTTGATACCTTTTACAAAGTCTATGGTCGACTGCCCTCTTTGATGATGAAATGCCCACCTAAGCCACTGTAAAAGCTAATTTTCTTCCGGATTGTTTTAATGGTTTCACTCGTACATTAAAATTAAATTTAGTTATATCCAGTATCTGAGATATTTCTCTGAGCAGATTTTGAAATAACGTTCTTAAAACTGTCTTCTTCTATAGTTGTAATATTTACTGATGGTATTCAAACAAATTGATTTCAAACAAATATTTATTGTCAGCTTAGTTTGCTCTCTATAAATTGCCAGCTTCTGCTGAGGAAATTAGAAATCAGATTTGCTGTTGCTGTACGTTTTTTTTTTTTTTAAAGCGATATAAGTCATATTTCAGCCTTCGCCTACAATTACATGTATATCGCGGCTGATTTCCATCATGATATTGATTCAAAGAGATGTTTTATGTCTGT
Source organism: Sinohyriopsis cumingii (assembly GCA_028554795.2). NCBI lineage: Eukaryota > Metazoa > Mollusca > Bivalvia > Unionida > Unionidae > Sinohyriopsis > Sinohyriopsis cumingii. The sequence goes on along the minus strand of CM068829.1, from coordinate 123,110,208 downwards.
AGTTGCTACTCCACAATACTTACACGGCCTTGTGACGTTAATATCTACAGCTGATGTTGCACAATGCTGAAACGACCGTGTGACGTTATTTTCTCACCCATGCGACAGAGGAATCAAGCTGTTTGCTGCCCTTACTTTTCTTAGCACCATCTGGTTGTCTCAGTCAGGTCGTCTCATTCACGGCGTCCACGCGCTTGTTGGTTGATTTCAACAGTGCCTGGCGAAGTTGTTATAAAACCAAACAACAACTGATATATAACATAACAAATACCCATTACACAACTTAAGGTCTCTCTAACTTGCATAACACACCGTACAAAACATTTTGACAGAGACAAAAACATGCGATCTCATGAAGTCGAGCTATTTGGTACTATCCTAGAAACTATAATTCGTTCCGCACAGCATGGCGAATTTCAGCCCATATCTAACTCAATAAATTTTCATGTCAGTGTCATTAAAAATAGCTAAGATTACATAATTAGTTTTAAATACTTCGTGTGAAACGAATCTGGTACGTTTGGCTACATTTAATGGCTCTGACCAGCATATTTAGTGAGCTAAATATGATAAAATTTGCGATGCTGTGAGGAACGAACTGTAACAGAAAACTGTTTCAGACACATAGACTTTACAAATCAATGGCTAAAAAAGTAAAAACTCTCATGACGGCAACAAATAGAAATGTGTTGTATCAGATCTGCGTGTGCTCTGACAAACACCCCCCAATCAGCCCATGTTGAATCAAATATTGTAAACTAATGAAAATTCTTATACTTACAATCAAAGTAATTAAGTCATCAGTCCACACGCTATTCCACAAGAAGATTTCCATATAGCGTTATCACCGCACTAGTAAGAGCAACACTTACAATATTTCCTCGACAGAAATAGTAATTTACAAGAATATCATGATTTAGTAATATTTTCCGTCGCTACAAATTGTGTTAGGACTGTACCCATAGAACTTTCTCCAAATTAGTACTGATGAAAGTTAAAAGTTAAATGATATTAATTATTTATTGTTAATTTTATGACTTTCATCGAATAAATTTGATTATATAGTAATAATATCAAATTGTTTATGTTTCTATTTTCTCATGCGTAGAGCTTGTCGCCCCATTGCCCTCATTAACATATTCGTATTATTGCACATTTTGAAAAACAACAACACGTGGCACGAGACGCTCGTTATTCAGTACTTCCAGTACATAACAATCATACTTATTTTCGTGATTTTTTTATATCTTTCTCAACACAGGCATATATAGCTATATTCTACTTAGACATAGAAGAGTACAAACCTGATGACCTTTATAGAGATTGAAAAGCAATAATAGTGCTAGATTAATAATGTTTTGAATCTAGTAACTAAATTGCAAAAGTGCAGGGTTATTTTAATTTAATTGGAAAACATTGGGTGCAAAAATTAATCTATATCGTTGTTTATACCAAAACAAGGAAACAGCCTAGTGGGAACACAAATAATGTAGCCCTTTGACTGGGATTTCCTATTCTCGGTGCAGACCACAACATAGATACTCCTAGTCTGGGGTTGTACAATGCTTACACGATCGCGTGATTTAATTGTCATGAACCGATACAATTCTTAAAGTACCATGTATTGATATATTCCCCCACCCCAATCAGCCAGACACTAAATAAATGAGCGTAAGGAAAATTATACATGGTAATTTTCTTTTCCTAAAATATTATATGAAGTGGAATCAAATATTACTTTATATGAGTACGATATAGTGATGAACTTCAACTCTGAACAAACCACTAAAATCAAATATTTTCCAAACACTGTTGCAGGTCGTTATAATAAATCGTGATAGCACGATTCTCGGTGCAGTTCATCTTTCCGATGTAATACATCGAAGCAGCAAATTTACATGCAACTACTAAAAATGAAGAAAATGAATATGAAATGTATGACGTAGAAGAAGTGGTTACTTATACGGTATATCCCCATTAATGAGCTCGGCCTTCTACTATTGCAGGGTAAAGATCAATTTTATTAAATTCATCCCCCAGCCATTTTCTCAATACACGCCTTCTACTAAAAATTGCTACGATAATAAATGCTATCAAGGCTGAAAGGTCTACTCTAATGACTGAGTACGCAGAAGTACAATTATTGCAGAATATATATATATATATATATATATATACACACATACATACATATATGTATATATATATATGTATGTATGTATGTATGCATGCATGTACGTATGTACGTGTGTATGTATGTATGTATACATGCATGCATGTACGTATTTAAGTATATATGCGTGTATGTATATATTTATATTTATATTTTGCTATAATTGTGCTTCTGCGATATATATATATATATATATATATATATATATATATATATATATATATATATATATATATATATATATATATATGTATGTTCCTTTTCATGAAAAATGTATACCATGGTACAGAGAGTGGTATATCAAAGATACATACGCACTATACATCTATTTCATTTATATCACATAAAAATACAAATACTTGCATTTTTTAAACACGGTTAAGATTGACTGCAAGCGACTGTGTATTGACAAAATGATTGGAAAAAGTGAATTCTGCACAGTCCATTCTAGTATGTCCGCCACCAAATGTAGTTATTTACTTTTTGCGAGTAATTGCAGTCTCCTTTGCAAATGATAAGTTTTTTCATATTGACTAAATAAATATAAAGATACATTTATGACTTAACGTGAAAGATTGTTAAAATGAAGAAAGCAGAACACTACAAACACAGCATAGCGAAGTGCTTGAAAAGTGAACGCTCGGCATATTCAAAAGAGAAAGAGTAGGAAATATAAACTAAGTGAAATGATGAACCAGCAAGAGGTAATCAAAACATTTCAATGTATTACAGTATAATTTACTTATTATGATTTAATTAACATTACTACCGAGCATTCTTCTATCCTCCATTTATATTCAATTGGTATATGAATTTATTATGCTATCATTCATTGGTCCAGAGACATCATTTTATGACAGACAAAAATCCACCAGCTCGTTTATTTCACGGATTTTCGTTTGTTAACATCCAGAGAGAGAGAGAGAGAGAGAGAGAGAGATGTGGTGATGTGGTTAGGGAGACTTATCATTAAAGCATTTATTCATAACCAATTGTTATATTCATTGTTCGATTAGTCTGCTGCCTTACCAACTAAGTCAGTAAGAGAGAAACGCTGAGGAGGAGATAAAGTGCGCCTTCTCACATTCTAATAGTAAACATCATGTTTTCAAACCTTTATTAATAGGTTTTACGATAGGAAGAAATAAATAAAAACAAACAAAGCATAAAATAGATTACTATATTGTCTTCTTACCCAAAATGTACCGTATATTTTTGTCAGGCTTTTGCAACTTTGTATTATTGGTATTGCGAACACTGTACATCTCACCGTTACAAAGTCCCAGGTTCTTGTAGGTTACTTAGTGCAAATTCAGTTTTCTTTTTCTCTTTCACTCCATAGACTTCCCCTTATTCTCTCCTTTATGCATGAAAGAGAGAGAGAGAGAGAGAGAAAGAGAGAGCACAGAGGATTTCGATGAAATTGTGTCCCATGTTTAATTCAATTAGAAGACAGATCTCTAATATTGTTATCATTATTTTATTACATCCCTAATGATTAATCAGAGGAAATTCGTCACATTTTTAGAGAATACAGAAGCGATGGCCTACTATTGAAACATAACCGAATGTTGAAACAATATTTATATATACGTATTAATGCACCATGAGCGGATCACAATATGATGTACCATAAGTATTGATATATCAAATTGTTTTATACCAACACTTTAAAGGCCATGCTATTTTTAATGCATGTTTGTTTATATAGATATATAATGGCGAGATCCATTTTGTCCATGCGTTCTTACTGAATATTCTACACCGAAAGACTGAATTTAAGCTCAACACACAGAACATCTTTAATAAATTTGTAAACTTGTTTATATTGATTCCTAGTCGTGGAACTGCATTCCTCATTTTGCTCGACTTCCGTTGCAACTTTAAGTTTCCAAATCCTGCCTGTTTCAAAGTTTACACCTTAGTATGAAAAAATCTGAATGGTAATTGTGATGAAAACATGTAGACATAAAAAGCATTGTTTAAGAAAGGACACTATTAATAGTTTATAGCTCTTGTTGCATTATGTGCAAAGATAAAATAAATGTCTAGTTCTGCACATACTGATCAATATGTTAGATCAAACGTAATTTGGAAACTACACATCAACGCAAAGTCGGTCAGACTTCTTATAACTAAATATAAAATTATACCGAAGGTATGTCAAATAAGGTCAGATTTCTTATAACTGAATATAAAATTATACCGAAGGTATGTCAGATAAGGTCAGCTATATGAAATTTCGTCACATAACGAAGATGTTGCATCTACTTACATTGACATATTACCTTCAGGAAATGTATTATCAAATATAAATGCTATCCTTCTGATTAATCTACTGTATGTGAATCAGGATTTAACATTAGTATAATAAATCTTAGTCTTGTGCAATATAGTCTAAACAAATCAGAGGTTGCTATCCCGATTCTCTTAATTAGCTATTTAATCATACTTAATTCCAACTGAATTACGTTATACAATTGATGCATTGTTTGAATTACGAGAATCTATTGCAATTACATGATGTCCGCGAATCAAGTAAGCTTATCCAAAGGAGCTTGACATGCAGTCATGAATCTTTACTCGCTACACAAAATAGATTTTGGACTTGTACCGAAAAATATATTACCAAATTTAACTTTGAAATCGAGAGGTCGGAGGAATTTTTACCTTAAATTCTTTTCTCCACTTTCTTGTCCACTCCCACTGAGATTATTCTGAGATTTATTGAAATTATTTTCCACGTTATCAAGATGTGACGAACAAAAAAACGGAATCTCCTTGAATTGGAAAGATTGTTTCGTTCGCGGCCTTAGCAAACGCGGGGCCAGATTATTTTGGCAGGGCCCCCTGTATTTAGGCGCGGGCCCCCCTGTGACCACGACATTTGGAGAAAAAAAAATTTAAAATGTTTTATATGATATTGAACTTAACATTTTCTTCCATCGCGTTAAAATTACTTTATATTTTTTTTTTTAAATTACTATCACGTAGGGCCCCCTGTGAAAACGGGGTCTGAATGGGGCAAATAGGTGAAATCGGCTTAAGGCCAGCCCCGGACGGATTAATGTTACCAGTGGATTAATCAAATGTTTATTCTTATGGTTATAGCTATCTGTTTTCCAAAGTAAGCTGACTTGATTCATTTAGAATATTGTTTAATGACATCACCCATTAGACTCATTTTCGGGAAAAGTTCTTTATACAAATTATGTACCATTATGTTGCAAAGAAACGGTTTGGTTTCACTTCATAGAGATCGTTACCTACTGCGTTTAAGGTTCAGCGTGTTCTCGTATTATATTTTGTTTCAAAGTAAATAGAAAAACGAAAATACTTATTAATATAACTCACGCACATCTTTAACTATATAAAGTATCTGTATAACATATAGCAGTAAAAGAAAATTAGACCTGATATGTATTTTGTAAAATAATCCTGAAACCTTTTGCAAACTGATATTCATTGGGTAAAGAGTATTTCAGAAGTTTAATATCAGTAACGTTGTTATTAGATTAAGATATATTTGAAGGCAAAAACACCAAAACAACCTGCACATCATCATAACAGTAATGTGGAAAACTTCAGTATTTTTATAAACTGCAAACTATATGAGATATATTTTTAATGTTGGTTTAAAGTTGACGAAGATCGTATGAGCAAATATGAATGAAGTTAGTACATACTGAGTTTATGTATGTTATATAGTGGAAACTGTCTAAATGTCTAACTATTATTGCTGTACGAATCCGTTAATTTTGACACGCTTAACAAGACTAATAAGTGGTCCATCGAAATTTCGAATTAAATACATAAATGACCGACAGCTTATGACAGATGTGTGGATTTTGAGGTTATGTAAGCTGCCACGGTTGAGTTAATCTAACTTATGACAATAAACCACATACAGATTTGGTGTGTCTAGTAGCAAATCAATAACATTTCTTAATTAGCCACACTGGTGCAGTGAGCAAATTATAAACACCTTTTCTTTCAATGGTTTATACTGTGAAAACATTTCTACCCTTTAAATTTAATAATTGACAAGAAATAAACATACAGTCCTAGAACATAACTTTATGCAGACCTTTCTGGCGAGTTTATTTAAGGGCCACTTTATGTGACACTGATATTGAATTCAAGGTAGAGTAGATGTGGGTGTTGATTCTGTAAGACAGACATTGCAGCAATGCAAAAAGCTTCCTTTGCATTGGGTGATAGTAAGAAACTTTGTCATTGTTCACCAGGTACTCCAAAAAGTATTGAAAAAAAGACACACACACACACACATTTAATTCTAGATATTAACGCTAGGTTCGAAAGTGTAAAGATAATTAATAGAAATAATTGGTTTTTTTTCTTTATATGAGATTAGTGCCTATAGGTGTGGCATAGGTCTTGAAGAAAATAATCTTACGTGTTTAAAGAGGGAAAGCCATTTATGAATTTCATGGTAATAAATAAGTTGTGCAATAAGTTGCATCGTTTGAATTATGAACAATGGAACATTTTCAGTCCTAAATGTTGCATTTGTAGCAATAACTACCTCAGAGCAGATAGTATGTGCATTTTATCATAATACTGTCCGTAGAAATGAAGCCAACAAAACTATCACTGAAGTATTAGTTTCTTCGAGAAGAAAAATGACAAACAGCATGATGCACTGAAAGATTCCAGTTAGAACTCTGTAAACTACTCTAGCACAGCTGCTGCGTTAGCACGCTTTATAAAATTACGTGGCTTCAATCACACATAGTGTCACAGGATGAAGCCGGGTTGGGACTGGATTAGGGAAGACACCAAAAGCAACTGCGTTTACAAGATGTTTATTTATAAACGCAATTTAAATATTAACAAATCTGACACCGTTATAAACAAAAAGATAAGGAAAATTATAAAGTTCCTAACATGGAACTATCAACAATTAACTCAACGAGGAAAAACTCAAACATGACTTTAACAAATGGAATTTCAAAACAAACGTGAATTCCTATCACCGATCATCAAAATAAAAGTGACCTACATCCCAATATAAAGAGTCTTGAATGTATCGTTCAAATAACGATTTAGAAAAGAACGTAATTATGAATGTATCGTTCAAATAACGATTTAGGAAAGAATGTAATTATGAATGTATCGTTCAAATGACGATTTAGAAAAGAAGGTAAATTTGAACGTATCGTTCATAAAACGATATTGAAAAGCAGTGTAAATTACGAACCTATCGATCGTTCACATAACGATATAGCAATAGGAATGAATGAAATTATGAGTCTATCGATCGTTCACATAAACGATATAGCAATACGTGTAATTATGAACCTATCGATCGTAAACCGACATTGAAATAGGAATGAATGAAATGATGAACCTAACGATCGTTCATATAACGACATAACAATAGGAATGAATGACATTATGAACCTATCGATCGTTCATATAATGACATAACAATAGGAATGAATGAAATTATGAAATGCAATTGTGGAAATAACATGGAACACTATAACTATCGTGGCGCCCATTTGACTACCAAGATGTTAACTCCGGTTCCACGCGCTCTAGTAAATGGCCAGAGAAGCACCCACGCATGTTCCACTCCTCTCAGTCTGCTGAAGGATCCCTCACATCACAGACCCGATGGTCGCGAAGACCTGGTCCCTCGCATCGAGAAAACAAGTCCACTCTTGCGATCCAACGTCACCAAAACACAGCGTATACGTCACACGAAACCCCATAGAGTTCTGTGTCTCCACATCAAACGATGTATAAGGCATGGCAGACATGTATAAAGCAGCTCTACAGCTGGTGACTCCACATCAAACCATATACAAGGCATGGCATAAGGCAGCTAAAATGATAACTAAACCGCGTAGTACATATGACACGGTTAAGTACTTCTGCATTGATATATGTAGCGCATGCGCGCACATGAATTCGTTACCCATTACATTAATCGTTTAATGCAAACAGCGTATAATTAAATTCAATTTGTTCAGTTGCAACAAATAGCTAACTCGAACCAGAGTATAGCATTTATAATATAGCGTTTTATAACCGAGGTATTGACTCTGTAGAATTTGGAATAAATATATGTTTCCTGCTCGTTAGCTGCTGCATTCAATGAATATGTTTGCAGATATAAGTCTTTTTGAAACATTAATTAAGGTTCTAAAACATCTGAAGTATGAAAACAATTCTGTCATATAAACGAATAGTAATAAAGAATTTTATTACCTCTACAGCTGGAGATTTGCTTCCGTAAAGGGGTAAGCTTTCTGACAAGACTTGACGTAATGTGATTTGGTTATAGAGAATTTGCTCTATATGTACACTAGCTGTGACAGATATGCACAGCTAGGTACGTACGTTTCCCGCTGCCGGCAATTTGCACGTGCAGGGGTCCGAGTTTCGTTCTGGATTTCGAAATAACTAGAGCCGAAAAATTATATCACCCTCGGGTGACGCTGTACGCGGCAACGAAACCCGAGTACATTTTTGACAACATATACGTATTGATATACCTCGTACACAATTTCGTGACACACAATAAATCAGGAGCAAACACAATCATAATGATATCTTCTAATTCCAGCTCCGGATATTTATTTTTGGTTTCTGTGCTTTGTTTGTTTTCTAGATGTAAGGTGTTTCTTACCGTGACTAAGAACTTGAGGGGATGGGGTATCAACTTTCATTAAAGAGAAAATGAGGCATGCCGAGATTATGATTAATTATAAACGCACTCAAAATGCACAAAAGATTGACACTGGAAGCGCAATAATATATTTGCTCTGAGACGTTTAACCACTCTAGTACATCAGTAGCCTCGAAAAAAACTAGGGAAACCAGTATAACAATAAACGTAAATGCTTTTGCTCTTCACAGAACGATCAAACCAATATTTAATGACAATTACCAGTTTGTATATAATGTAATGCCTTTACTACTAAAACATTTACCCAACAGCATAATTGCTAAGTAAAGAATGTTTTTTTCAATGCTGTGTGACATTTGTATGAGTTTCACGATGTCCCTGTGAAAATTACCATAGGCCAGTTAACGATTCCTCACCAAAGATAGGTTGAACAGATGATTAACAGTGGAATAATTGAAATAATTAACATCATACCACACAAATACGATGAAGCAAATCAGGAATATGACTTGGGCAAAGACGTAAGATAACAATTGATCGCGACTACGAAAATTCATTAATGTGCTCTTGGATGCCACACACATGCTGGTAATAACATTAGATGGAAAACTGTTGAGAGAATGGTGGCTAGAATAAAATCTGCTAGAAATGCCTGACGACAATGAGCTCCAGATAAATTAGCTCCAAAGGAAATTGATTTATCTCCCTCGCGAAACAAGTTGGCAAATGAATCCAAGGGTGCATAACAGCCAGTATCAACAGTGTTCTGTACCTAAATCCTTACTGTTTTACAAATTTAATGTATCTGTTAGTTTTCAAATCCTGAACTCATTGTGTCTTTTGTGTTATACACTTTCTATTTGTTCAAAGCGAATTAGACAAATTCATAAATATGATTTAAAGACAACAAATAAGGTCACTGGAAAGTTATATTTTGTCAATTTATGTTGATTTAAATTTACTTGCACAGACAATATATGGCAAGGTAAGTCCTACATGCGAGAATGTGAATATGTTGTTCAGTTCTTCCAAGCATGAACATCTTGCAAACCTTAAAGAAGGCAAAGAACAAACAACCCAACAAAGAAAGTAAACTATACTTTCAAAAATTATATAAAGAAAAGGAAGAGCAAGAAAATTAATACCAAAGAAATAGATATAATTTTAGGTTGATTCTAATCACAGGAAGCATAATTTTATATGCATCACGAGACAGATACGGCTTTCAACATATTAGTTCTTCCGTCCATTTCACTTAACTATAAGAAAATAACACAAATGACAAGAAGTAAACGCAATCTCGGAAAGAAATCAAAACTGTTATTCAAAGCCAATGCTCTACTTTCTCAGTAACGATAACAGGTTTTAAACCAAGTTTAAACTAGTGGCTGAATTTCTGTAAATTGTTGTTTTATCCGACGATGCTACATATTTTATTTCATTCCATTGTCAGCTGGTAGGATAATGATACCGTGACTATAAATACATACTCCAGTTTGAGTTTTAAATCAGTGGTATATGGCTGACTATCTGTGTCGTAACTTTGCTGTTCTCAAGTTTCATAGCTATATTTACTTATAAACCGCACTGTCAGATGCTGTTGAAACAAATATGCTTAACAGATGTCCTGTTTTGTAAATCTGCACCTAATAGGCATATTACTTATGATCCAATTCTTTGATTCAGTATAGACTCTCCATCATTTACTAATGCTTGACGGGCCAATATATTGATCTTTATATGCCATACAATTATTTTCATCAACTGGCAATGTTCTCCAATACTCGTTCAGTTATTGTCTCCAATACTTGTTCAGTTATTGTCTCCAATACTTGTTCAGTTATTGTCTTTACATTTTTCAGAAACTAATCAACGGTAGGCAAAAACCACCCTAAGATTTGGTGTACGTTTTGATTGGGTTTATGGCAACCTATTATGAAACATGGTTTTATAGACACATCTATTCCTGCTCTAGTGGAATTAGGTCTCTTCTATCAATTGAACTAAATTATTTTTATATAAGTGTTATACGGTCATTTAAATGCTGCGTCAACAGAAGTCTGCATTTTACGTTCGGTCGGCAGCATATGACTGTCAGATTTAATATTGTAACTATTAAAAGTGTTAAATGACTTGTATGAGTAAAACTGAATTTCAGTATAGCATCTTTTCATCACGTTAAATATGTTTGTATATTTAACTGTGCAATTGGTTAAGCTTCTCTGTGTGTGTGTGTGTGTGTGTGTGTGTGTGTGTGTGTGATTTGGATTTTTAGCGTAGCTTTAACATTTGTTCAGTCCAATTGCTACGATGTCTGCAGTGGGGCAGTGTATAGTGATGTCTAGCACTGGGGCATCATGCCGCAGACATGTAGCATGATGTCCCACCCAGTCACATTATCCTAACACCAGGCCGACCAGTCCTAACGCTAACCGCTTAATGCTGAACGCCAAGTGAGGCAGCTGTTAGTAATATTTTTGTAAGTCTTTGGTATGATTCGGCCAAGGATCGAACCCACGACCTCCCGCATCCGAGGCGGACGCTGTAACCACTAAGCCACAGCAGCGATTGGTTAAGATTGTTGTGTTAAATTAAATTGCAGCACATGTGTAAAGTCCTGCATTTGTTGATTTGTTTTCTTATCATTGATAACATTTTTGCTTTTGATAACACATTGCTTATTATTCATTAAACATGGATACTTAGCGTTAATTTTTGCGTAAATCTCTGTTGAGTGATCTCTAATCGTTACGTTTTCTCAACTGTAATACTTATTCATTGTCGTATACTAGACACCTTCTTCACTTTTCTGAAATTTTGTACTTTTTTCTATTCCCTCAATTTTTTCCTGCATATCTATCATTGTACAGCTTCCGAGTTTATGATCTGCATTGGAGATTGCTTTCAAATACTACTGGATATCAACTAAACGTTTTAAAACTATTGTATCTTCAAATTATGTATATCTACACACAGAAAAGGGTGTACTGATGTTTAATTCATCAATATAGTGTCACAATTCTCCCATTAATATCCAATTATTTCGTTCTATGTTTTGTTATTTAAGGTTTACTGGATGTGCTAAAATTGTTTATGGTACACCCCTAGTCCAGTGAAAGTGTATAACAAAATGGTGTTATTGCTATACCGTCTTTTAGTAAAATTTGAAAGAGATCTGCATCGAGATATCTTTGATTTTCATTATAAAACAAAATTTTATTCTTCAAGCTATCGTTGATCAATTTGCTAGCTTGTAGTCCTTTGTTTTGTATTTTTTTCACTTCGTTTGAGATACATTGAGAATCAACGTATATGTGAATGTTATATGTTTGTGTTTATTCTTTGATGTCAAATGACTATGTTGCGACGTTACCACCATCGTATTCGGCTGATGACATTTTAGTGTAGACCAATTTTGTTTCCTATTGGCAGGTATATGAACATACTTTCTTGTTTCCCTTTGTTTCTTTCACATTTGGCGCCTGTTTTAACTTCTTTATTTCTTACAAAAGGTCTAAGTTGTCATACTGTCTGGTGTACCTCTGTCAGTGTAATGAAATAATATGTTTAGCGATTCCCAACTGTTAAACAATTCATCGTATTGTTTCCATTTCATCACAAGTACAAACCTTTTATCGCTTAGTCTTTTCAGTTATTATGAGTCTTCATGATGACCGAATATTGATAACGCTTGTTCCTAAAGCATGTCCCAGATGTCATTTTCCTTCAAGTCTTCCAGTTTATCTACTACTGGAGCGTGATATTAAACATTTCGTATGTAAAGTTAAAAAGGCGTCCTTTGTATTTATAAATTCCAACTTTCACCAATTTTTAAAATATCACTTCTATTCTTATCAGCTGTCAAATAAACAAATATATTTTTTCCATTCTTGTTATATCCTCATACGTATTATTGCATCCATACACTAGCTTTGGAAAACCTAACACCTATGTTTTGGGGGGTGGGGTTTTTCGGTTTTAGTGAAATGCTTCCATATTATTGTCTTTAAAGTGCTCTTTATTTGCCCAGGTTGAAAAGTATTCAGCATTTTCTCGTTCCAGAAATTCTATCTTGTAAAACACTTTTTTTTGTCATCAAATTGTTGTCTTATCTGGCCATCCTGATTTCTTTAAGAAGTATCTTATATGTAACACCCCAGTTTTGTTAACTTTTAATCCCAAGTGTAATTGTAAGAATCCACTGCTGCATTTTTCATACTCTTGTCAGTCAGTATGAATCAGATTGCAACTGTTTATGCGCATGGCTGACAAAAACACATTTTTATTAATATATTTGTCTAGCTCGCTTGTGCAATGCGTAAGTAGACTTCTCAGTTAACGATTTTTCAATTTAGCGTACTTTATTTCTTCTTTGTCCCTCATAATTCGTTGCCCAAATTATGGAGAATCTCTGAAATATGTCTTAAACACTGTCCATTTAGCGGCCTGATTGTGAAGTGTGCGTTTAGTACATGATTTAAATATAAAGCATCTAGAGACTAGCATTAACTTGCCAAACTCATGTTTGGGGTTGTCAACAAACCAATATCCATTCACAACAGAAACTGATATTTTCAGCACTTTGCAACAATTCTTAAACCCTTTTAAAAGCATGAATTTTTAGATTTATGCTTTTTAAATCTTACTCTTGGATAAAAAAACTAAATGCTTCATAGTCTGAATTGTTGCTGGCTATTTTTAAACTTAACATAGTTTCCCATAAATTTTATCTCTTATAAATCTTTGTAGAACAATTTTGTAAAATGTTCGAAATTTTCACATACTATGATAGTAGATTTATCAACTTGTACTTACCAACATCAAAACACTTAATTTACTACTTCATTATGCTGAATTTGTTTCTCAGATTGCTGGAAGGGATGATGCTGTTTATTTTAATATTATTACCATGAAATATCATCTGTGCATCTGCATCTTTTCCGCAGGATTGCCTATCATTTTTATCTTTGATATCAGACAATCAACATCGTTTGTTATCTTGAATACTATATTGTTAGACAACTCGCTTTGACCAACTATTTGTCAACTCCTAACCTGTATCAAATACACATTATCTCGTCCTCGTTGTTTCTTCATGATAAACTCTGCTGACATCATCTACAACTGTTCCAAACAATACAATGTATTTTTGTGCTTATATTTATGCAAACAAATAATAGTTCGAATTAATTTTTATTCGCTGTGTTATATTAGTTTATAAAAAAAAGTGAGAGAAGATGGAACTTAATTTATCAGTGGATTATTTCAGTGGTCAATTAATATGCGTTGGTGATGTGCGTGGGGAAACCCCATAGATAAAATATATTACTAATATATATTTTTCAAGTATACTACATGGGCAGTTATGATAGAGAATACAAAAATAGCGGAAAGTTCAATGTATCGTTTAAAGATGGAATTTGAATTTATCACAGACAGCTGGAATTTGAAACTATCACTGAGAATTGGAATTAAAAATTATCAGTTGGAGTTGAAATTTGAACTTAACGGTAAAAATTGGAGTTTGAATTATCGGTGAAAGATCGAATTTGAATTCATCAGTGGATCATTGTTTTCGATGCGTGTGTGAAACCACACTACCAAAAACAAATCGTACTAATTTAAATTTTTCACGTATGAGAGCTGTGCTAGAGTAGTTTGTAAATAGACAGAGCGACATTGAATTTGATTTTTTCAGTCGATAATTGTATTCCTTGTTAATGTATATTGTGTTGGCGAAGGGCAAGGAAGCAGAGGTTGTACCGAGTTAAATTATACAGATGGATTCTGTGTGTGTGTGTGTGTGTGTGTGTGTGTGTGTGTGTAAATAACTGGTTAAAGTAAATGCATTGCTTGATTATATTAGGTCTGACAGTATTAAATTAAAAAGGCAAACACATTAATTAGGGCTAAGTTTTATCCCTTCGTTCCTTTCGAAACTTTTCCAAGCATTAGATATTCCCAACAAGTTTAATTATTTATATAAGATCGCCTTTTCGGATTCTGTAAATATTTTATTGAATTTATATATGCATGATTAAACTTCTTCCAGAACGTCACAATGAAAAACTTGATATGTCTAGGAAATAACGGTAAGAACCGGAATCTCCAGTCGTCGAATGAGGCAATATTACTGAATAATTTATAGTTTGTAAGAGTGTTTAACCTCTATTGCTTAAAGGTCAAGAAGTTGGAGATTATGTAGTTATTTTATACACATGATACTTTGTGTATTAACACTATGTTTGTAACGTTTCAAAGCATCCAAATTTAAACACCACAAATAGATTTTAGTCAGTAGCAAGCAGAAAAATATCAAAATAAGGTTGAAAAAGAATATGAGGTTAGACAGGAAGCAAAGCAGTCGGGTATACAATCGTATTAGTTTTTAGAATGTGCTCTTGGCGAAGGACGGACAAAAAACTAGATAGGTATGAGATTAAAATCTCAAGATTTTGGTACTCGGCGAATAATTACTAAAGACACAGGTAAATGTCACCTGATTTCTTTGAATATATGGAAAGGGCATCATTCAAATAATGGATTAACAGCAAAATTCGTTTTGGGGGCTGTCACCATTATAGCTCGCCATCGTGCACCCAACAAAGGGAAAAATGTATTTTACAATAGAGAGCTTCGAACTACATTTGTCTTATTGAAAACCAAAAATAAATAATGATTCAGTTCACTTTCTTGCACCGGTGGTGCCTGTGGTGTTTTTTTATAGTTAGTTAGTTTTAATGCCATCCAAGCCAGCATTTAATTTGAAGTGCTTATTAAAAGATGTTATTGCCTTTTGAGAAACATCTATGCATATTTTAAAACATTACAGCAGTTCAGTGTTAGAAACTAAGTGGACTTCTTTTAAGTTTCCGTTGTGATATATTGTTACATTTTGTGCATCGTTTTAGACACATTTGGACAACATTTTCTTGTTCTTAAGTACTTTTTGTTAGACTATTCCCACATGAAAATATTCGCTTGAATCAGTCATGTAGTAAATATAAAGGTATACTATCATCTCTCTCCTTAAAACTCCAAAACGATATATAGGATTATTCTATGCTCATTGTTTTCTCCGTTAACTTTACATTGTCAGAATCGTTCAGTATTTTACGATATTGCACACCTTCATATTGCATTCACGTACATAAAGGAACTACTTTCTATTGTAAACAAACAATGGACGCAAACGCCAGCACTTTTGATTTGTAAGCAAATCATGTACACTCGCGTAGTAGGCGCTTTACGTTGTGGTTGCTTAAATTTGTTTCTGAATGAACTAAAGCAGATGTTTCGTGGGCTGCCACATACCAGCTGATCTGGCACATTTCAAGTTAACTTTTTTGATACAATGTTTCGGATTTAGGCTAGCTATACAACAGACGCAAGAAAGGGTCCTTACAAATAACATACAAGTGACAAGGCATATACTGTCTTCTTCAGCTGGTAATAAGAATCCAAACAAAATATACCTACAGTTTTACGTCCTTAATTTCCTAAAAATGTACTTTCTTAGTAATGCAAATCCGAACTACATAAGCTATGTCATAGGTTCTCAATCTTGATTATACATTTCGAAATTGTACTGTAATTTCGAATATAAGTGCAATTACATCCTCCTTACTGCATTCAAAATGAAATAAGCATTAAATTCCATAGTGTCTTTTTGATAATTGTAATTGAAAGACTTCATATTTTTCCCACATTATGATTTCAAACATTCAAGGACAGAAACAGAAACACATTTGCACGCTTCTCCCTCGCTTCTTCAGTCTGATGTATTTGATGTGGAATTATTAGATATAAATCCAGTCCATAATAACGAAATTTCGTAGAATCGAAAATAAATACCAAATTCTATTCATTCCAGATCAAATGGAAAAGTCGTTGCAATGCGCATTCATTCATATTATGACTCCAAATTTCAATTTTAACTAGACACGCAATTTTCTTCCGAAAGTCATGTCGAGCGCGCGACAAAGTTCAAATTTATCTGGGCGGAGTTATGTGTACAGTAATAATGTTGTTGTGTAATGATGAATCTGCGCTTGTGTATTTGGTTTGGAATACGGCATACATTCAGTTACTTTGTTTCTTGTAGTGTATTTTGTTAATATAATTAAGCATTAGGTTGAATAAAAAAATGGGCATATAATAAAAAGGTTACTGCATTTGTATGGGAAAATATGAACTCGTTTTGTCGGATGGTGTACTTCACTCCCAAGGTCGTGCAGTATTTACATCCGAAAAACTCGTTCATAATTTTCCCATACAAATGTAGTAACCTATAATTATTCGAACACTGCATATTTTTTTCATTATTATTTGTTAACAAATAAACATAAATGTTTCATGTTCCTTTTGTGCTGTTCAAACAGTAATGCTTACGGGATGTATGCTATTTAAAAAAATATACAAAAGCTATTAATGTTATATATTATTGAAGCCAGTGGATGTAATGTCATGATCTCAGGGATTTAATAATTCATATAACGCATGGTAAATGCATAAGCATGAGTAAGTTATGTCCACTTACCTTATGTATTCTTGGAAATCTCCTCCTTGTCATCATCATTGTAATCATCATCTCAATATTTTTATATATCATATTTTCATATTCTATGTTTATGAATGTTGTTTGCATTCAATAGTATTTACTGTCAGCTAAACATACTCGTGAAAAAAATAAGTTTTAAAAAATGCGCGAAATTAAATCTAATCAGAAAGAAACTATTATTTTATTATCAAATATTCGTCATTCGTTTTTTAAAAAGTAATTAACAGAAACAAAGATATGAAACCGACTCAACTACCCAAAATGGAATGAAATATATGACCTAATTATACATTTAAGTAAACCGGTCGGAAATTAATCGTCGATGATCGGACAGCAACTTTTGCGGTTTCTAATTCTATTGTCTTGGAAATTACATAAAAATCCTTTTGACCCATTTAAATACATTTTAATTACCAATCTAATCATTTTTATTGATCTTTTATTAACAAAAATTTTCTTTATATTATTTTAGAGGTGGAAAAATATGGCATTTATGAGGAACTCAAAAATAAAATTCTATTGAGAGTTTAATGAACATCTATTATAAAACACTGCACGTTTCCTGATATTCTAGAAACTGATTTTGTTCATAATTTGCCCATAAAGCTGTTCTTTGTGGAAACCATTACAGATTATAACAGCCCTGGGGAAAAAGCTGAGCGTTCAGAAATAGTTGGAGGCGTTAAAAAATGTTCGTCTTCAAAATACGTCTCTCACCCGGTGCGCAAATGGCAAAGGACACCATGCAGAAACAAAAATGGTAACAGAATAAAAAATACTAAAAGATAATAATTGGCTATGTGAGCTGTATGTAATAGTATTTCACAGAGAACTATGCGTCTTTAAGAGCAAATCAATCGCAATGTATATGTCACATTTAAATCCCATGTACAAGGACACACACAAAGAAATGACATTGTGAAAAAAATGTCCGTGAATTAATAATAATTTTCATTACCTTCGGAGACTAATTGTATTAATAAATTGTACAAGTTAATCCATTGGTTTAATTAAAATAGTGATATGCGATAAATCTTACCAAGAGCTCAATATGAATATTTCTAAGATTATATTTTTTGGAATCTTATATAGGTCATGTGTTCCAATAGTTTAATTTTGCATACTTAAAATAATATGATGATAGGTATACACCGTCAATCACTTTCAAAATTAAAATCTTGAAGACAAACAAAATAAGTTCCATTTTCTTTTTATTTGTTGTGTAGTGACCTACGTTAACCGACACGATATTCGAAACTTTAGGAGTAGGCATATTTGCTCCACCAAAACGTGCAACTGGTATTTGATATTAACCGTTAAAAACGGACATCTTTTACTACGTCTTTCTATCTTAATGGATATCCTTTAATACGTCCCACTATCTTTATGGATATTTTATGTATGCTTTACTATCTTTATGAACATCCTTTAATGTGTATTGCTATCTTCATGGACATCCATTAATATGTCCTACTATCTTCTTGGACAAACAGTATATGTCTAACTATCTTGAAGGACAAATGTTACCAGTTCTGACTATCTTCTCATACATCCTGTATATGTTTTACTTTCTTTATGACTTATTATCTTGACGGACATCCTACATCCTTTAATATGTCCTACCATCTTCTTGAACATCCTTTAATATGTCTTATTATCTTGATGGACATCCTTTACCATGTCATAATATCTTCTTGGACATCCTGTATATGTCTTACTATCTTGATACACATCCTTTAATATGTTCCACTATCTTCTTGGACACGCTGTATATGTCTTACTATCTTGATCGACATCCTTTACCATGTCATAATATCTCCTTGGACATCCTATATATGTCTTATTATCTTGATGGACATCCTTTACCATGTCATAATAGCTTCTCAGACATCCTGTATATGTCTTACTATCTTCTTGGGCATCCTATATATGTCTTACTATCTTGATAGACATCCTTTAATATGTTCTACTATCTTCTTGGACATCCTGTATATGTCTTATTATCTTGATGGCCATCCTTTAATATGTCCCACTATTTTGATGGACATCCTTTAATATGTCCTACTATCTTCTTTGAAATCCTGCATATGTCTTACTATCTTGATGAACATACTTTACCATATCCTACTATCTTCTTGGAAATCCTGGATATGTCTTAGTATCTTCATGGACATCCTTTTATATGTCCTACTATCTTCTTGGCCATCCTGTATATGTCTTACTATCTTGATGGACATCCTTTAATATGTCCCACTATCTTCTTGGACATCCTGTATATGTCATACTATTTTCTTGGACATCCTGTATATGTCTTACTATCTTGATAGACATCCTTTACAATGTCATACTATCTTCTTAGACATCCTGTATATGTCATACTATCTTGATGGACATACTTTAACATGTCCTACTATCTTTTTGGACATCTTGTATATGTCTTACTGTCTTGATGGTCATCCTTTAATATGTTCTACTATCTGCTTGGACATCCAGTATATGTATTATTATACTGATGGTCATCCTTTAATATGTCCTACTGTCTTGATGGATATCCTGTATATGTCCTACTATATTGATGGACATACTTTAATACGTCCTACTATCTTCTCGGACATCCTGAATATGTTTTACTATCTTCATAGACATCCTTTACCATGTCATAATATCTCCTTGGACATCCTGTAAATGTCTTATTATCTTGATGGACATTATTTGATATGTCTTTCTATCTTGATGGACATCCTTTAATATGTCCTACTCTCTTCTTGGATATGTCTTACTATCATGATGGACATCCTTTAATAGTGTCCTACTATCTTGATCATCATCCTGTATATCTCTAACTATCCTCTTGGACATCCTGTATATGTCTTATTATCTTGATGAACATCTTTTACCATGTCATAATATCTTCTTGGACATCCTGTGTATGTCTTATTATAGTGATGGTCATCCTTTAATATATCTTACTATCTTGATGGACATCCTTTACCATGTCATACTATCTTCTTGGACATCATTTAATATGTCTTACTATCTTGATGGACATCCTACATCCTTTAATATGTCCTACTATCTTCTTGGACATCCTTTAATATGTCCTACAATCTTCTTGGACATCCTGTATATGACTTATTATCTTGATGGACATCCTTTACTATGTCATAACATCTTCTTGGACATCCTGTGTAAGTCTTATTATAGTGATGGCCATCCTTTAATATGTCTTACTATCTTCATGGACATCCTTTACCATGTCATAATATCTTCTAGGACATACTGTATATGTCTTGCTATCTTGATGGACATCCTTTAATATGTCTTATTGTCTTGATGGACATCCTTTACCATATCATAATATCTTCTTGGACATCCTGTATATGTCTTACTATCTAGATGGACATCCTTTACCATGTCATACTATCTTCTTGGACATCCTGTATATGTCTTACTCTCTTGATGGACATCATTAACCATGTCATAATATCTTCTTGAACATCCTGTATATGTCTTATTATCTTGATGGACATCCATTAATATGTCATACTATCTTGATGGACATCCTTTTATATGTCCTACTATCTTCATGGACATCCTTTATAAGTCTAATTCTCTTGATGGACATTCTTTAATATGTCCTACTATCTTCTTGGCATCCTGTATATGTCTTATTATCTTGATGGCCATGCTTTAATATGTCCTACTATCTTCTTGGACATCCTGCATATGTCTTACTATCTTGATGGACATCCTTTAATATGTCTTACTATCTTGATTGACATCCTTTACCATGTCATAATATTTTCTTGGACATCATGTATATGTCTTACTATCTTGATTGACATCCTTTAACATGTCATAATATCTTCTTGGATATCGTGTATATGTCTTAATACCTTGATGGACATCCTTTAATATATCTTACTATCTTGATGAACATCCTATTTATGTCCTACTATCTTCTTGGACATCCTGCATATGTTATCTTAATGGACATCTTTTAACATATCATAATATCTTCTTGGACAACCTGTATATGTCTTATTATCTTGATTGACATCCTTTAATATGTCTTACTATCTTGATGGACATTCTTTACCATGTCATAATATCTTCCTGGACAACCTGTATATGTCTCACTATCTTGATGGACATCCTTTAATATGTCTTACTATCTTGATGAACATCCTTTTTATGTCCTACTATCTGCTTGGCATCCTGTATATGTCTCACTACCTTGATGGACATCATTTAATATGTCTTACTATCTTGATGAACATCCTGCATATGTGTAACTCTCTTAATTGACATCCTTTACCATGTCATACTATCTTCTTGGACATCATTTAATATGTCTTACTATCTTGATGGACATCCTACATCCTTTAATATGTCCTACTATCTTCTTGGACATCCTTTAATATGTCCTACAATCTTCTTGGACATCCTGTATATGACTTATTATCTTGATGGACATCCTTTACTATGTCATAACATCTTCTTGGACATCCTGTGTAAGTCTTATTATAGTGATGGCCATCCTTTAATATGTCTTACTATCTTCATGGACATCCTTTACCATGTCATAATATCTTCTAGGACATACTGTATATGTCTTGCTATCTTGATGGACATCCTTTAATATGTCTTATTGTCTTGATGGACATCCTTTACCATATCATAATATCTTCTTGGACATCCTGTATATGTCTTACTATCTAGATGGACATCCTTTACCATGTCATAATATATTCTTGGACATCTTGAATATGTCTTACTATCTTGATGGACATACTTTAATATGTATAACAATCTTCATGGACATCCTTTAATATGTCTTACTATCTTGATGGACATCCTTTACCATGTCATACTATCTTCTTGGACATCCTGTATATGTCTTACTCTCTTGATGGACATCATTAACCATGTCATAATATCTTCTTGAACATCCTGTATATGTCTTATTATCTTGATGGACATCCATTAATATGTCATACTATCTTGATGGACATCCTTTTATATGTCCTACTATCTTCATGGACATCCTTTATAAGTCTAATTCTCTTGATGGACATTCTTTAATATGTCCTACTATCTTCTTGGCATCCTGTATATGTCTTATTATCTTGATGGCCATGCTTTAATATGTCCTACTATCTTCTTGGACATCCTGCATATGTCTTACTATCTTGATGGACATCCTTTAATATGTCTTACTATCTTGATTGACATCCTTTACCATGTCATAATATTTTCTTGGACATCATGTATATGTCTTACTATCTTGATTGACATCCTTTAACATGTCATAATATCTTCTTGGATATCGTGTATATGTCTTAATACCTTGATGGACATCCTTTAATATATCTTACTATCTTGATGAACATCCTATTTATGTCCTACTATCTTCTTGGACATCCTGCATATGTTATCTTAATGGACATCTTTTAACATATCATAATATCTTCTTGGACAACCTGTATATGTCTTATTATCTTGATTGACATCCTTTAATATGTCTTACTATCTTGATGGACATTCTTTACCATGTCATAATATCTTCCTGGACAACCTGTATATGTCTCACTATCTTGATGGACATCCTTTAATATGTCTTACTATCTTGATGAACATCCTTTTTATGTCCTACTATCTGCTTGGCATCCTGTATATGTCTCACTACCTTGATGGACATCATTTAATATGTCTTACTATCTTGATGAACATCCTGCATATGTGTAACTCTCTTAATTGACATCCTTTACCATGTCATACTATCTTCTTGGACATCATTTAATATGTCTTACTATCTTGATGGACATCCTACATCCTTTAATATGTCCTACTATCTTCTTGGACATCCTTTAATATGTCCTACAATCTTCTTGGACATCCTGTATATGACTTATTATCTTGATGGACATCCTTTACTATGTCATAACATCTTCTTGGACATCCTGTGTAAGTCTTATTATAGTGATGGCCATCCTTTAATATGTCTTACTATCTTCATGGACATCCTTTACCATGTCATAATATCTTCTAGGACATACTGTATATGTCTTGCTATCTTGATGGACATCCTTTAATATGTCTTATTGTCTTGATGGACATCCTTTACCATATCATAATATCTTCTTGGACATCCTGTATATGTCTTACTATCTAGATGGACATCCTTTACCATGTCATAATATATTCTTGGACATCTTGAATATGTCTTACTATCTTGATGGACATACTTTAATATGTATAACAATCTTCATGGACATCCTTTAATATGTCTTACTATCTTGATGGACATCCTTTACCATGTCATACTATCTTCTTGGACATCCTGTATATGTCTTACTCTCTTGATGGACATCATTAACCATGTCATAATATCTTCTTGAACATCCTGTATATGTCTTATTATCTTGATGGACATCCATTAATATGTCATACTATCTTGATGGACATCCTTTTATATGTCCTACTATCTTCATGGACATCCTTTATAAGTCTAATTCTCTTGATGGACATTCTTTAATATGTCCTACTATCTTCTTGGCATCCTGTATATGTCTTATTATCTTGATGGCCATGCTTTAATATGTCCTACTATCTTCTTGGACATCCTGCATATGTCTTACTATCTTGATGGACATCCTTTAATATGTCTTACTATCTTGATTGACATCCTTTACCATGTCATAATATTTTCTTGGACATCATGTATATGTCTTACTATCTTGATTGACATCCTTTAACATGTCATAATATCTTCTTGGATATCGTGTATATGTCTTAATACCTTGATGGACATCCTTTAATATATCTTACTATCTTGATGAACATCCTATTTATGTCCTACTATCTTCTTGGACATCCTGCATATGTTATCTTAATGGACATCTTTTAACATATCATAATATCTTCTTGGACAACCTGTATATGTCTTATTATCTTGATTGACATCCTTTAATATGTCTTACTATCTTGATGGACATTCTTTACCATGTCATAATATCTTCCTGGACAACCTGTATATGTCTCACTATCTTGATGGACATCCTTTAATATGTCTTACTATCTTGATGAACATCCTTTTTATGTCCTACTATCTGCTTGGCATCCTGTATA
Source organism: Sinohyriopsis cumingii (assembly GCA_028554795.2). Taxonomy (NCBI): domain Eukaryota; kingdom Metazoa; phylum Mollusca; class Bivalvia; order Unionida; family Unionidae; genus Sinohyriopsis; species Sinohyriopsis cumingii. The sequence continues at coordinate 123,085,686 of CM068829.1, read as the reverse complement.
TGTCTCACTACCTTGATGGACATCATTTAATATGTCTTACTATCTTGATGAACATCCTGCATATGTGTAACTCTCTTAATTGACATCTTTTAACATGTCATAATATCTTCTTGGACATCCTGTATATGTCTTACTATCTTGATGGACATCTTTTACCATGTCATAATATCTTCTTGGACATCCTGTATATGTCTTTTTATCTTGATGGACATCCTTTAATATGTCCTACTATCTTCTTGGACATCCTGCATATGTGTTACTCTCTTAATGGACATCTTTTAACATGTTATAATATCTTCTTGGACAACCTGTATATGTCTTTTTATCTCGATTGACATCCTTTAATATGTCTTACTATCTTGATGGACATCCTTTACCATGTCATAATATTTTCTTGAACATCCTGTATATGTCTTACTATCTTGATGGACATCCTTTAATATGTCTTACTATCTTGATTGACATCCTTTACCATGTCATAAAATCTTCTTGGTCATACTGTACAAGTCTTATTATCTTGATGGTCATCATTTAATATGTCATACTATCTTTATGGACATCGTTTACCATGTTGTAATATCTTCTTGGACATCTTGTATATGTCTTACTATCTTGATGGACATCCTTTAATATGTCTTATTATCTTGATAGACATGAGTTGCCATGTCATAATATCTTCTTTAACATCCTACATATGTCTTTTTATCTTGATGGATATCCTTTAATATGTCCTACTATCTTCTTTGCATCCTGTATGAATCTTATTATCTTGACGGACATCCTTTAATATTTCCTTCTATCTTATTAGACATCCTGCATATGTGTTACTCTCTTAGTGGACATCTTTTAACATCTTATAATATCTTCTTGGACAACCTGTATATGTCTTATTATTTTGATTGACATCCTTTAATATGTCATAATATCTTCTTGGGCATCCTTTAATATGTCTTGCTATCTTGATGGACATCCTTTACCATGTCATAATATCTTCTTGGACATCCTGTATATGTCTTACTATCTTGATGGACATCCTTTAATATGTCTTACCATCTTCATGGACATCCTTTTCCATGTCATAATATCTTCTTGGGCATCCTGTATATGTTTTATTACCTTGATTGACATCCTTTAATATGTCCAACTATCTTCTTGGACATCCTGCATATGTGTTACTCTCTTAATAGAGATCTTTTAACATGTCATAATATCTTCTTGGACATCCTGTATATGTCTTATTATCTTGATGGACATCCTTTAATATGTCTTACTATCTTGATGGACATCCTTTTATATGTCCTACTATCTTTTTGGACATCCTCTACATGTTATATTATCTTGATGGACATCCTTTAATATGTCCTACTATCTTCTTGGCATCCTGTATGTGTCTTATTATCTTGATGGACATCTTTTAATATGTCCTTCTATCTTCTTGACATCCTGTATGTGTCTTATATCTTGATGGACATCCGTTAGTTTGTCCTACTATCTTCTTGGACATCCTGCATGTGTGTTACTATCTTAATGGACATCCTTTAACATGTCATAATATCTTCTTGGACATCCTTTAACATGTCATAATATCTTCTTGGACATCCTGTATATGTCTTATTATCTTGATGGACATCCTTGAATATGTCCTACTATCTTGATAGACATCCTTTTATATGTTCTACTACCTTGATGGACATCCTGCATATGTCATATTATCTTGATGGCCAATTTTTTTCGACGTCTTACTTCCGTGATGGACGTCCTGTATATAACTTACTCTCTCGATGGACATCTTTTATTCTTCTGCTTCACTGTCTTGCTGCATTGCTATGTCTTGCTATTCGGGTGGAAACCTTTACCATGTCTTATTATCTTGATGAAAGTTCTGTATATGTCGTACTATTTCGATGGACAGTTTCCCCCATGTCTTTCTATCTTCATAGGCATCCATTAATATGCCCTTTTATCTGGGTGAACATTATTTACTTAACATGTTGACGGATATTTTTTACTATGCTTTGCTATATTGATCGACATACTTTACTATGTCTTTATATCTTGATGTAGATTCTTTAAAATCTCTTCATATCTTAATTGACGTACTTTACAGCTTTACTATCTCGATGGACATCCTTTACTGTCTTATCGTGACGGATGTCCTTTATTATGTCTTACTATATTTCAATATGTCTTACTACCTTGATGGACATCCTGTACTACGTCTTCACTATGCCTTAGATCTTGATTTCCAAGTTCGGAATGATAGAATTTGCTGTTGTGGAGTACAATAACATAATTGGGTTTTACCTATCGCTTGGAATGGAGTTTGAAATAAAGAGAAGCGGTTTAAGTCGACTTGTAATTTTAAGACGAATTCTAGATGATTGAAATAATTCTGTTTGGTTAGATAGTGAAGAGTTTTATACTCATCTGAATGATTTTTAAGTTTAGATGAGAAAAGATCGATTAATGATATTCAATTCCTTAATAATTACAAGAGTTGCTTCACATAATTCAAAAATATTGAAAACAGTGTCAGATCATCTATGCAAATAAGGAACAATCAATATATTTTTTGAACATGAAACACATTTCTAACGATTATGATAAGATGACCAATATAGTGCAAAGAATTGTGTGAATATTCTCAATGTCAACCAAAATATATGTACTTCTGTGAATCAGTGCCAACCAAAAGATTTGTACTGTGTGAATCAGTGTCAACCAAAAGATTTGTACTTGTGTGAATCAATGTCAAACACAAAAGAATGGTACTAAGACCTCATGTTTAGTGATAAAGAATCATAAAAACCTAGTCAACATCCGAGCAAGAAATCAAACTTGTTACCACAGCTGTATTATGCAAACGGAAATCTAAGGATTTCAAAAATGATAATACGAAAGATGTTTGCATCAGCCCTACATATAACGGTACAATGCTCTTGGGGCTTGTTGACTTTACTGCAGTGTTTACAGACGCTACACGAGTTGGTGCAGTAATAGACTGTGTTGTGGAAGTGACGGGCAAAATATTTAGTATCCTTAATCTTTACTCATCATTATACCTTCTTTGTTGTGAAAAAATCTACGACTAGCTGGAGATCTCAAATTGGCTAATCTTTACATCCAATCATGTTTAACTAAATCAAAATATTACAGAATATCAAGCACTGAAAATGGCATTCTTTTTAGTCGATTTGGTAATTATACATCTTTCTCCACTTGAATAATAAATGAGCTTTTATAGACGCAACTAAAGGTAATATTTACTGAGCTCGAAATTAGCAGCAATTCATTTCTAGTCAAGACACGATGAATATGCAAAAAATATAAATTTATTTATCAGACAGAGAAATTAAATTAGATTATTCTGTCTTCATCGTACTGACATCCATAATGTACATGAACCCTACAATGTATTATACACAAGTACAATGAAAGAGGTTGCCATCACCCGCATTAATAGTGACTTGAAATGAGTATAATGCAAGATGGAGGCGGAAGCAGTTAGTTAATCTTTTACAATATCATTTCACCTGTGCTATTTGGAGGTTTAATCGTTGGCTGAGAAAACCAAAATTGATTGCGTCCCAATAATTCTTTACAGCCTTCATTGTAATCCAAGTGATAACAAGATTATCATTACTTTAATCTTTAAGTTTGTTTTAATCCTGAAAGAAAATTATATAACGTAATCAGCATTGGTTATTGATTTTGAGAAAAATACAATGAATACACACACGAGTGAAATTCGACGATTACAAAGGTATCATTGTGTTAGAAGATAAAAATGTTCTTGTTGTTGAATACGGTATCATATGTTACGTGTTTAGGCTCGAATAACAGTAACATAAGAAAGAGTGAAAACAGCAAGCTTTGAAAAAATTAACAAATTATTTTTTGCCCTGGAAAAATACTGTAAAAATGAAGAAGAAAAAAAGACCTTAAGGTTTTAAGAATCATATCCTAAAATAATCCAAGAATAATCCACGAATAACATTTTAGAAGTCCTAATATTGAAACGTGCTGATGATTTCAAGTTCGAGAATCTAAGATGGAAGGCGATGGCGTATGCTGTATCCTGTTTAATGTTGTTGTCTGCAGTTCTTGTAGAAACACAAGAAATAATCCTTCGGTTTTGGAAATCCAAACAAAATATTTAAGAAATGTCTTTGTTCAAGAATTCTGTATGAGTACTCAAAATATTTCCAGAGGAATTAATCTTTTAGAATCCAAATAATTTGAATAAACATTAAAATGTAACTCCCAAAATGACACAGCAAAAGAAACACCTTTACGTTCCAGTGTTTAGAAGCCCAACTGAGAGATCTCTCTCTCTAAGCATCACTATTAAAACTAAGTAATGCGCAATTTTAGAAATGCCTAATTGCGAAAGAGAGAATCACGTGATCATGTTTACATACAAAGAATCACATAGGCTCAGTATGACCTTGATAAAAACAAATCATTTTACTCCGAGGAAAAAAGTTGTTTACTTCACAAAAACTATTTACAAGCCTAGGGTCACGTATTCAATACAGCCTAGATCCCACTCTTATCATTCCCACACAAAAAAAAAATTATAAAAAAAAGCTTGTAAACGTGACTGTCACTACATTTGAAATAAGGAAACTATTTTGAATATTTTATATTGACTGATTTCTGGAGCAGCCTGTTGTATTTGTAGCCATGCAGTCTTTAAATAAGATACAACGGCACCTACAATATCCATGAAAAGATATTTGAAATAATCTATTTGATACATTGAGTATTCCGTGAATCTGAAATGAACATCAGCATGTTCTGAAATAAACTGTTAGCAAAGCCTAGCCTTTGTCTGACGAATTAAGTACTTCTATCACTAAACTGGCAACATTCGGCTTCCTAGCATCCAAAGCAAAAGTCATCCTAATGCATTTGGGGGATTAATCGATGACCAAGAAAGCTGAATTAGAGGCGTATAATGATAGGTATTGATACAGCCAACCATCCACTTCAACGGAAAAAGAATGTAGTTGTAACTTAGTGTTCTGATCATTATTTCATAAGCCTTAACTATTTTGTGGAAGTCGAATAAATTGCTACATTTCCCCTTTTTTTGGCCTTCTTTTATTTTGATAGCAGACAATTAGTTGTAAAGTATAGTTCAGAGAAGAATATTTTATTTCAACTTCGATAATATACAAGAAATACATGTTAGGAAGTCTCGCCCAGAAATGTTTTTGCAGTAATGCACTGAACAGGATCTACCGAGAGACCCATTTAATTTTCAGCTTGTTGGTGTCGTAAAAGTAATGAAGATCGACCATGTGCATTTCAAATGTAAACAAAATAAATAACCACCTGTTCTTCCAAGAAAAGCTGAAAGTAGCTTCTATTGCCTTTTGTGACCGGCATTTGGTTCTTCCAGTTTGATTCAAAGCAAATGGCCTTCTAGCCTACAAAAAGATTATTATACCTCTTGCGACAAGAATAAGAGTTTACGACCTCAATAATAAGGAATGTTTCAAAGCTAATCATCGCATGCAATTTAAATCAAAATCAAATGTAATTTGTTTTGCTCTGCTTATTAGCTTAACAGCCTCTGATATTCTTAGGAAATGGCGTAAATTAATACATTTCCTTTCAAGACTTCAAACATTTTCTCGACGATAGGCCTTTCCAATCTAAATTAGTCTCAGAGAAGCATGCTAAATTTCGACCGGGGTCAACAAGACAGTAATCAAAAGTCAACCGATTGAAATTTTATATGATAATAAAAACGTTTCCCGGGAAACGGAAGGGATGACGAAGTGTGTACTTATGAAAAACCAACTTCGTACAAAAAGCTTTCCCAAGAATATAGTGAAATCCTCCGTATGCTTACTAGGTCAAGATGCCTACATTCAAGCCTTTGAACAAAGTAGATTTTGTTGTGCTGACAAAGATGAAGAGCCAAGCAAAGGCACATGATACGTCAAGACCCGATGCTGAGTTAGAGATATGGAAGCAATAAGCATAAAGCAATGGATATTAATTGAAGAGTTCGGCGGTTTTACTTACTAAACGACAAGGACTTCGGTTCTACTTGCTAAACGACAAGGACTTTACGACACTCCAACTGCCTCCAAAATACTCTTCAGAACTTAAATACCCGCTTGCTTTATGTACATTATAGTTTAGACAATAGCAAGGATAAATGTGATGACGATAATGATACGAAGGTTTGCAAATACATCGACCCAAATAACATTATTGTTTTGATGTTCATTCGTGCTTCTATGTCCTTTCCTCTTGCAAATAATATCTGAGTAACTTAAAAACACAGCATTAATTAGCCTATAAAAAACACTAAATGCCTATGCTTTCAACATGGAAAATGGGCCTTGATTTTATAGAGAAAATTATAACTTACTTTTAAAGACAGATGATAAAGCCTACTCAGAAACCAAAATATTGTACTTAACATCTCCAGGATTAAGAAATGATATTCCAAAATATATTACCGCATCTGAGAACAGATATTAAGAGTACGTAAACACGTTTCTATGTTTATGTTTTGAACCAAACAGTAAATGTTGATATTTCATGCATCTGATCTGAACATTTTATATAGTGATCTTGAGATTCAAAAGTGTCTCCTCATTTTCGCTTAAGGATAAAATGATGATTCCATTCTTTGTTATGTCAGTTCTTGCTATAACCTAAGTTCATCGAAAGGTTCTTTGAGGAATCAAATCGATGACCAAACGAACAAGAGAAATGTCCATTTCGTTATTATGCTACTTTGTAATGTAAACGTTTGAAATCTACACCAGAAACCACAAAGCCTAGTGTATTTTGTGTCCACTGCTTAATACTAATAGTGTGGAGAAAGTCAGCTTTAAGTACAATATGGCTGATATTTTGTAAGTCTTGATGTACCAAAGGAAACAAATGAGAGGTAGTGAGTCGTATTAGTTTCCTGACACCAGGTGTAATGTTAAACTGAAACTCAAACTTAATTAGCAATCAGCAAATAGGTGATGCATATATTCCACAGTCTGAGTAAAATATCGTTAGATCAATGCTCAGTGTAGCGTATCCGGTCTCTTTATTGGGTTATCAATCGATATTGAAACTTTATTATAATGCTTATTTGAAAACGATCATCTACCAGTCAGAGTATGTTCTATAATATAATCAAGACTTTATTCATGCCCAGCATTAGTGTTATTCTTGCATGTTTGAACTTCTTTACGCATTTCAACAAAATAATATCACGTTTACGTTCAAGAAAACACTCTGGGCAATATTGCCTGAAAGACAGGATGAGTCATCTAGAAAACAGCAACCGTTTCCAGAAGATCTACCTTTGTGCTCCCGGTTATTTCGCATTGCTACTCTAACGCATGTCAGGAATGTATCTCGTGTTTTTATTCAGAGATGAAGTCTCTGTGTATACCAGTCTGAGAGATGTTTCATTAGCACAAAGTATTAAAGGCAGCTGGTATACAGTTTATGTAATGCAGAGAAATTCTTTGTGGACTGGCAAGGTTTAAAGGGTATGCTGACTGAAAAACATATTCGGTAATTTAGTGTAGAAATTAACATGTCAAATTCATTAATAAATGCTTTTTTGTCATAAGAAAGTGAATGAGCTACTTGAATAACGTGTTTTGTTGATTCCTTACCTAGGTTAGCTTTCCTAGAGTAATCTCCACAGTAGATCATATTTAAGCAATCTAATTAGTCACTCGGATAACACTCATATTTCCTTACCTTTGCTTTCATAATTCCAGTTAGGAATAATGCATCATTTAGACGGGAAACTTTTTTTTAAAACTCTCGTTGCATTTTTTATTTTCTTGTATAAGTATTTACCCTTACAAAACTTTAATTTAAATAATGTATTTCATTTCATTTAGAAATATTACAAACATGGCAATATTATTATAACCACTCTAATGAGCTAAAGATGGGACTTCCTATTGCAAACAGCAAAACACTATTTCTGTCTTTTGAAATATAAGATCGTCCTTAATAGAAAGAAATTTAATCACTGTTACTGTCTGAATGAAATCAAAACTATCACCTTAATTTAATCTAAGTAATTAAATTTCGTCAAGACGTCCCATAGAAAATTTGATATGTCTAGAGTATCTTGACAACAAGAATTATTTGTACGCCTCTACGGAATCGACTGAGGATTTCTGATTGTTTTTAATTTTGTATAGCAGCATCGGACTTAATATCAATTAAATTTCGAAAGTATATATATATATATATATATATATATATATATATATATATATATATATATATATATATATATATATATATATATATATGTGTGTGCGTGTGTGTGTGTGTGTTAAAAAAAGCACGTTGAACTTCTAATAAGATCAAGGCAAAAGCATTAGCAGTCTTAGACCAGACAAACACTAAAAGCAGTTATTTACCGCCTTGTAGCATATAAAAAAACATTTTAAATTTAAATGACATATTTCTGGATGATTAAGGTCATATATAGTTAGAATATATTTTAAATCATACATCAATTTTAATTCTTGTCATACAATAAATTTAAGCTAAGAAATCATTCAGTGAAGAAAGGAACCCTAACATGGTATAGAAAAATTGATGGATATACCATTCGAACCATGCATAATTGTTTTGATCTTGCTAGAGAAGGATTTAGCAGAATATTGAAACCCATTGCCTGATCCAGCTTAATGAGTTTGTAATTTATCAGATAGATTGATTAAAAGATAAAGAGTTAGGAAATTCCACATAATGTGGTTAGCTTTATGTCTCAACTGTTAACGATAATGAAAAGCACGAACTTCCCTTTTATTTCTCAGGTTGTATCTACTTTGTTTGTAATATTCTTATAATGTTTTCTTTCAATCTGTGGTTAATAGCTGCGAACATGAAAATAAATATTGCAATTAAATGTGAATTGTTTAATGGAGTCCAAGTTAGGCTTGTTCATATCAGTTAGGGATCGTTGCCTTTATATGACCTACAAAATTGACTATTTCGCCCTTATTTCTGCTTTATTTTTTAAAATCTAATTGAGTTTTTTTATATATATGTTATGTTTTGCATCAAACGCTGATAAAAATTATTTATTTTGAGTGTGAAAATAAGATTAATCTATTCTAAGTCTAAATGTTTCTGAAACTGATTCTTATAAGTTTGTTAAAGACAATTTTCTTTTTTCCCATACCACACAGTTGTATCTACAATCAAATGATTCTTGAAATAATCGGAGAGAATGATATGAATGCCAGTTGTGAAGAACAAGATAAGAGAATAGCAAATTAACATAGATAAATGGATATATAGATGAACTACTTACATGTTTTACCAAGGTGCTGCATAAATTCCAACCAAAACGGAAACATTCTTATCATGAATTATTGTCAAAAGCCTTTTGCCTTTATATATCAAAAGTTTACCCTCCACATCTAAAGCACGGACATTTTTATCAAATACTGACAGGGATAACATGAATTCCAATCATTTTCAAAGCAATCATAATCTATCACTTTTCAGTGTATAATGGAGATTTTTTAATTTGTTATATTTTGTTATAATTTTTTTTCTTCAAATCTATAAATAAATTCAATTCTGATCGACAGACAAAATATATTCTGCAGCTGCACGCGCGGCAAGACGGAAACTATTAGATACATGCCTGTGAATTACAACTCTCGTAATTATACAGAAACAAACATTATGCGTTAGATAATGGGTCAAATGTATTTAGATAATAAATGACAAGGAGGTACCAATATCCGTTAACAAACAATTCTGCTACTGTAAAAAAAAAAAAACTCGCACTCTTAGAATACTCTGTTAGTGATATCAATGCATATATTGATTGCATGTCGATGATAAATGCCAACGCCATGTCATCCTGATAAGTGTGCTCGTAGAGTGTTACTAAAAAATGTCGAACACTAACAAAAAGGTCAGTCTGCGCACATGTTCGGAAGGTATTACCTACTTCTTGACAATGCACAGGCTCATCAGTCTGTGGGTTAAGAGAGGGAGTATCATGCTGCCGACAAGGACATGGGAAAGGACCTTGTGATTTCCCATTTAAGGCATGCCTGCAATGAACATTTCTTACGTTTAAAAATCATGTTAAATTATTTTCTATTAGGCTAGAAATGATTGTCAGTACGAGCATATCATTTCTTTTTTTACTGTAAAGCTATTTAGTCCCTGGTGACCACGTTAATAAGATTTGTTAGTTTATGAAGACATAAATGAAATATAAACCTTCAAGTCACTCTTACATGTAATATGATAAAGTTTTGGGATTAGCCAGAGAGTTATTGGACAAAAAAGGTTTTTCCCAATGCAATAATTGTGTTATTTAAATTGTAAATCTTACAACAAGAAGTTTGATAAATGTTTGGAACATGATTGTGATTGTAATTCTGGCGTAAAATCACAATCGTTTACAAGACCCGACTTGACTTAAAGAATCTCCATCAAGATATAAAGACATAGTAACATGCAACAGTATATTAGTATACGCTAAGACATGGATATTCAGATAAAAATTAAACTTTGATACTGTGGTGGACAATTTTTCTAGCAAGCAGTGATAATTTATGTTCTTTTATTTTAATTTATGTGTTTAGACTTTTGGGGGGTATTGGACATTTTAAACTGCTTCCTTTTTTCATTCCATTGAGTCTTAAACCGATGCAAATGATCTTTGATATAATTTCGCAACAGTGTAAATAATAATATTATAATACTGAAGAAATTTAGTACTTCTTTTCCTTTTCCGTGTTGTGTTCTCTGTATTATGCAAAAACAATTGATAACGTACTCTGAAAACAGAAGCTCTTGTAACTTAAGCCGCATAAGTAGTCACCTTTCTATGGCTCTCTGTCAAAATTCTTGATAAGCAGCGTAGGTATAATGAATCTGAAAAGGTGAATATATGACAATATTCGTGTGTAGTTTGACTGACAATGGAAATCTTCAAAAATTTATTTTCTTACCATAATTCATATATTAACACAACAAATAATTACTAAAACGATTTTTATTTGTGATCATTAGGAACGCTTTAGACAAAACTGTTTATTATAACCTCTTTAGACAAAGCTCTATAGACAATCAAATTAAACAATCTGGCATAGAAACGCTTAAAGATACATGTTGTGTTGATTATATTATTCCAGATTTGGAGAATTGTTAATTGTAGTAATACCAATTGAAATGTCTTTACATTTTCATGTGCATCGCCCCTTTTCTATGTATATGACTCTTCGAGTAAGTTGTTGGTTCTATGTATAGCCAGAAACTGTAGACGTAGAGATGGTTGTCGGTTCCATCTCTAGAAAGAAAAGGAAGACGTATACATGGAAAAGTACATGCAGATATTGGTCCATTCGTATGGAGCGACCGAGAGTGGGTGAGTGATTGGGTGTGATTCAGTGAATGAGTTAGCTATTCAGGTATTGATTACTATTTGTAATCTCTCCCAATTATCCTAAGCGGAAGGGACCAGTCTAAAGAGTCGCGGCCATTGAAGGCAGATGATCGGTAGATGGAAAACTCGTTGTTTCTCAGCAGGCTAAGCGGGAAGCAGTGTACTAGCCAGTTGTGCGTGCAGAGATCGGTTGCGATGCTATCCAATCAATCGGCACGTGTATTTTCCATGAGGTATGGGTACCAAGGGCAAATGACACTGTCAACGAAAAAGAATTGACCGTTTTACGAGGCACAGGGTGCACTTTTGTAGTAGTGAAACGGAGCCTCGTTCGTGATGACCAATTGCTTGAGTTTAAATCGCCCTGGACCAAACAATCGACCACGTTCCTGTCGCAAAAATAGTTATCGAAACACCTTTTCTGTCTGGAACCGTTGAAGCGTTGTGCATAGCCAACCCGATTTATGAACTTACGTTTGGCAATGTATAGGGATCTAGACTCCCAACCATGTCTGACTACCGATTCCCAGTCATCCAAGCAATGCAATCCAGAGCTCAGGTAAAGGAGGATAGCAAACCTCTACGTAAATTAAAGGTACCGAAACCCACTAATGATATCTCCCGTGTAGAAATTTCGAATGAGCAAGAACATGACGCGTCTTTACGCGCAGCCGCGGAGAAAGAATTATCGGGTATCGTAAGGAAGTGTAGGAAGGGGGGGGGGTCCTCTAAATTTCTTCTTTGAAAAGGTTTAATGTACAGGGAATACTCTACACTTGATAGAAAGTTATTGCAACTAGTGGTTCCCCAGAAATTTAGGCCACACGCACTCAACGTGGCACACGAGTCGAGTACGGCAGGCCATTTGAGTATGAATAAAACAACGGTTAAGGTATTACGAGAATGTTATTGGCCCACAGTCAACAGTGACGGTCTCAAAGGAATTATAATATATCATTGGCATGGAAAGTAGGCCCAATATGCAGAATCATTACGTAGAAAGACCTGATCAAACAAATGATAAAAGGGTCTTGAACGTATTATGTATAGCGGTGATAGACGATAGGTCGTGTAACGAATCAGAATTCGTCTCCAGTACCGAAATGCCCCTTGAATACCCCATTGCCGTAGGGAAAGAAGGTATAGACCAGATCAGTGTTTGCCCGGATTTATCCAAGGGTCAGCGTACACAGATCTTGGAGGTTTTGTCCCAATACCCAGACGTGTTTACGGACAAGCCAAGCCAGACTGGATTGATTCAACACGAGATCTAGTTGAATTAATTTCTCAGAGCCGATCAGGATTAAAGGATATACAATAACTCTTTAATGCGCGGGAGACAATCAACGATGATGTGGGGAAAATGTTAGCACATGGAGTGATCAAACCTTCCAGTTCCCCGTACTCGTCCCCCGTTGTATTAGTCAGGACGAAAGACGGGACAAACCGTTTATGCATTGACTTTCGGCAACTGAACAAATTCACCGTGTTTGATGCAGAACCAATGCCAGACATAGAAAGCTTATTTTCAAAGTTGGCAGGTTACAAATACATTCGTGACTCTCAAATGTGTTTATCAATTTATAATTATGCCTTTCGGTTTATTCAACGCCGGTTCGTCTCATACGCAAACTGCCTACCAAATGTAGTATAGGATATTTTAACCAAGAATGTTTGGGACAGCTTGTAAGTGGACTAGGCCGGTTGAAACCTTACCCATATAAAACTGGAGCAATTAGAGATGCACATATACCAGAAACTAAGAAACAATTAAGATCTTTACTATGTTTGATTGGGTTTTACAGGAAATTTGTTCCCAATTTTGCGGCTATTGCCAACCCATTAACGACTTGACTAGGAAAGGGCAACCGAATAAAGTTCCTTGGGGTTTGTGCAAGGAAAAAGCGTTTAACGTTTTAAAACAGAAACTGGCAAGTGTACTAATCTTAAAGTTGCCAGAATTGAACAAAACGTTTGTGCTGAGGAATGATGCATCTATTACGGGACTTGGGACTGTTTTGCTGCCGGAGCAAGAGGTGATAAAATTACCCGTTGCTTATGCAAGTAGGAAATTGCTCTGTAGGGAACAAAACTACTCCGTGATTGAGAAGGAGTGCCTAGCCTTAGTATGGTTGATAGGAAAATTCCATACATATCTTTTCGGGAGGGAGTGTACCTGACAAACGGACCATCAGCCGCTCTAAGACTTGAACAAGACAATGGTCGCCAACGCAAGACTGATGCTTTGGGGGATCTTTGCAACCGTATAGTTTCTGAATCGAGCCGATTCGAGGATCGGAACAAGAGGGTGCTGATTTTCTAAGTAGGGTATAATTAGCAGATCATTGTCGTGCAATATTCAGAATTGATTGTTTTAATAATTGTTTAGGTACACATTCCGTAATCTTTTCTAACAGTGTTAACTCGTTTTCAAGGGGAGAGTTATTGTCACGGAATTGAATCCTTTTATTTATTAAATACGTTTTTTTGTTTACAACGATACCCGAAGATGATTTATGTATATTGTACAATATTTCGAAACAGTGAGTTCGGTTCATTATATGCCGTACATGCAAATTGGTTTCGATGGGAAGAACCGAATACTTTTAGAGCCCAGGCGATGTATAGCGACGTCATCGGTGTATAACTGTCTCACCGTAAGACTAAATCTACACATTCCGGAACGTCTTGTCATGAGCGGTCTACTTTAAGGACTTGTACATCTTCAGCTGTAGAGGTATGTCAGGTTATTTATTAATTTCTTGTGTTTAAGTTATAATTCTTGTACTATCACGTTTATTTTTTATATACTTTCTATATAGCTTCAGCTTACATAGCATAATGCAAATATTTTCTATCCTTGTTTGCAACTTAGCAAGAGATTTATATTAGCAATATAAAGTTGCATTTTTAAGAAACGTTTAATACCGTAGGATTCGTATCGGGCACGGGTAGGTTTACTTCTGAACCTGTTTGTCGTTTTGTAATTATTGTGCCGATAATATAATCTGCATAACTTACCTTATATAACGTCATTACGTTTATTGTATATGACGGTGTCATGATAGTACACGATGTTAGATGTATTTTCAGCTAATCAGAGTCGTAACTGTAGAGCTGATCGGATTCATATCTTCTTAGTTATCGGAGTCGACGCGTATAACTTGCTGTATTTAATGTCATTACGTGCATCGTATATGCCCGTGTCATGCATAGTACACGGTGTTAGATGTATTTTCAGCTGATCGAAGTTTACGTGGAACCAGCTGTAGAGCTAACCATAGAAGTTGACCATAGCAATGTAAAGCTGAACCATAGTAGCCGTAGATCTGAGTTCACAGAGTTGCAGGTCGAGTAGCAGGTGATTGGGCGTTGCTAGTGATTGAGCGTTGTTGGTGGGCGCTGATTGCTTGATTGACCAAGAAACTGAATGGTGGTTGGTGACTACTTGGAATACTGACTGCTTGAGTGACCAGTGTGACTGGTAGCCAAATGTGCTGGTGACAGAGTGTGTAACTCCATACATGTAATCTTTTAACCGTGCGCTAATGTTTGGGAGTTTGTAATACCCAGTGTTTTGAGAATTGTAAAGATATTTGGTATCTCTGTCCCTTTGTTTCATCTTTTACTATTTGAGTAAAATACCACATTTTTCACTATTTGAGTAAATACATCTTACTATAGGAGTAAAGTACCATATTTTTTACTATTTAAGTAAAACACATCATTCCTTTCGCGTGAGAAATCACTGTGAATCATTCACCTTTTTTCGTGTACTGTGTAAGGTCGTTTATTTGTATTTGTATTTGTTGCATTATTAGGTTCGTGCGGATTATGTTAATTTGTCCAATATTTGGATCTTATACACCCACGTATTAAGCATAATTCTTTTCTCATTTAAGTCAGTCATCATTAAACATTGTATTTGTATCACCTTCAGAAGTGTTATGTTGTAAATCTGAAATCCTACCCGGTTATCTTGTTACAATAGTGTTGCAAGTGGCTGACCTGAATACGTGCAACTTTGTTTGTATATAGGTGAAATGCATTTGATATGGATAAAGAGTTTTATACGAACAAACAATGACCAATACATACACACTCAAACGTACGCGCGCACGCATACACAAAAACACATAAACCAAACCTACGCGTGCACACGAACACATACACACACAAACGTACGAGTGCGCACACACACACACACCACAGAGAAAAGAACAAAAAACAAACCCCAAATATACTATCCACATAAACGGACTAGGACGCATACACACACTCTACTATCCACACAAACGTACGCGAACGCATACAAACACACTACTTGGCAGTCGTTCTCCTCAAAGTGTGACTGATGTGGTTTCCAACTTTAGGTAACACTTCCACGCGTCGCACGTAGAGTCTGGCTTCCTCGATGATGGTTTTGTAATCGGCAGCACCAGCCATCAAATGGAAAGCGGTACTGCTGCGATTGAGTCTCAGGCGAACATCCGCGCTATTCAGCAAATACTTCTCTTGTAACCACATGTCCGAAGGCAAGCGGTCTATCATTTCTAAACTTCTGCTTCTAGCAATTTTCTTTTGACGTGCGGTCGAATCCCTTTCTGGTACAATCTTTATCTGCCACCTCATCGAACTAGCCCGCTGTGTCAGATTTCCATACCACGCAAGCATCCAGATGGGTGTTTTTGGCTTCTATTCTTTTCTTTACGTCAAGGTATTTTCTAGGTACGCTTGTTAAGGATAAGTATCCATTCTGCTAAACAGTTTTTTATTCAAGCACAATTTATCTAGCTGAACAAGGAATGCATGAAATTGCTGACGGGAGCTACTTTATCTTCGTCCTTTATATCGGGACCGTACGTCGATGTACAAGTAACTGCTGTTCCGATCGATCTAATCTTCGGTAGCTGAGGCCGTCAAAGAGAAGATGAGTTAAACTTCGACCCATTGGGATTCTTGCATCGTCATCATGGTGAGTGGCATGGCAAACAGATCCAGTTCCAACTTGGAACAGGCACAAGACTCTCGGTGCATCATTTTCTTTCTTTCTCTGTGATTATCTTAATAATCAATAAAGTCTAAGTCTCGGACAGTTCTTCTTGTCTTAGTCTTTCTAGCTCTGAAGGTGGGAAGTCCACTGGAAGGGTGTCATCGTCGTCTTTTTCTGCCTTGTCCTTGCTGTGGCGTCAGGGAAGCAGGAATGCCTGACTCGGTAGCATCCAGGGCATTTATAGGAGTTTCTCCCCGACCTAAAATCTGTTTACTCGTTTGAAGCAAGATATTTCTGATTGCTCTCAAGAAAGCTTCTTTAGGGTTTTGTTTGTCGATGATGACATTTTAGAGAAATTCTTTACCTGCGTCAATGCGGCATCTTTCAAGACTTGCAATCCTCGTGTCACTACCGCTATTAAAACGGGGGCCACAAAACGAAAGTAGGCGACGAGCCACTTAATGGTATTCAATCTTAACACTTTTTTGGTTCTGTTCAGGGCTTTGCCAAACGCTGCCCCGAACCTGTCAGCAATTGTTTCCACCAGCTGTTCACAGCTAACATAAAGCCTGACGAAATTTTGACAGTATAGATGTTTGATAATGGATTGCTTGCTGACTTTGTGCCACCCGAAAACCCAATTTTTTTTTATCTCTTCTTACAATTGGACGTTCAGGATTTCGACATGGAAAGTGTTTTGAGTTTCAGTGATGTTTTTGATTTGTGTAGGGTAAATCATTTCCACCAAAGTCACTTCCCAATGGACTTCGTGATCTAATTGGATGGCCTGAAGTAATTTGGCCGTGTAACAACACAAAGTATTGTTGGGAAACACCTCCATGGAACTGTCACTGGTTAACGTTAAGTAAAATTGGTTATTGTTGTTCATAATTCCAAAGTTCTGCTGATGTCCGAGGGGTCACATGATGTCAGAGGAGTGAATTAAAAGAGAGTTTTTGTTGGAGTGGTTATTGTTGGAGTGGTGACTGACGCTGGAAACAAGATCCTGTTGTTTCCGTTTGAGAAGCATTTCAGGGAAGGATTGGTAAAAAGGTAACCGATGCAACTGCTCAATAAAATGGTCCACAATTGTTTGTCTCCTTGTTGCAAACTCAACTTGGCAATAGCAGCACCAATGACACAATATACCACAGGAGCACAAAAAACTGGAATTTATTTCTTTACTTTGTATCAACTTGATGACAGGCATGACACGTCGTGGAGGGGTTCGCAACATACCAAATCGGGACAATTCTTGCTTGGACAAATCTAGTAAACTCTGTAAAATGCCCGATCTCTCTTGGACTTTGATTTTGGGGCAGGTACGTTGTGAGCAGCTGCGATGGAGAAGTTCTTGGAGAAGCAGGTTTCCATTGTGTCATCAAATGAGGAAGAACGGGTGTTAAATTGGGCTTGGCTGGCATCACTAGCAACGGAGAAATGGACGAACCTGAGGCTATTGGAGACACGGTCATCGTCGTTGTAGTTTGTGGCCTCTTGCGGAAAGAAGCTATTTTGTGGGGTCTTTTCTGTTGGCTTTTATTTTTCTTTTTATGTAGGCTTTTCTTTTTCTGTTCCTGTGACCTGTTTTTGACACCAATGTTCTTTATCTTTTGGGTCCTTTTGGCTTTTTGGAGAGTGGCATTTTTAGAGGGAGAACTTTGGGGGCATTGGAATCACATTTTAAGAGGGAGCGAATGATGACACCTCCTAGAGAACCGCTAGCTCCAGATTTCAAAATTATTTGCTTTTTGGTTTGAGTGTCGATGCGAGGATCGGCCAGTTGCGTCTCGTCTAATTTGTTTCTCTCAAAAAGCGTTGGGTTTGATGTGGAATGTGAATGATGCTTTGCAGTAATTAACGTGACGTCACCGTAAACCATCGTAAGATTTTTCTGAGACTGGTTTCTAAGACACGAGCACGTATTTGTGGTTTACAATGCACGAATCAGGTTTGACGGGAAGATAAGACTTAAGGGATGTCATGTTAATGTTGTGTGAGACAGACACAAAGTGACCAAGGTTTTTATAGATTTTTTTGTTGTTATTGTTAAGTCGACGACTGGTATGTGTACACGACAGTAACTCCGTCTTAGCACCAGTGGTGAAAGAAATGGGTACAAAATCGCAAATAATCCGGGTTGTTGGGTATTAAAGCCAGGAGTAGATAGACTTGAGGATATTGAGTGACATCATCGTACGCATGAGTCAGCCATTTGGCTAAGACTTGTACTTGCGATTTATATCTAGGGATTTAAACAAGACCACGTAATGAGCATTGAGACTGATGGTGCGATGGGTTTAACTTTGTTGAAACAAGTTTTAAGTGATGTAAATGACACTGGCATTACGATGATGCCCTTTGCGCGTAAACCACAGTTTATTTTCTTCTTCATCTTCTCCTAACATGTTGAAATGACCAGATGGGTTTGACTGGGGTCAGACACTATCCCGTCGTCTTCGCCAGGAATGCCTTCCACTGACACGATGGAATCGTTCTGACTTTCTCGCGAGAGGGATGTCGAAGATACGAGGCCTCCCAACTAGCACGATTTAAGTTTTAGTTGATGACTTTGAAAGTGGAGGAAGAGGGAGCAGAGACAGCAGAGACAGCAGAGGTAGCCATAGTCCAGGGAATGTCACTTTTGACACGAAGACAAACAAGACAAGAGTTTTATACTTTTTCAGGACATGTTTATTTCAACACATGTCTAAAATGGAACAACACGAAAGACACAAATACATAAAAGCCAAATGGTTAAGTACAGCGATAAAATACCCATCACAACGATCAAAGTGGAATATAAACAAGTCACTGTACAACATGTTTTTGGTAGCAAAGATGTCCTAGGGACAGTGTGTAATGTTCTTACTGTCTCTACATTGGATACAGTCACACAGGTGTCCTCCCGGAATGGTCTTTCGGGAATATCCATGACACTCCTGTCCTGAAGGGAGTATTTTTCCTGGGTGTCGGGTTCTTCTTCTGACACTGGCATTAACACAGGTTTAAAAGTTACTTTTTTTTACTGGACGTTTAAATTTAGGATCACAACTCTTGGGCATAACTGGTCACTTCCTTGGTCCAAGCCTAGAAACCCCAACTTTTCCAGTGAAATACATCTGTCCAGTGACGGTGTAAGTCACAAGCTACACACACATCGTCGTACACATTTTCAGTACCTAAAAGTTGACGAATCTTTTTTTCCCGTAGCGGTCGAGACGTATCAACATGAAAGCGCAAGGCCTTTAACATAATGAGTCTCTCGTGGACATTTAAGGGGACAACTTTCATGTTTTATTGGCAAGTACCGTTCGTAAAAGCCCACAAGGAATCGGCTGGTAAACGAAATCCCAGAAAGGAAATCACTAAGACGCACATCACACGACGACCCCAATTCAATGGACACGGTTCATATAATAAGTGTTCGTAATTCTCCACTGTCTAAATACTCTCATTGATTTCCTACCACGGAATTTGTCGATAGCATATTTAGGCTTTGTATGCGTTCGTGTACGTTTCTGTGGATAGTCCAGTGTGGGTTTGTATGCGTTCGCGTATGTTTTTGTGAATAGTATATTTGGGGTTTGTATGCGTTCGCGTACGTTTGTGTGGATAGTATATATTGTGCTTGAATGAGTTTGCGTACGTTTGTATGGATAATGTATTTGGGGTTTGTATGTGCTCGCGTACGTTTGTGTGGATAGTGAAGTGTCTGTTTGTATGTGTTCGCGTACGTTTGTGTGAATAGTATATTTGGGGTTTGTTTTTCCTTCTTCCCGTGTGTGGATAGTATATTTGTTTTTTCTTTTTTTCTCTTCCCCTGTTTGGATAGTATAGTTTATGTTTGTTTTTCTTCTTCCCTCTGTGTGGATAGTATATTTTGGGTTTGTTTTTTCTTCTTCCCTCTGTATGGTGTGCGTGTGTGCGTGCATGCACTCGTATGTTCGTGTGTGTATGTGTTTGCGTGCATGCGTACGTTTAGTTTGTGCGTTTGTGTGTATGTGTGCGCGCGTACATTTGTTTGTGTATGTATTGGTCTTTGTTTTTCCTATAAAACTCCCTTAATCCCTATCTAATTCATTTCACCTACCTACCTACCCATAGTGGCGCGTATTCAGGTCAGCATTTGCAAACTGTTGCCATTTTCCCTCTAGCGTCCCGTACAGTGACGTCAATGAAGCTGAAAATGTTGAGACTATAAATATAAACTTGGGGTTTTCCACTGGTTGTAGCTATAAATAGATACTAGGTTTTTTTAAACAGGAACGTCACACAAGTTAACCCTATAAATAGATAGTGGGTTTTTCCTAAGGAATTAACAACAATTTGCAACCAAAAATAATACCAGGTTTTTCCAAAGGAATTTCCTACCAGTGGTGACTATAAATAGATACTAGCGTTTTTCCACATAGTACTTTTGGAAGTGTAAGAGTTAGCCTATTTTGTGAGATTTTATCTCCTTCTCTTACATTTTAAGCTAACACATAACGACTATACATCCCCAATATTCCCATGTTCAATTACCCTTGACGCCAAAGTGGCCGATTCCATTTCCCCATGTTCAATTCCCCTTGACGCTATAGTGGCCCATTCAATTTCCCAATGTTAAATTCCCCTTGACGCTATAGTGGCCCACGACAATTTTAAGGATAGGTTAAGAGAGCTGATTAAAGAAAAAAGAAGGAGAAGGAGGATGAAAAGGACATCTAGAGAATGACAGAATGCAATAATAAAATAGAAAAGGATGAAGAAAATGAAATGAAGAAAGAAGAAAAAGAGAAGGAAAAACAGGAGGAGAAAATTTAAAAAAATAAGAAGACAACAGTGATAACATAGCAAAGAAGATGGTGGAGGAAAAGAAGAATTTAGAAAAACAAGAAAAAGAAACCCAAATGCCCTTTTCATGGCCACTCCATTGCCTCGAAAAGATTTGCTTTCTTGTCTAAATTTTTTTAAAGTCAATTTTATGTTTTATATTTTATCTTTGCTTCCAAAAACACTTACTTTCTTGCTCAAATAAATATGTTAGTCGATTTTATAGTTTAGGTGTGATAGATTGATGTTCATCAATTTATCTGTTATATATGTCTATATCTATGTCTATATCTCTACTGTATTTGTCTCTCTCTCTCCCTAGAGTAGCGCATGTTCAGGTCACAACTTTGCCACATTCATTGTTGCCAATCTCCAGTACCGTGATGTCACCTCACCTGTTTCAATCCTATTCAACCCAACATTCCCATGTCCGTAAACAAGCCCAATATTCTACATGTTAAATTCCCATTGTCCCTAAACAGCCCCAGGGTGATCTGAAAAACCTTGTCCGTAAACAGCCGCAAGCGGTTTTGTAATGTATTTTCCCATTGTCCATAAACAGCCTCCTTTAACTACTTTGAAATCTTATTTTATCATTGAAATCAAAAAAATTTAATACTATTTAGAAAGTTTACGTTGCTGGTTTTCCTCACAACGTAATTTTTCTTCTCGTCTCTGTTTATTTTTACTTTTCTTAATACTATCAATAAAATTGAAGAGGGAATGCAACGAATAATGTACCTCTTTAAGGCAGATTGAGAAGTATTATTCTGTCTTGTAATTTAATTCACAAACTTTAAAAAAAAAAAAAACATATGAAACCTCTGCATATTGTTACACGTTAGAGGTTTCACACATAATGAATTGAACAACTGCGTGAGCGTGGCTTGATAGTCAATGTTTTCGCATATTTCCAAGGCTCTCAAGACGAGAGTTGCTTTTATATAATCTCGTAATGACTACACACCACGAAACTCTAATTTCACACATGCATGATTTTTCTTGTTTCAAATTTGAATGCTTCACTAGTAAGCCATTATTAGTGCTTAACGCAATGCAACATAAGACACGAACCAAACACCTAATGCAAAGAATTATTCATATCTGAAATTACTAAATACATATGCCTAAATATATCCACAGAGATCCCTTTATTATGAAAGTAAATATGATCCAATGTAAGAAACTAATCCATACTGTCATAAAGTCTCGTTAATACTGTACAGTATGCTCCTTGAAACTGGTTAATTACTGGGCTTAAGGAATATCTTCCAATCTTCAACTCCCCATAATCAACAAGACATCACTAAAATGTAACAAAGTTATAAACGGAAACGTAAATAAAAATAACACATACGCTAGGCTTTTTGCAATATCTAGAATCACTTTAGTGCATATATATTCGCTGCAGTTTCTTAGAACGTTGTATAATTATGCAATTATGAATGTATCGCTGGCCTCACCTCTACGATTGCAATTTCAGTTCTATCTTTGGTAAACAATTCCTTTAGTAAAGGCATGCCTCTATCTTGCAGTTTTGAAGCTGTCTTGACAACACAACTCCATAGCTTCGTGTATACCTCTAACATACAGTTTCACATCTGTTTTAGATTTACAATTCCGTTGTGAAATGTATGCCTCTTCCCTTGCAGTTTCAAACTGTCTTGGATATACAATTCTGTTGTGAAATGCATGTCACTACCCTATCTGTTTCAAAACTGTCATGGCAATGGAAATTCCATTGTTAATTCATATCACTACCATGGCAGTTTCAAACCTGCCTCGGGTATCCAATTCCACCGTTAAGTGCATGTCTCTACCCTTGTAGTTTCAAATCTATCTTGTCTATACAATTCCACCGTTAAGTGCATGTCTCTACCCTTGTAGTTTCAAATATATATTGTCTATACAATTCCACCGTTAAGTGCATGTCTCTACCCTTGTAGTTTCAAATCTATCTTGTCTATATATTTTCATTATCTCTTGGCCCTGCCATTGAAGTTTCATAGCTATCTTGGCAGATGAACAGTTCTAACTGCCTTCTATCGAGAAGTTTCTCAACATATATAAGTCTTACCCCATTTCAATTAATGATAATCCTCGGGAATTTTATCTTAGGTACAATTTTCCCCGTGATTATTGAGTACCAATCCCGGAATTCACATTCCAGTCCAGAATAATCGCTATAACCCCTCAAGAGTTTTATTCATTATTTTCTAATAGAATCGCATGGATCAAATGACAGGGTTATTGACATGTTAAAAAAAAGTAGAATAATCTCAAAAATGCTAATTACGATTACCATCTTAAATCATGAAATATTGCATACAATTTTTATTATTATTTTAGGACAGGCAATTATTTTCTGGCCAAAAGTCATTTCCTGATAATTCTTCAACGCGCGTATTAACTTGCCTTAATTTCAGTAAAGAGTTGTGAGCAGACATATTTGAAGCAAATCTATCTTCTGATGAAGGATGGAGAGTCAATATTTTATACCTAAAGCAACGACCTCTTTTTCATGTATTTCGTTTCCAGTAGAAGTAAAACTTAAGAGAGACTTGGACTGGGAAAGAATGATACTGAATACAGATTGTGCCTCGAACAACAGTTTTTTTGTGGCAATGGTTGTATACTGATTCAGACTTAATAATTTGATCAGATAAATGATGCATTTAACAGCAAGGATTATTTTGCTAACCGTTGAAAAAAAAATCATCACAGCTAACTTTCCAAGCATTGCAATGACTTTTGAGATTGTCCAGAAGCTGATCAACGAACACTGATGGGCCTCACTAGTGAAGTCCACTATCAGATGTATTTAATGCTTGAACAACCAAATCATATTCCATTTTTAAGACTGTGATTGAAAACTAATGTAATTTATATACAGCACAAAATGCAAAATCAAAATGCACATGTTTGCATATAATTGATTTTCGAGAGTTTTCAGTTGCAATATATTTGTGGTTCTTTTGATAAAAGAAATTTTAAACTGAAGAAGCTTTATGTTTTCAACATGTTTACTTTTGGTCTTTAGCAAAATCTTTCTCATGACGGAAACAGTAACAATTACCGGATCCAACATCTGTAAAAAATATCTGACATGCGCATATCTAATTATGTTTGCTGATTAAGCCTTTAAAAGGTACACAAACTCTTGCATTCTTCCAGCATAAATAAGTCAAGGGTTATTTAAAATAACTGCTTATTGGAAGCTATTAACATGCTTCAAGTTTGTAAGCAAACAATTAGACGTTATTTTCTAAAGGTCGATTTTGCACATTTGCCCACTAGTCATTGCCTGGTCGTGGTTATTTGTCTCCACTTTATAAATTTTCTCCACATTTACATTTGAATATTCAGGTAAAACACTGATCGTCGTACATAATTCACTGATGCAGTGAAGACAAAATGAAATAATTTATATTCACCTTTTCTCATCGAAATTTATTATAAATATCAAGAACAAAAACTATTACAAATGTCAGACCATTTCATTACTTCACCATGTTTTCAACAATCTAAAATACCGTAGATACTTTAATTTACTCTATGTGTTATCCTACTTTCTTACACTCTGCCAAACTGAGATTCTCACGAATCCATATCCAAGCGCAAGAGAAGTATTTATTTTTGGCCTTCATTATTGGGGTACCTATGAAAGTTTAAAAGGATTTCGATTACCCTGGAATTTTCGAATATTTTGTGTGTGTGTGTGTATTATATATGTATGTATGTATATATATATATATATATATATATATATATATATATATATATATATATATATATATATATATATATATATATATATATATATATATATGTGTGTGTGTGTGTGTGTGTGTGTGTGATATTTTAATGATTGGCGAAGCCACTAGTTAAAATGCATAGTTTTTGTTATAACATGATGAAATTTATCCGGTACTACCGTTGGAAAAGAAAATTTTCTTTTTATTAAGTATAAACCTTGCTCCAGAATCGAAGTTTAGATTAAACTCACTCTTAGGAACAACACGCTCACCACCATCTACTTTTCGTAAATACACCTCACTTCCGCAGCCTGATCATGTAAATTTATAATATGCTTATTTTGTCTCAGTTAACTTTACATTGTCATAATGGTGCTCTCTAGGATCTAAACAAAAGTATAGCATAGAAAAGCACATTTTCTTACGTATATCTGATTTATTATATATTTAATTTTAATTTAATTTTTTGTCTGTCAGTTTTAAATTTGTTAATTTTTCTTACATGCTATTGTAATGTAAATTTATTCACTGGAGATGATATTTTTCCAGAAAATTGGTTGACCTGAATCATTCTTTTCATAAACACCAGGTGTTGGCCTGGATGCTGACATTGATTCAAAATTAGTAACCAAAGTTCTAGTTTTATTTTAAAATGATTGGTTGTTGTCAGATTTTATTCTGATTTCCAACACAGGAGTTTTGTTTACAAGGAACTGTAAACGACAACATTGTATAGGATACGGATTACGTTATCGCCTTCCATCTTTGATTCTTCGTCGGGACTCGAACTTGAATTCAGTAGAACATTTTATTATTAGGACTTTTGCAATTTAATTCGTGGATTATTTTTGGATTTGATTCTTGAAACCGTAAGTTCCTTTTTTCATTATTACAGAGTTTTTCCAGGGAAATAAATTATTTGTTAAATTTTAAAAAGCTTGTTGTTTTCACTCTTTCTGTGTTACTGTTTATTCGAGCCTAAATACGTGACATAGAAATTGGGTAGTTCGTCCGAAATTTTTGAATTTTGGATAGAATATTTCAAAAAACTTTGTTTTTTTAAACTTGAATTCCCCTAGTTTTTGAATTTTTAGTGAAATCGGCAATCTTTTTCTAAAATGGCATCAAAAGTGGAAATCTTCCTTTTAAATCCTACCCAGGAACAATTACATCTTTTCAAAAAAGATTAATTGATTCAACTTGCCAGAAAATACGATCTTTCTGAGGTAAAGGCTTCCTTAACGAAACAAGACATAAAAAAGATATTGGTCCAGTATTTGGTAGAAAAGGATGTTTTGGATAAAAGTGCTTTGGTTTCAATCATTAAGTCTGTCTCAGACTCTGACAAAAAAATGAAGGAATTATAATTAAAATACAAGATGGAATTGGAGTTGAGGAAGCTGGAGCTTCAGAAAGATAAAGAAGAAAAACAAATGCAAATGGAGTTGCAATTGCAATTGGAAAAAGGAAAAGAACAAATGAAATTGGAGAAAGAGAAAGAACAAATGAATTTGGATAAAGAAAAAGAACAAATGCAATTGCAAGCAGAAGAAAAAGAAAAGAAAGACAAATGCAAGAAAAACAAATGCAGTTACAATATGAAAAAGAGGAAAGAAAGACTGGAAAGAGAGATGGAAGTACGAAGAATGCAGTCAAAGAAAGAGAGAGATGAAAGACAAATGCAGTTTCAGAAAGAGGTGGAAGTAAGACGAATGGATTTGCAAAATGATAGTGAAGAGCGAGAAAGACAATGACAAATGCAAAGAGAGAAGAATGAAAGGGAATATCAAATTCGGTTGAAAGAATTAGAGCTGGCAAGGGGAAAACACTCCCCTACTTTTGATGTTTAAAAAATATCAAGTTAGTACCGCTTTTTCTGGAAGAAGAAGTAGACAGCTATTTTTTCTTCTTGAACGAATTGCTGAGAGTTTTAACCGGCCAAGAGAGTACTGAACTCTATTATTGTAATGTGTACTCACTGGTAGAGCTCGTGATATTTACATTTCACTATCACTAGAGCAGAGCGCTGACAATGATATAGTTAGGACTATATCTTGTGGGTTATGCGTTAGTCCCTAAGGATTATCGGCAAAAATTTCAGAAACTATCACAAAAAAAGCAGACCAGACCTATGCCGAATTTGCGTGGGAAAAAGCACACAAATTTGATAGATATTGCTCTTCTAGAAAGATTGATAAAGATTACGAAAGTCTCAGACAACACATATTGGTTGAAGAGTTTAAGAATTGTGTTCATAGTGACATTAGAGTCTATCTTGACGAGCACAATATTGAAACCTTGG
Organism: Sinohyriopsis cumingii; assembly: GCA_028554795.2. Lineage (NCBI taxonomy): Eukaryota > Metazoa > Mollusca > Bivalvia > Unionida > Unionidae > Sinohyriopsis > Sinohyriopsis cumingii. Next base: position 123,058,399 of record CM068829.1, on the reverse strand, counting down.
AAAATGCTGCTCGTGCTGCTGAAGAGTATACTTTAACTGATAAAGTTCCTTTTGTAAATAAGACTTCTACTCAACAGTCTTTTGGCAGAATAGTATTTCAGCCTAATATAAGCCCTTCTAAAACTCTAACTTCAGAGAAGCTTGATTCTAGATCCTAGGCTCTTCCTACGTGTACCTATTGCAAGAAAAAAGGATATGTTATTTCTGATTGCTACAAACTGACAAATAGGCATCAGAATCAAGACAGACCTATTCCAAATGCTCTTATTTCTAAGAGGTCAAGGTCACGGTCATGTATTGAAAACAATACATTTGTTGGGTCTAATAAACCCCAGTCTGATTTGAATATGGAGAAATATGAACCATTCATATCGAAGGGTTCTATATCACTCTTGGGTGATTCGGCCAATCCCACCCTTATTAATTTTTAAGGGATACAGGAGCTTCTCAGAGTCTTTTATTGTCAGGTACTTTGCCTTTTTTCTGAGAAGTCTTCTTCTAATGAAAGTGTTCTTATTCAGGGAGTAGAATGCGGCTTTGTTAAAGTTCCTCTCCATTGTGTACATTTGTCATCAGACTTAGTTTCAGGACCCGTGACAGTCGGAACAGTCTCTGTTTTACCCGTTGAGGGCATTCATTTATTTCTAGGCAACGACCTAGCTGGAGACAAGGTTGTGGTTAATCCACTTGTAACTGACAAGCCTTGTTTGGATCAGAAAGTCGATCCAATTGAAAAAGAATTCCTTGATATATTTCCAGCTTGTGCAGTTACCAGATCGATGGCAAAGAAAGCTCTTGAGAATGATGTTGATAAGGGCAGCATTCATTTAGCTGACGCATGTATTGGTCAGGCTTTTGATGATGTCACTTTCACTCCTTGTTTGGATCAATCAAAAGGTATTGATCACAGTGATCCTCTTTTAACTACTCATTCTCTTTATTCTAACCAAGGTGACAAACGACAATCACTTGTCGTCGAACAGGAAAAAGATCCTGAGATCTCCTGTTTGTTTCAAAGGGCCATTAGTGAAACTGAAGCCATTGAAGTTCCTGTCTGTTATTTCATTACAAATGGAATTCTTATGAGAAAATGTAGACCTCCCGAGGTACCTGCTGATGACCAATGGTCAGTGAACTATCAAACTGTAGTTTCAAAATCTTACAGACAGGAAATACTTAGTCCGGCCCATGGAACTCCTCAAAAGTGATGTTGGTAGATACTGTAGATCTTGTCATACCTGTCAAATGGTAGGAAAACCAAATCAGAAAGTTCCCAAGGCTCATCTACAACCTATTCCTGCCTTTGATGAACCATTTATAGAATTATGGTAGATTGTGTTGGTCCCTTACCTAAGACCAAGTCAGGTAACCAATACCTGTTGGCCATTATGTGTGCGACAACAAGGTTTCCAGAGGAAATTCCCTTGAGGATATAAATTTAAAACAATAGTAAAAGCTTTGATAAAGTCTTTTACTCAGTTTGGCTTTCCCAAATCTATTCAATCGGGCCAAGGGTCAAATTTTAGGTCTGGAACTTTCCAGCCTCTATTGTTTGAACTTGGCATGCAGCAATTCAAGTGAGAAGTGAAGTTATGGTTTGACAGATGTTTTGTAATAATGGAGTTCTGTCTCTCTTGCTCATTCATCATATTTTTCTTCATATTAGATATTATGGCCCTTACAAAGTTAAATAGAAAGTAAATGAGTTAAATTATAATATTAGTGCTCATGGGATCTAAATAAAATGTGGAAGTACCATTATATTGAAAGGGATAGCCAGGTTAAACATGCAATTATTTTAGTTGTATCTGTCCCACTCAGTGAAAATTTAAGTGAAGGAATATCATCAGATTCTACTGATATTGGAGTGACAAATCCTAGGAATTCAGAAGTTATGAAAGATCTGGACCAGAAACTTTCACATTTGCAAGAGCAAAAAAGAAATGAACTTAAACAGTTATTATTTGAATATGAGCACTTATTTCCAGCTGTTCCTACAAAGACAAACAAAGTTTTCCATGACGTTGAAACTGTAAATTCCAAGTCTGTCAAACGACACCCGTACAGGATGAACTCTCTCAAACAGGAATACTTGAAAAAGGAAATTCAATATTTGCTGGAGAATGATTTTATAGAGCCCAGTAAAAGTGACTTAATTTCCCCATGCATATTTTGTTCCAAAACCAGATAAAACTTTCCATATGTGTACTGATTATAGGAAGGTGAATAGTATGACAAAAACAGATTCATTCCCATTTCCAAGAATCGATGACTGTATTCATAAGATTGGGAATGCCAAGTATGTCACCAAATTTGACATTTTGAAAGGATTTTGGCAGATTCTACTAACGGAACGAGCAAAGGAAATTTCGGCATTCGTGACTCCAGATTGACTTTACTAATATATAGTAATGCCGTTGGGATGAAAGGGTCACCAAGTACATTTCAACGCCTCATGAATATGATCACCTCTGGTCTAGACAATTGTGATGCTTACATCGATGATGTCATCATCTACAATGACACCTGGAAAGAACATTTAGCAACAATTCGGAAATTCTTTGACAGAGTCACATATGCATGTTTGACAATTAATTTATCTAAAAGTGAGTTCTGCCGTGTTAGTGTAACTTTTCTAGGACATATTGTGGGACATGGACAAGTTAAACCTATAGATGCTAAGGTCGAGGCTATCTCTGAATTTCCCGTGTATAGAAATGTATTATTTAATGTACACTGTTTATAATTTATAAGAGTACTTCTAATGTTTTTCTTAAAACTCGTGTGTAATTACTCTGTGGTAAAAAGAAAGCTTTATCATATAAATCATCCTTTTATTCATGGGGAAGCTGTTACGGTTATCTGATTTAATATACATTTATTTTAATTTAATTTGTTTGTTGTCAGTTTTCAATTTTTTTATTTTTCTTACATGCTATTGTAATGTAAATTTATTCACTGGAGATGATATTTTTCCAGAAAATTGGTTGACCTGAATCATTCTTTTCATAAACACCAGGTGTTGGCCTGGATGCTGACCTTGATTCAAAATTAGTAAACAAAGTTCTATTTTTATTTTAAAATGATTGGTTGTTGTCAAGGTCATGATGGGACTACGTGGCTTAAGAAGAAACACTTTACTTTTTTAATTCTGGGAATAAAATCATTGGTCTAATCAAGGCCATATTATGTGTACGTGATATAAACACGATCACGTGACCCCCCTTCTGATTTCGCAACTTGGGGGAATTTCGAAACTGCGTCTTATAATACAATATAACCTTTGTTTTAGAGAAATAGAGATGTCAGTTTTCGGGCTTTTACAATTGGTATCAAGTTGTTTTTCTTTATTGTTGCCAGATTTTGAGTTAATTATCTTCAGATCATTTGGATTTTAAAAGGATTAATTCTTTATTCTCTGGAAATATTTGAAGTGCTCATATATAATTTTTGGAAAGACATTGCTTACAAATTTTATTCTGATTTCCAGCACAGTAGTGTTATTTACAAGGAACTGTAAACGACAACATTGTATAGGATAGGACTTACGTCATCGCCTTCCATCTTTCAGTCTTCGTTGGGACTCGAACTTGAATTTAGTAGAACATTTTATTATAAGGACTTTTGCAATTTCATTCGTGGATTATTCATGGATTATTTTTGGATTTGATTCTTGAAACCGTAAGTTTTTATTATTTCATTTTTACAGAATTTTTCCAGGGAAATAAATTATTTATTAAATTTTAAAAAGCTTGTTGTTTTCACTCTTTCTGTGTTACGGTTTATTCGAGCCTAAATACGTGAAAATTGACGCTAATGATTATCGCATATCTTTCAGAGACGTATCATTTTACGAGTCTGCCAAATACTAGATTCAAGAAGAAAAAATGAGACGGAAGGTTTGGTTGGAAACTAAGAGCATCAGAGCCAATAAACAAAGGCGACGAAAATGTATTATCTCTGCTGGATAAATGGAGTGTTACACAACAGCTGTTTTTCAATTTTCCCCCGTGTAACTATTTTGATACAATGTTAGGATAGCGATATAAGATACACTATACAATAAAGGTCATAGCTGGGGTCCCTCCAACAGCGAGATGCAAGTGACAGGGCATAAATATGTTTTCTTTGGCTGGCAATAAGAATGGTAATAAATATAAGCAGCAGGAAGGGCGAACAGACCACTTGGTTGAAATATACTTTGCTTGAAACATAACATCATACGAAAAAAACTATATACTTTGTTTACATATATGAGGTCGCGTCCTTGATGCTGCTATTAATTAAACAAATTATTGTTATAATAAAATGGTACATCCGGAACCTTATACTGCAAGAATAGCTAGAGAACGATTAGAAGCAATTAAGAAATTCCTTCCTGTTAGAGATTCATTAAGAAAAAACCTACAAGCGCAGCAGGAAGCACAAGTTGAATACGAAGAAGACACTAAAAAAAACTATTTAAACCCGTCACTACAGCTACTGAAAAAGTTGCAGAGACTACTCAGAAAGTTTCAGCGGCTTCTGAAAAAAACTATATGGGGAGATATTATGGAAAATGATGAGGAGAGGAAAAAGGGTATTTTTCCAGTATTAAAACAAACCACAGAACAAACTGAAAAAATAGCAGGAAGAGCTAAAAAAATAAAAGGGATTTTAAAAGATCTTCCAACTAATATAGCTGCAGCTCAACCTCCACCTGTCGGTGAAGAAATACTTGAAGGTATTGGAAAACTTCATACTGAAGTCGCCGACTTGAAAAAAGAACTTGCACCTAAACCTAAAACAGGAAGAGGAAATGTTAAATTGATTGCAAAATTTAACGAAGGGTTTAACGAAGATATTAGAAATACTAAATAAGAAAAATTACCCCAAAAAAATATTATTTGGTATATTTAATAAATCTGATATTTAAAAACCCGGTTATGAAAAAACAAACAATGAAAATTTTATTAAATGGGTATATCGTATATATTACAACATAAAACAAGTAAAAAATAATGATTATAGATACGATGCACTTGTTAAAGAAATAAAAGACTTGATAGAGAGAGACTATAACAAATAGAACAACAGCAGGAACCTTCGTATCAACTTCCTCCACCGCAACAAAAACCTTCACCCCTGCAGCAAGCAAACACCCGACGACTTACTATATTGAGAGAACCAACTGAGAACTTTAAAAGAGAAAGGGAACAGACGTTAGCAGGAAAGGGTGATGATGATCCTCCGAGTGCTGTAGGAAGTGGTTTCCTGACTACATCAGGAGAAAATATTTCTGTTTGTCCTGATAATATCATCAATGACGTGTCACGGTTAGAAACTCTTATCGGAGGAAAACGTGCCGGAAATAATTCACCAGAAATAATTAATGAAGCAGCTGATATTTGTCGGCGATTATTTCAAGGTGGTATCGTGGATATTGGTGTTTACCGAGAACTTATCGATGAACTTGTTGATGATTAGTTGTCACCATGATTAGATAAATGGTAAATAAAATAAAAATGATCATGTACAATAGACATTATAGACCCGTACAGGTCAGAGCGGTAAACTCACGATTACCAATCTACATAGCAACTTACGGAGATGGACTTGGTGATGTTGTTCAAGGGTTATTTAGAAGATTAGCTCCAAAAGTAGCACCTGTTGAAAAAAAATTATCTATGGAAGCTATTGATGTTGTTCGTGAAAAAGCTTCTGGTGCAATTGTCAATGTTGTTGGTAAGGCGTTCTCGGCGATCAAAGATAGACTAGCACGATTAATGCGACGAAAATCACAACCAGTAAAATTACCAAGCACTACAGATATGCCTGCAGACGTCAGTAAAATAATAAATCAAGCCGCAAATAAAAAAACTATCAGCCTTGATGGATCAAGAATCTGATGAAATACAAAGAAATATTACTGCAAATTTGATAGCAGGAAGTGGACTTCGTGTTCGTCGATAATTGATTTAAATCGAAGATATATAATAAAATGTTTAAACGTATATCCGACTCAGCATTTAAAATGGATGAACCGGTCCTCAAAGATGAATCGGTACGTGATTATCAGTTTTATTCCTATGATGCAAGACAACCAAATCAACGGGGACGTATCGAACTTCAAGTTCAGGATACAAGTAGATATTTCTTACCCGCTGAGGCATTTATTGAAGTAGAAGGTGAACTTGTAGAGACGGATATTACTGCATACGATGCCAATCCACGAGTTGGTTTTGTCAACAACGGGATCATGGCATTATTTGATAGCGCCATATACATGATTGATGGAAGAAATATCGAATCGATTCAGAAGGATGTCGATGTTGCTGCAACAATAATTGGTCTAGCAAGATATTCTGATGATTATTCAAGATCAGCTGGTCCATCAATGATGCTTGCTAAAGATATTACCGACAACGCTGATCATGTTCAATATATTAAAGTACAAACACCACGAGGTACGGCAGCTGATCCACAACCAGTTGATTTTGAACATGAAGATAGACCAAGTGCTGCTTTTGATATTATAAAAAGTATTAATGAAGATTTCAACTTGGGATTTGTAACACGCCGAGCAATGTTGTTAGGAAATAGAAATTTTTCTTGTGCGATTCCGCTGTCTCATATCTTCGGATTTTGCAGAGATGTTAGAAAAGTCATCTTTGGAGTTAGACACACAGTTGTACTTGTAAGAAAAAGTGATGATAATGATGCGATCTGGAGAGGGGGTGGTGTTGCTGATGAAGGTAAAGTAAATATAACGAAACTATCATTGTGGATGCCGGTATTAATTCCATCGGTCACTGAAGAACAGAAATTATTGTCTTTTATGGATCAAGGCGGTAAATCATTGCTATCATGGTTAACGGTAACCACAGATGCTGTTCAAAGTACCATTAAAGGTATATTTACATGGCATATAGCATCAGAGCAAGGTGTTTCTGCGCCACGACATATTTTTATTGCGCTGCAAAATAATGATCGGTTAAATAGTTAGGAACGTTTACATATGATATTTGACAATTTGGATGTTAGCGAGGTTTCGTTGAGGATAAACGGACAACAAGAACCATCCGAAGATATATCGTTAGATTATACTATAAATCATGTGGCACGCGCGTATCGTCGTTTGATGACATTTATGAGACGTGATCTGAACATAGACACAGGGCTGCAAATATCACATTTAGATTTTACAAGACTGTATCCGATTTATTACTTTTCGCTGAAGCATCTTGATTTATCCAAACAATCTGTCGTTGATATACACTTCCGAGCTCATGTTAATACCCCGCCAGAACTCGCGGCTGGTCCACCAGTTGTTTATGGTCCTCACAGAGCAATCGCGGTTATACTTAGTGACAAAACCATGTTACTTGAAGGTGGTAGTGGTCGAATGAGAATCATTGATGCACCAGTAGAAAATCTATAATCATTATTTGGAGAGTGGCAAGTATTTATCATAAAAATGTCACACAGTCATGTTAATGTCACTCTGACTCACGGTCAGGTGAAAAAACTTCAATCAAATTCAACAAAAAACTGCGGAACAAAAAAAAACGTTAAAACAAGATCAGATTTCTAGTGGTGGTCCAAATAAACTGTCACTAACAAAAAATCAGATTAAACACATTAATAAAGCACTGAAATCAAAAACTGGAGTTCAACATGTTCTTTCTCCGAGTGTCATTAAAGATATGGTTAAAACAGGTGGTATTTATTAAACTTCTTGCAGCAATACCAGGGTTAATAGCTGCTGCCGCTCCAGCCGTAGCAAAAGCATCCGCGTTAGTTGCTGTTGGAACCGCTGCTGGAATGGCTCTAAAGAAAGCAAAAGGAAAAGGATATAAAAAAGGGATCTGGTCTAAGATTACCGGGATCTCGTTGGCGAAGAGGTCTGAGGCTTCCAGGATCACTTCCCTAGACGCTCCAGCATGAAATTTTGATTTACTCGGTGCTGCTAAACGATTAAAAATTAAAAAAAACTTCAGTGGTGTTTTTATACGAGATCAATTACCGAATCAACCAAACAGTGTTGAAACAGGTATTATTAATCTCGACTCAAATTCAGGACCCGGAACTCATTGGGTATCATACGCGGTTGATCCACGTGGAATCGTTTCTTTTGATTAATACGGGTTAGCTCCACCGCGTGAGTTTATCAAGTATATTGCACCACTTCACGCGCAAGTTTGGTATTCAACGCTACCCACACAAACAATGACAGATCCGCCAATATGCGGTCGTGAAGTAATTAATGTACTTAACGCTATATCAAAATCATCCAAACCGCCACATAAAGTGGTGCATGGTTATTCAAGCAACCGATTCGTTTTAAACAGATCTTAAATTATAATGGTTGATATTTACGGAAGATCTTCTTCTACCGGCGTTAAAGAAAAGAAAGATGACATTGATCTGTCGAAGTACGCGACTACAGATGAACTCGCTGATATTATGAACTTTGCTGGAGTTGACCCAGATGAGGTTGTTATTTTTCAGGATCGATATGGTAAACTAAAAACTAGCAATATCAAATGGAATCATATAGTTCGACGAGTACTTGGTGCGGTCACGGATAATATTCCTGTGTTTACTGACAGCGGCAAAATCAGGGATTCAAGTGTATCGTTTACAACTATCAGAGATGAAATTGCAAAAAGTGTTGCTAATCGCGTGAAAAATACCGGTGACACAATCACGGGAGAATTCAGTATGAACGGGAATAAGATAGTAGTTTTGAGAGATCCAACATCCGACGAAGATGTCACAATGAAAAAATATGTTGACGTCAACTACAACACCGTAGATGGTAAATTATACACGTTGCGGGCCGAGTATTGCGTTCACGCGTTTACAAATCTCCGTAGAAATTTTAGAAAACTGAACGAAACCGCAGATGAATGTTTTGGTAATCCGTTGACCGTTGACGCAAAACTCGTTGATATAAAAAAAACGTTATATAATATTAAAAAGACACAAGAAGATATCGTAGCGGGGATTCCTGAGATCGTTAATAAAACCAGTTTGATTAAAATTCCACCTGGAGTTACTCCCGGGCATATTACCAACATCGTGTACATAGTATCATCGGGATTCGCAACATGGTCAGTGCAGAATAAAACTATCAAATATACCGCAACAGTCACTGGCGTGTACAGGTTGTCTGTGTTCAGTGCTGCAAAATTTGAGATATTTACAAAGTATCTATGGCGACATTCAACTGATAGGTTTTCCAGGGTTGTGTCTGTTGTATTAAATAAGGGAACCGAAGAAGAATTTATGCTGGAAGCAGCTGATAAGACATTAAACTCAGCATCTTACTGGTGGTGTTTGGAATTTGTAGCTAAAACACCTCAATTATTTACTGCATAAAATAATAATGAATACCCCAATCGACGTTCAAAATTTTAGACATAATCAAGCGCGTGAATGGCAAGCAGCGTTGAAAGATATCGTCGAACAATATACAGTAAAATAAAATATCGACGACGACTAGTTATCGTCGACGTGATTGTTTATTCAGTATCCGCTGTTGTTGCTGGAACCGGTGTGATATTATCAACAATGACAATGATGGCACCAGCAGCTGTGACAATCTGTATTTCAGCTACAACAACGATAGCAGGTGTTCTTAATATCATCGGGAAAAAAAATATGTACTTGCACGAATGAAAAATTATCTGATTACATGATAAAATTACACACAGCGACGGTCGAATACTCGAAGTTATCTTCGTTGTTATCAGCGAGTCTTAGTGATTTCGAGTTTTTAGAGATGATTAAAATATACAACTGCGCTGGTATTAAAGGTACGAGTATTAATAATGACATCAGTAGAGCTACTCCAGCAGATCGTGACAAACACAACCCCGCACAAGACCACTATCATCTCAGTAAGCTCGACTAATCCTGAATTTAGCATAAACGTTCCAACTGAATTCCAGTACAAGAAATTGCACTAGCGCAATTACGAGTATATTATAGTTGGCCAAATATCAGATCGAAATCATTTAATGGTACACCAGCAAATAATTCGCTTGTATTTGCTAATAAAAATAAACTTGATGGAACACCTGACTGGAACATTGTTGGGATACCCAGTGGTAGTTATGAGATTGAACAAATCAATGAAGAATTTCAGAGCAGAAAAAAAAAATATCACCGGAAAAGAATAAAAAATATCGATTAACGTTCATGAACCAACGCTGTCTTCTGCAATCGAAATACACTTGCCTAATTACGTCGTTGATGTTTAGCAATCTTCGATCAGATATGTCTTAGGTTCGCCGGATGTCCTCCTCCCACCCACCCCCCGTGCATGAAGGACCAACAGAACCGAAGTTAAATGATTTTATCACGGACGAAGCCAAGTTTATAACGACTCCAAAATATCGAAATTTGTATCCATGGGGTGGGATAAATAATTTTGCTTATTTTGGTCCTGGTAAAAGATATCACCTACCGTTTTCCTTGGCTGAAACCAATATTAAAATTAATGAAAGAAACTTCAGAGAAATAGCTAATAGAATTAAAACTGAGTATACAACTACATTAACAACATTAGTACAGTAGTTTAAAAATTATATTCTGGAGTATCCCAATATCGATTTTAAACATCAGATCATTGCAACGATACAGCATCTAAATCAGATTATTTCAGATCTTAAATATACCAATCAGTATACTGTTGAGGCAATAAATGTCGGTACTTATAAAGTTGCAGATAGAGAAATAAGTATCAAACAATTAGATATGAATCAATATAAGATAGCTGAAGCAGATTTATTGAATTTTATACTACCAGGATTTGAAACCTACGAATTGACAAAATCACTCAACAATTTTATCAACGAAAACTTTCTTAAAATTGTTGAGGCATGGAGAAAAATAGCTCCACCTCCGATTGCTCTTAGATATAATAATGATGCATACGGAGGCGGTAGACATGTATCCCCCGGAATCGTTAATATAACATCGACAATCGCGGTTAATCTAGTTTGTGATGTGATCGATGGCAGTTATCAAATAGATCTTAGAAAATCAAATCAGGCTCAACAAGGATATATCTTATACACGTTCACAACACAAGTTTCCCCTGGAAGTTTAATTCTGCAAGAGCCAACTAATTCTGTTTATCTGCGGTGTCATACTAATATGTTAACACGAATAAATTTTAAGTTCACTGACCACCCCGGACGCTTAATTGATCTGCGTAGGGAAGAATTAATTGTGAATCTCTATGTAAACTCGTACATTTTTGTCGTAATGATCTTTGATCAGAAATATTGTATTATTATTCTGAAATATTTTATTATTTTATCAGAAATATTTTATTTTATCACAAATATTTTGTTATTATTCTCAAATTTTTTATTTTGATCAGAAATATTTTGTTTATTCTGAAATATTTTATTTATTCTGAAATATTTTATTATTATTCTGAAATATTTTATTTGTATCAGAAATATTTTATTTATTCTGAAATATTTTATTTATTCTGAAATATTTTATTTTTATCAAAAATATTTTATTTATTCTGAAATATTGTTTTATTCTGAAATTGATGGGTTGTTAGGTACTCAAAATTAACAAAATCAATCAATTGTGTAATTCTGATGGGGTGGTTGGTACTCAAAATTATACAAATGGATCCGTTTGTTAATTCTGATGGATAGTTAGGTAGTCAAAATTGTACAAATCGATCAGATTTGCAAAAAATACTACAAAAAATATCTTATTATTATTCTGAAATATTTTTTAATTCTGAAATTGATGGGGTGGTTGGTACTCAAAATTAACAAAATCAATCAATTTTGTATCTCTCATGGTGGTTGGTACTCAAAATTAACAAAATCAATCAATTTTGTAATTCTGATGGAGTGGTTGGTAATCAAAATTAACAAAATCAATTAAGTTGGAAAAAATATCTTAGTATTATTGTGAAATATTTTTTATTTATCAGAACTATTTTATTTTATCAAAAACATCACTTTATTGTTCTGAAATAGAAGGGGTAGTTGATACTCAAAATTATAGAAATCGATCAGCTTATTAATTCTGATGGGGTGGTTGGTACTCAGAATTATACAAATCGATCAGTTTGTTAATTCTGATGGGGTGTTTGGTACTCAAAATTATATAAATCGATCAGATTTTATGGAAAAAAATTTCAAAAAATAAAATATAAAATATTTCAGATTAATAAAATATTTCAGAATAATAAAATATAAAATATTTCAGAACAATAAAATATAATTTTTTTCACAATAAATAAAATATTTCAGAATAAAAAAAATAATTCAGAATATAAAAAATATTTCAGAATAAATAAAATATTTCAGAATAAAAAATATTTCAGAAAAATAAAATATTTCAGAATAAATAAAAAAATTTCAGAATAAATAAAATATTACACGTACTCATATTCGGTAACGAAGTCACTTTGGATCGTTTCACGATCTAACATAATTTTTCTTAATTGTCTTACACGAGCATTAATCGTTTTCTTTACCTCGTATTCACGAGATAAACCCAATCTAATTTTTTCTACTGAGGCAGAGAGAGGGACGAATTTCTTGACCTGATCATCTTTTACTGCAGCTAGTAACAGGAACATCGCCGCCTGAATTCGTTTTATAAACTTGTATTCAGACGACAGTGTAAAACCACCATGAATTTTACGTTGTTCTAAAATATCAAAATCAGAATAATCTTTTCAGGATTCAGTTCATCAGATATATTATTACCGTCTTTTTCTAATTTTTTAATAGCAACAATTACATCACTGATATTTTCATGGTTTATTATTGTGTATATATATATATATATATATAGATATATATAGATATATATATATATATATATATATATATATATATATATATATATATATATATATATATATATATATATATATATATATATATATATATATATATATATTTAACAGAGAAAATATAACCCCATGTGAACCTCTAGTCGAGTGTTCCAGCAGGTTCAGGAGGAAATTTCAAGGACAGCACAGCATATATAATGAATGGATGAATGACGACACAACATATAATCCCCTTATGAACCCATAGTCGAGTGTTCTAGCGAGTTCAGAGGATACACAACACAACATATAATCCCTTATGAACCCCTAGTCGAGTGTTCTAGCGAGTTCAAAGGGTATATGAAATACAAATCCCCCATGCGAGCCCCTAGTCGAGTGTTCTAGCGAGCTCAAGAGGGCGTGTTTCAAGGACAGCACATCATGTATAATGAATGAATGAATGAAGGACAGTACAAACATAAACTTTAATTAAGGACGGCACAACATGCAACCTTAATTAACTTAATTCTAGGGACGGCACAGTACATATAGAAACATATTTACAGCACTGTATTCACATATTTACATATTTACATGATTGTATTAACATATTTACATCATTGTAAGTACATATTTACATCATTGTATTTACATATTTAAAAGGACGGTACAATACGTAGTATTTACATATTTACAAGGACGACACAACACGTAGTATTTACATATTTACAAGGACCGCACAACATATACGGGGGCCTTCTCTACACTCAACAGATTTTGACACCCCCTCAATAATCAGCCCGTGGGTGATACAAAACATGTATCCACCACTGGTGACGTGGTGGGAGGGTGTGTTTTTTTTTGAGTTTCGAGACTTTAAGCAGAGGCCCCAATTAATTATAAAAAGCGCAAATATGCGTAACCACCGACACTTGTCAGTCATGGGACTCGATCGCCAGACCTCGAGTTTCATAGTTCGACGCGTTCGCAAAGAGCTACGAAAGCATTTGATATATCTACGTTTGAGAAATTATTATATAGTTATGGTTTCTGAATAGATTTAATTTATATATATTTCTGCATTAAAACAACGGTTTCTGAATAGATTGTAAATATTTCTGCATTAAAACAGCGTCTTCAGAACAGATCTAAAAATAATTTGCTATATTGTACGATGTAACCACGTTATATTTCTATTTTGTAATTTATAAACCATAAAAATCATTCTACGAGTATAATTATGTTACATTATTAATATTAATTATGACGTAAATGGTTAATTAACTAATTACGACCATAAAAATCACCATCAACGGAAAAATATATATTTACAGAATTATCTCCCTTCGCTCAAGTCGAAAAAATCAGTAGTATGTGAGTGGGAATTCCTGACCACAAAATTAAATACTTAAATAAATAATTAATAAATATAATTCGAGGTAATTTCTTGTTAAAGATGATAGTTTATCTCATTAACAATAAAAGAAAAAAAATTTGTTTATTGTTTTTGAGAAAGCGGATTTGTATGTATTTTCTGCGACTTTTTGTACTGAATACGGATGAATATCAAAGTATTCCGCAGCTGAATTGATTGACTGAAAAAATTTCTCTTCGCTAGTCTAAGAATTGAAGGATTTAATCGCTCTATGAATCTTTATGTACTTACTAGTCCCTCCTCGTATAGAATTCTCACTTTGTGTAATAGCCTGAAGATTGGATAAACTATTATTAAGTTTATTTCCGTCAATATGATCGATCACAAAACCGTCTTTGATCACCCCGAAGAAACACTTGTATGTGAATCGGTGACAGAAATAATTTTTCTTACCTCAAACACCAAATTTAAGATAACCATGATTGTTAACAACACCAACTGGTCTCTTCAACCTGCAATTTCTAATCACACCATCACGATTTGATTCGTAGTTTGGCATTGTAGGATGCTTCACAAACTCGTGGTTCATTTATATAATTATATCATTTGTTTAAATCATAATTTGTCTGAAAACTTAGATAATCCTCCACGGATTTTATAGCGTTGTTACTTTTAAGCTCGCGATATTTTTTCTACCACAATTTGCACACAACTCCTCGTACTACAACACCACATCGCAGACATGTTATAGGTCCTAAACAACCTCTACGAACGCTCTGCAAGTGTTGTCCGCAGAATTCCTTTTTACAGGATTTATTTCAAGGAGTCAATGAACCGATCGTCAACCATTTGCATCGAGACATTGTATATATAATATTTTAATTTAAATATTTGTTTGAAACATAATATGAACGAATTCGATAGATTATCTCGAATAAATCCTTGGAAAGCAGATAAATTTAATCTCGACAGAATATCTCCTGACCTACCTATGCGAGATCTGGTTGATGCGAAAAATAAAAGTTTGATCAATAAAATTCACGACGCCAAGAAAGAATTTCACTCAGATGGTGCATCTCATGTCTGGTCAACGTTCAAGATTATACGCAACAAAGATATCACCGACGCTACGATGAATGACAAACGAGCAGCAATTATCGTTAAATACCTTATAATCGCAAATATCTTTTCAGAATAAAATTTGTCGTGCGAACAGAAACAGATGATTGGATTATCCGTGACAAATATGATCCTGTTCATGCTAATAAAAGAACTGTCGTATTAAGTAAAGATTCCAAACCAGGTCTATTGACTGGCACTGACAAACCGTATTATGAGCGAGCGTATCCTGTGACTGAGTTATTTATGGAATCTATCCGATAAATGAAAAACCCAGCGTTGATAATCTGAAGCCGATGAAATTTTCAAAAATAAACTGTGTAGCTGAACGAGTAACAGAATATTTTACCGTTTCGACTCGTGGAAACGGTCTAACGGATAAAAGACGTAAAATAATAAACGAGTGGGGAGAAATAGTTAAAGATACCGGAGCGTCTATCAAAGATGTCGCTGATTTAGGAAAAAAATTAAAATTCCCAATAACCGTAGCGACGATAACATGAGAAATTTTGTATGAATCAAAATATAAATCAAAAGGAGCTTCCATTAAAATCATTGATCATAACGCGCATGTGTGGACTAACGCACTAACAATATTTCCACGAGATCGAACTGTTAAATACTATCGCGGAGATATGTTTGATTTTATTAACGAAATAAGTAAAAACGATCCTGTATCAGTATGGTTGTTTCAAAGTTCTGAAAACGACGAATCAGATATGGAAGAAAAAAGTAAATTTGATCAATTTGTAAGACCGAATGGTGTTATTTATCGAACAGATCTTCTCCACGAGAAAATGATAAAGCTTGCGCTGCAATATACTGATGATACTGACGAACTATTGAGCAACTGTTTTACTGTTCCGTCAGCTGCGGCTCATTTTTCTAGAAAGAAAAATTCGTGGAAGCCAACTAGATTTGATTTTCTCAATGATATAATATCGAGCTGTGTCGAATACGGACACGGTGGACTATGGAATACTAAATACGGTCATAAAGATGTTATTTCAGTTGATATGGTTGCATGTTGTCCGGGAAGTTTTCTCGGATACGGAGATTGTTCTGTATATTTTAAAAGATTCGGTCATCCGACACATGAAATGACACGAGTATCGATAAATGGACCATTACCGGATTTTGATCTGACTGGATTTGCTTATGTCGAATCATTCGAGTTTGCTAAAAATCTTCATACGATTTGTTATGTTTGGTTCGGTAGACATTTTTCAGAAAAAATGTGGGCACCAATAGTACTATTATGGTATATGCTTGATTGTGCGATATTAATATCGCTGATTGTAAGTGAAGCAATTATATCATATCGAAAACAAACCGAAGTTTGGTTACAACAGCAAAAGTAATATTCCGATGATGAAAACCCCGATAAAACAGATTACGAGAATAAAATCGCAAAAGATCTTAGCAGAAAAATAATTGGCAAGTTCACCCAAGGAGGATCATATGATCATAAACGACATTGTACAAGATTGATCACGTTTATAAGTCGAGAAATAGCTTTCTTGCCAAATGGAAATAAACTAGGTACAATTGTGAGCTATATGGACGGTGAGTCACCTCAATATACTCATTTAAGATCATCAATGTTAGTGTACGTTTCGATAAATTTATTATCGATGATAAATAAGGTTTCTGAGTTTGCTGTCAGAGTCGCTACAGATTCGTTTTATATCAATAAAAAATATTCAGGACTGTTAGAAAAATTAAATATAGACACTTGTGCATTGTGGGGTTCATGGAGAATAGAAAAGGAAAATATACTTAATTTTTCCAAATCCGCTGATGTTGCGGTTAAAGATATTTACCTGATAAAATCAGGCATAAATAATCAGATATCTTCTGCACCATCAGTATACGATCCAATAACCAGAAATAAAACGGTTTATCTAAACGGAGCTGATGGTTCAAGTAAAATCACTCGAGCGATCGAACTATTTCAGAATTCAGATATGATCGTGCTAACACCTACACACTGAATCGCGCGAGAAATGAAACAACGAGGAGTACAATCATATACTTATCACAGCGTTTTTAGGTACAAAGGTGATGCATGGATTCCTGATCGAATGGGAGAAAAATATATTCCGAGGATTATCGTTTCGGATGAAATATGTACAGTATCCTCAGCAATATTAAAAACATTTCTTGATTGGTTATTAACACGAAATACTGCTGTGATAATGTGCGGAGATCACGGTCAACCACCACCTATAGATGGACCATCTCCACATGATTGGCTGAAAAATTGCGTTGATTACTATGAAGAAATAACTGATGATCATAGAGCACTTGATGCAGAATTTAAGGAATTTTAAAAATTAATCAGACTACAACCGAATAAAATTCAATGTGAAGTAATGCGTGAAGTGATCTCAGAAACACACATGAACGACTTTCTACAAATGTGGAGACCAAACGATTTGATAGTTGCAAGTAGAAAGATAGTTCGTGATACACTTCAATGGGAGTTGTTTCAGTTACAACGAGAGAAATTTCCAACGTTGCCAGTTCTGTTATGTTATCGACCAGCAGATAGGCGACGGCAAAATATTGACGTTGATATACCAGGACATGGGAAACAGAATCTTCTGTTGAATGATATTGTCGCAGTTGATATTGATTTCGTTGAAGATGCTCTACGCGCTGATAAATCCCCGTGGACGCTTGGATACGCGATGACGATTCATTCATCTCAAGGATTAACTATTATTGATACAGTTGTTTGGATCGTTGATGATCGTATCGAATGGTCGAACTTAGTTTATCTTGCAGTGTCTCGAGTTAGAAAAATATCTCAACTGCGGAGAATCGTCGTGGACTCGTCAGTAATCAATGATGACCTCGACAGTGATATAATAAGAAAAAAATTGGCTGGTTATAAACAAAGTGACAAAAAACAAACGCGATTTTGATCTTGATATTGGATATATTAACACGCTGAAACAACAGCAGAATAATCATTGTGCAAATTGTAATTGTATAATGTTATGGCGGTATCTGAAAAATGATCCAAGACAATCTACAGTAGATAGAAAAAATAACAATCTTGGTCATACACGAGAAAATACTATGTTGACCTGTCTTGAGTGTAATCGACGTCAAGGTGCTGGCACCAGTTCTAGTTAAGTGATTTGGGTGGTAATTGTGTGTCATCGGGAATTATTTGTAATTCTTCACGTACAAATCCACGTTGAGGAGCAGTTGAATCCAGTCTGTAGATTGCGGGTCTACCAGTGGATCTTGTTACGCTAGATATCTTGTGTTTCGTACTACTCCAAATAGGATCAGTCGCTCTTTTTTTTACCACTTTCAAGTTCACCGGGTTCATATAAATACCTGACAGTGGTATTACCTAATAGTGGTTGTGTTGAAAAATCACGTTGTTGTATAGGTATATTTTTTTGTGATCGCGTTAATTGGTTTCATGTTGGTTGTTCGAGTAATCTCATTATTTAATGCAGTTATCACATTTGGTAATCTTGCCACCCATTCGCGAGATCTTTTATCTTGAATAAATTCCTTCGCGTATTGATATCCAAATAACCGCTCAGCGAGTGTTCGATTAAATCGTTCAACAATTGCCTGATCACGATGAATTGCAGTATGTCCTCGTCGTATTTTTGACATTATGTTGTTTCATCAACGATGATACTGGACCAAGAAATTCTTTGCCAGGATCAACCTGTAATAATTGTGGCCATCGTAAACCACCTCGCTGATAAATTCGTTCAAACGCATTGGCTATTTCAGATGCTGTTTTAGTTGATAGCGGTTCTGCATCTTTATATCTACTTGCAACATCAACAACAGTTAGCGCGTATTTGTATGTTATTTGACGTCGACCAGTTTTAACGGTATCATGTGGTAAAAATAATATATCAGCCTGATGAACTTCATTAGGAACACTAACATCAAAATGTGCAAATCGAATTTGCTTAGGTGGCGTTAAATAAATTTGCCATATTGCTTGTTTGGATAACCACGCTTTAGCAGTAGAATACTTGACTCTTGCTGCATCAGCAAGTTTACTAATTGCTGCTTTATCCCTCCAGTATCCAATTGGGGAATAATAAATCGATTCAATTTATACTTTACCAGCCCCTAGCGCTAATTTGCCTTTCATCGCGGATCTTACTAACCAATTAGCTAATGATTCTCTTATATTTTCATTTTTTACGGAATTTAATGAATGAGTCAATTTCACATCTGCAATATGTCTGTCTTGTAGGTTTTTGCTTTTATAAGCTACATCATGAACATGACACGCTTTATCAACAGCGTTTATTGATACCTCGCCTGGCTTTGGTTGATCCTGATTATCAAGCCTGATATCAAGGCGGGTTCCAGGCCCACAGTAATTATATCCTGGTAGATGTTTTTCTCCAGAGTATTTAGCCCACGGAGTTCCTGGGAACTTTGACATTAATTTAGCAATATCACCAAAATCTTTTTTAGGTAAAAAAGAAAACGTTTTTCTGTTGCATACTGCACATTTTCCACCATATGCTATTCTCGCATTTTTTTGTTGTAACCGTGGATAGATCATTAGTTGGGGTTTTAATTATACAGCGTAAACAATATAGATTCATATGTTTATATAATATGGATATAATTGATTTCTCAGCGACTCGAAAACGAGAACCTGTCAAACACCATCCTGCGTTACCGAACTCGATTAGGATGATAATGATAGGACCATCTGGAAGTTGAAAGACACAGTTGTTACTTAATCTTATAATGAGATGGCTAAAATGGGATAAGTTGTAGATGATCAACGGTGTTATGATGTGCTTAAAGATTTTAATGAAAACGTAAGATTATTGGACAAAGATAACGATGTTATCGAGTTTATAACCGATATTGATGAAGCACCATCAGTAGATTTCATAGACGGATTTATTAATAATTTAGTTGTATACGATTATGTGATGCTGGACAAACAATCAAATCCTGCTAGGATTTTTTCTCGAGGTAGGCATAAAAATACTGATGTGATTTATGTTACTCAGCGATACACACAAATACCAAAGGTGATCAGAGACAACTGTAATATTTTAGTTGTGTTTAATGGAGTTGATACACATACGTTGCGAAATATTCATCAAACTTGGTGTGGCGGTGACATGGATATAAATAAATTTAGAAACTTTTTTTCACGAGCTACTCCGCATGGATTTATAACAATAAATTTACATGACCCTCGAACAAGATAAAGAATCGGACTTGATAAAATATTTGGATAAATTAATAGCAGCAGGAAGGGCGCGACCTCATATATGTAAACAAAGTACATACATTGTTTCGTATGATGTTTTGTTTTAAGCAAATTATATTTTA